>VDFB02000003.1:174669820-174727200 GCA_007258455.2 Sequoia sempervirens | reverse complement strand
TAATTTTGTTTAAGTTGTTCAAGAGCTTGATTAGGTCAAGAATATGTTCTACAAGCTCTATTCTCTTGACACTGCTCAACATTTTCCCTACACATTTTCTCTTTAATCCAGACGTTTCTTAACTCATTCCCTTGTTAGCCCTTGGTTGTTCTCAAGTGTAATGATTTTTCTATGCATCTTGCAGTCTGTATGTATGATCAATCATCTCTTATGAAGCATGGATAACCTTTCATGGATTTTTTGTTGTGATTAGACAATTGCCATTGTGAGAATAATCATTTAATTTGTATGGAAGTAAGTCTTTTTCATATTATTTGACTTGGTATTGTAAACTTGTCTTTGCAGGATTCTCTAGGGGGGAATAGTAGAACTGTGATGATAGGTAGAGTTGTACAACACCATAAATCATTTGGAATTATCAATAAATTGCTTACAAAATACTCTATGCAAGTAAAATGGAATGTGCAATGACAATTGGTCTCAAATTCAAATCTAAATATAAGTACATGACACAAGAAGATGGTATCTATTATATGATTTAAAGAACCCCAAAATAAAAAAATTAATAGGTTCCATTTGTTTACTTTCTCTTAGAAACTTGTTTAATCGGTGAGACCCTCAGAATGTCTTGTTGATAACTAGTAGTGTTCAAAACTCCTGAAGAGGTCAGATCGGTGTGACATTGGATTTTTCTTGCCAATGGAAGTCATCGACAAGAGATGGACTATCGAAGTGAGTTTTCTATCCTGTGTCGATGATTGATCTCTCACTGATGGGTTGGCTTCTATGGTCATCGCCAAGATTCTCTACAATGACATGGTGTAGGTCTATTTAAAACTCCTGAAGAGGTCAGATCGGTGTGACATTGGATTTTTCTTGCCGATGGAAGTCACTGGCAAGACATGGACTATCAGAGTGATTTTTCTATCTTGTTTCGATGATTGATCTCTCACTGATGGGTTGGCTTCGGTTGTCATCGCCAAGATTCTTCGTGATGACATGTTGTAGGTCTATTTAAAACTTCTGAAGAGGTCAGATCAGTGTGACATTGGATCTGTCTTGCCGACGGAAGTCATCAGCAAGACATGGACTATCAGAGTGATTTTTCTATCCTGTGTCGATGATTGATCTCTCATCGATGGGTTGGCTTCAGTGGTCATCACCAAGAGTCTCCATGATGACATGGTGTAGGTCTATTTAAAACTCCTGAAGAGGTCAGATCGGTGTGACATTGGATCTGTCTTGTCGATGGAAGTCATTAACAAGACATGGACTATCAGAGTGAGTTTTCTATCCTATGTTGATGATTGATATCTCACCGATGGGTTGGCTTCGGTGGTCATCACCAAGAGTCTCTGTGATGACATGGTGTAGGTCTATTTAAAACTCTTGTAGAGGTCAAATTGGTGTGACATTGGATCTATCTTGCCGAGGGAAGTCATTGACAAGACATGGACTATCAGAGTGATTTTTCTTATATCTTGTGTCGATGATTGATCTCTCACCGATGGGTTGGCTTCAGTGTTCATCGCCAAGAGTCTCCATGATTACATGGTGTAGGTCTATTTAAAACTCTTGTAGAGGTTAGATCGATGTGACATTGGATATGTCTTGCCGATTGAAGTCATTGGCAAGACATGGACTATTGGGGTGAGTTTTCTATCCTCTATCGATGATTGATCTCTCATCGATGGGTTGGATTTGGTGGTCATCGCCAAGAGTCTCCATGATGACATGGTGTAGGTCTATTTTAAACTCCTATAGCGGTTAGATTAGTGTGACATTGGATTTTTCTTACCGATGGAAGTCATTGGCAAGACATGGACTATTGGAGTGAGTTTTCTATCATGTGTCGATGATTGATCTCTCACCGATTCATTAGATTTGGTGATCATCTCCAAGAGTCTCTGTGATGGTACATTTCAATGAATATTTTTTAAAAAAAAATTGCATTATTTCATCGCAATTTCGTTGAAGGCAATCGACGAATCACCGAAAAGGTTCGATGAAGTTGCTATAGCTGTGACGAAGGCTTCATCGTAACTACTTTCCCATTTTGTCTAAATGGTGACAAAATTTTGGTGTTGTTTCGATGCTTTGGAAGAGGCATTGCAATTGTGTTTTTGTTATAATTCGTCGGTGGATACACAAAGTTTTCATCAATATTCTGACGAACAACAGAGCCATTTTATGATGCCAATGACCAACAAATCTCGGCTGTTATTTTGACATTTAAATCTTCATTTGAATTTTGACAAAAAATTGGTGGCAAAAATTACTCTGTTAGTTTTTCAGTTGTTCGACAATTTTTTTTTCGAAAGACTGACGAATGTTTGTCAGAAAATGGAGTCAAATTCAGTAGTGAGTGGGTCATCATGTGATTCTGGATGAATCTCCACTCCATCTTGTAACTATGACAAAAAAAAGTTTACCATTAGCACATAATTGTAATTCCAAAATGAAAATAGAAATAAATGATTGGAACTAGAAATTCTTAATATTAGAAGTTAATTATTCATTTCTATAGAAATCAAGTCATACATGTAGATTTCAATTGAATTCATGGGCCAATTCTATGAAAACAAGGTTACTTCCATTGAAGTGAATTCACTTTTGCATAGGTCATTTTTACAAATGTACAAATGGCCTAAAAAAGCTTCCTACTCTAATTTTATAAGATTTCTACATAAATATAATGGCTATTTAAAAGCATCAGTGGGTTAAATTTTTTGAACTTGTAGTGGTCCATTATTTAAAATGGAATCTCAACCTTTTTTTTTTATTTGCTGGATTTTGCATATCAGTCCCTAGAAAAAATTGTCAGATCTAGATATGAAACTAGTTGAAATTTTTTTGGGTGTCCTGTGTGGATTCCTCACATTTCTTATTTTGTTATTTAATTATATTCCTTTTTATTGATTTTGTTAGAGGGAAGACAAGAAAAGAAATAATAGAGGAGTAGATACTTAGTTTAGTAGCAAACTCCAAAGAGTGAATTCAAAGACAAATTGCTTAGTAATCAACATGCTTAATAAGAGACCTTAAATTCAAAAACATCAATTGGGGAAAAACCTTTTGTTAGCGTATATTCAAAAGCTTTTATGAATAAGAGTAATAAGATATTTGACAATATATTTAAAGCAATATGATAAACAATTCTAATTTTAACTAGTTAATTCTCTCCAAATGCAAAATGATGATCTTTTTTAAAAAATGGCTGTAGAGGACTAAAATAGAAGTTTATTGTAATAAAGGTTCCTTTATTTAATTATATGAGTAAACCAGACAATTAAAACCAAACACATCATTAGTTTACCTTTCACATGCAAATAATTTAAACTCCAATGTTTGGCTATAAAAGGTGATGAAATTATCTCAGTTACACATGTTCAGTAGGATTTGTATTAAAGAACAAGTAGGCCTAAGGATACCTAAGAGAGTTTTATTTTAAGTAGGTCGTGACAGTGAAAAAATTTAAACAATAAGTATAAAAAGGATCTGCTAAAAAAGAAGATCACAAGAGCACCCTCATTATATTTTCCTACTGCTTTTAACTGATTGCAAAGGGAAGGGAACTTTAAGGATATAGTGAAATGTTGTAACTTGTAAGAGGCTTGAAAAAGTGGACTCTTTGATACAATTTGCAAATAAAATAAATTCAGTTCATGTAACCATCTCAAAATTGGACTTCATCTTGGTTCATAGTTTTGAATAATACAATTAGATATGCTCAAAGATATATTACACAACTAACTATAGATATGGAGAAAATAAAGTGATTATATGTACAAGAAAACTAGACATTATGAAGACTAGACACATCGGTAGTTTACCTTTCACATGCAAATAATTTGAAATCCAATGATATATTACAAAACTAACTATAGATATGCAGAAAATAAAGTGCTTCTATGTACAAGAAAACTAGACATAATGAAGACCGGGCACATCATTAGTTTACCTTTCACATGCAGATAATTTAAACTCCAATGTTTGGCTATAAAAGGTGATAAAATTATCTCAATGACATAGACTCTACTTTTGAGTCTTTATTTGACAAATCATAGTCCAAGCAAATGAAACCCTTTTATACACAAAATTGTGGGCATAAGAGAACAACCTAAACCATATAACCTATGCTACTCAAAATCTATGAAAGACTTAGAAATTAAGCAAAATAGTTAGTAAACATTGATGAAAAAATGAAAGTTCACTAACACCAACCTTGTTACAAAAAGTGAAGCTAGTTATAGTAGAAATTTTGGTGTCTAAAACAATGTATTTTAAGATGTGGGCCTAGTAGAAATTATAGATATGACTTACAACTCTAATTTTATACATTATGAAATTATAGAGTTGTAACTTGTCATCCTAAACCATATAACCTATGTGACTCAAAATCTATGAAAGACTTAGAAACTAAGCAAAAGAGTTAGTTAACATTGATGAAAAAAATGAAAGTTCACCAACACCACCCTTGTTGCAAAAAGTGAACCTAGTTATAGTAGAAATTTTGGTGTCTAAAACAATGTATTTTAGGATGTGGGCCTAGTAGAAATTATAGATATGACTTACAACTCTAATTTTATGCATTATGAAATTATAGAGTTGTAACTTGTCCTCCTAAAATACATTGTGCTAGGCACCAAAATTTCTACTATAACTAGTTTCACTTATCCATTAACATAACTCCAATTACTAAGGACAGTAAATGGAGTTATTAAATTGGAGTTATGTGAATGGATAAGTGAAACTAGTTATATTAGAAATTTTGGTGCCTACAATGTATTTTAGGATATGACTTACAACTAGATATAATTTCATTTAAATGCATGATTTTATGAATATATTTAAGTGGTGTACTTAAATTAAATTAGTCATAATCTTACATTAAGTTGTAAGTCATATCCTGAAATACATTGTGCTAGGCACCAAAATTTTTATAACTAGTTTCACTTATCTATTCGTATAACTCCAATTAATACCCTCCAAGATTATTTCAATATTTAGTATTTGATTGATCATTTATTGTATTCAATGTATACCATCATGGAGAATGACGAAAAGGGCCAATTATTACCCTTCCAAATTATTTTAATAAATTGTTATTTAATATTATTTTGTATTTTATTGATCATTTATTGTATTGAATGTAGGAAAAATTGGGTTCAAAATGTATTTTTAAACTCACTCTTTGACCTATCAGCCTTCGAACGTAGTCAATTCACTTGAACATGCAAAATGCCAATCAAATATAGAAGAATATTGAATAACAATTTATTGAAATAATTTGGAAGGGTAATAATTGTCCTTTTTGGATGCCTCACACTAAGTGAATGTTTAATAGGTCATGCTTGGTGATGGTGGATATTCAATACAATAATTGATCAATCAAATACTTTAATGAAATAATCTTGGAAGGGTAGTAGTTGGAGTTTATGTGAATGGATAAATGAAAAGTTAGTTATAGTAGAAATTTTGGTGCCTACAATGTATTTTAGGATATGACTTACAACTAGATATAATTTCATTTAAATGCATAATTTTATGAATATATTTAAGTGGTGCATTTAAATGAAATTATTGTCATTCTCTTACATTTAGTTGTAAGTCATATCCTAAAATACATTGTGCTAGGCACAAAAATTTCTACAATAACTAGTTTCACTTATGTATTCACATAACTCCAATTAATACACCCTTTCAAGATTATTTCAATAAAGTATTTGATTGATCATTTATTATATTGAATGTATTCCATCATTGAGAATGGCGAAAAGGGCCAATTATTACCCTTCCAAATTATTTTAATAAACTATTATTTAATATTCTTTTGTATTTGATTGATCATTTAATGTATTCAATGTAGGAAAACTTGGGTTCAAAATGTATTTGTAGACTCACTCTTTGACATATCAGCCTTCGAATATAGTCAATTCATTGAACATGCAAAATTCCAATCAAATATAGAAGAATATTAAATAACAATTTATTGAAATAATTTGGAAGGGTTATAATGGCCTTTTTGGATGCCTCACACTAAGTGAATGCTTAATAGGTCATGCTTGGTGATGGTGTACATTCAATACAATAATTAATTAATCAAATACTTTATTGAAATAATATTGGAATGGTAGTAATTGGAGTTTATTTGAATGGATAAGTGAAACTAGTTATAGTAGAATTTTGGTGCCTAGCACAATGTGTTTTAGGATATGACTTACAACTTAATGTAAGAGTATGACTATAATTTCATTTAAATGCACACCACTTAAATATATTCATAAAATCATGAATTTAAATGAAATTATATCTAGTTGTAATTCATATCCTAAAATACATTGTAGGCACCAAAATTTCTACTATATAACTAGTTTCACTTATCCTTTCACATAACTGCAATTACTACCCTTAGTAATTGGAGTTATGTGAATGGATAAGTGAAACAAGTTATAGTATAAATTTTGGTGCCTAGCAAAATGTATTTTAGGATATGACTTACAAATTAATATAAGAAAGTATGACTATAATTTCATTTAAATGCACCATCTAAATATATTTATAAAATTATGCATTTAAATGAAATTATAGAGTTGTTTAAGTCATATCCTAAAATACATTGTAGGCACCAAAATTTCTACTATAACTAGTTTCACTTATCCATTCACATAACTCCAATTAATATCCTTCCAAGATTATTTCAATAAAGTATTTGATTGATCATTCATTGTTATTTAATATTCTTTTGTATTTGATTGATCATTTATTGTATTGAATGTACACCATCACCAAGAATGGTATTATACATTCACTTAGTAAGGCATCCAAAAAGGCCTAAATGTGTGTAATGACAAAAGGATAAACACTTAAGACCTCAATCATAATATAATATCCCCTTCTCTAACATGAAGTAGAATTGCACCACACATAATTATAGTGTAGAATTGCTTATGGTTGATTGTAATTTGTAAGTATCCTAAAATACAATATGTCTCTAAATATAAGTTATGTGTGATTATCTCCTTATCCCTACTTATATAGATGCATTATACTTAATCATACACTCTTTTATCATATACACTCTTATCCTATATTATACACACTTGTATGATTGTCATTTGGAATTTAGAGATACCCTATAATTTTAAATGATAATACATGAGATTATTTGTTTAAGACTTTAAATTTCTTATGAAGTTAGTCAAATTTAATCCTCATGTCCATAATTCTTAAAGCATTCAAGATTCATGTATTTATAGGCTTAAATTTTACTTTTACATGTGAATGTTTCATTAGGATATTTTAGTACCACTTTTTTATAGGAAAATTTTTATAATCCTACTTTCTCCCTTTCTCCCTCTTTTTCATAGATAGTTGAATGAACTTAAAATTGTTCTTATTTTTACTTCATGATGTTCAAGCTACTCATTGCTCATATTTCCTAATTTTTTATAATTTCCTATGGAGCATCTTACTAGAAAAATGGTTATTGCATATTTTAATTTTAGAGAAATAAAATAAGTGCATATTTGTAAATTTTTTCTTTTGAATTAACTATGCAGATCATTGTATTTGTATAGATATGGCTGATGATCAAGGATCACATCATTCCAATCAATCTTAGGAGCAATCTGAGGCTAGGTCTAATTTATAAAATGATAGAATTAGGAGATTAGATAATTCTTTAAGATGTTTGGACCAAACAATACAAAACTACCCTAATCTCTCTAATAAAGATAGATTAGTTAGGATTCAATAGGAGATCCAATGTATGATTCACATGATTTGATCTTATAATCCTTATGATGAGGTTAGCATTGAGGAGCAATGTTATTGGAACTATGAAAATTGATTCTATTACTACTATATTTTCAACACATAATGTGAACAACATGTTCCCTCACTATATGGGACAAAAAAAAGTTAAAGGATATGTTGTTACTAGATGTATAGATGAGCTTGTTGCTCCATTTATATATCCTAAATAGTTGGCAGTCCATCACAAATGGCCTCATAATGATGATTTGCCACTTTATTTTTGCAAAAAACTATATGTTGAGTTTCATTTAGGGTTAGATGTGGACTACACATCTATTCCTTCACATGTTGGACAGGGAAAAGGGAGGTTTGCTGACAAATCTCAATTTATATGTGTAGATTTTCCACCGCCTGTCAACAAGAGGGAATTAGTTGGTCCAAACCTTTTGGTTCTTCCAAAATGTTTGGAACTAGTAACAGTAGGAGGTATAGCAACAAAACCTACCAAATCTAACCTTTTTGACATTATTGCCACAATTGCTACTCAGGTTGATCAGATGTCATCTAATCGTGTAAGAAGATACTTATTATGTCCATGGATTAGCCTTCCTCCCACTGAGGTTGCATCTTCCAATTATGATCCCTACATTCGTGAAAAGTTACTATCACCGTCAGATGTGGTCCAAATGAGTGAAGCCACTGTATGTAATGTTGCTTCAGTTTCCATTGCTGATTTACTATCATCATACTAGTTTACCAATGATGAGTATGGGATTCCTTTAGATGTTGTACTAGCTCATATTAGATGACATTTTGGTATACAGTCGGGTTGGGGTGAGGCAGTTTCACAGGATGATCAACATATTCTAGACCAACCTATAGTCCCTACACAACATCAGGTTGAGGTTACTACACATGATGTACATGGCACATACAACTCACTTCTATTTGGCACTGGTCCTTTACCTGATATAGGTGTCCCTGATGTGACTATACATTCTCGGGACATTAGTGACATTGGTAGAGTGCTCCAGGGTGAGACGTAGGTACTTTCAAATAATCTATATATTTTTTGTTCTAAAAATCCACATACATATATAAAATAAAGTTGACTTTAAAGTAGTTCTCACTCTTCATTGAAATCTTGTATTTTTAAATTTCTAGCAATACAAGGATTTGTCATGCTTTGGAGATTTGGAGCATGCAGATGGTCCTTTGAATGGCATATTTGAGGTACATTTATAATATTTAAAGTACTCGATACATTCAAACATTGAAATTACAAAACTTTACGATGACTTTACATTTACATATGTACATTAAATTAATTAATGTACTTTCTTGTGCAGGGAGGCAAATTGGGACATGGATCGAGACAAGGATCAAAAGAGGCATCGGGCCACAAATCCAAAGAGAGATCAGGACATGGATCCAGATAGGGACCAGGAGAGAGATCGATCCACAGTCATACTAGGAATCCTCCACTTTGACTTGTCTTACATGCAGACACATGATTTATTATACATTTTATACATTCTGATTTGTCATATTATGGTTCATCTTATTATGTTTTACAGTATATACATTTTACATTATGGTTCATCTTATTATGTTTTATAATATATATACATTTTACATTATGGTTTCACATTATGGTTCATCTTATTATAGAAATAGAAATTCTCAAAGCTTATTAAGGTTTTGAGTTGGGAAAATTTAATATTCTTTCTCACTTTTAGTCTATAAAAATTTGAATTAATTTAATGATTTTTGGTTGAATAAGGTAGTTGGGAATGGTGGGTTGAATAATCATGGATTTACAATGGTTTTTTTCATGAGTGGGTCTGGATAATTTGTTACATGGTTTCAACTTGATTTTTTGTTTTGTGAAAGTATTGAGTTATATGTGTTCTAGGATATGAGTTATATATTTTTCTTCAAATTTTTTGAACCCATTTCTATGCTTGAAAATTATAGTTTATCACTAATTAAAAATATTTTAGAATTTAATAATCTATAATATTTAGAGATATTGATTTAGGTGCCTCTTTTCATATGAATTCACATAGGAAGTGTATTAGGCATGGTAATTTATTTGGATTGGATGGTACTACTTAATCTAACTATACCATGACTTTTGATCATGTAAATGAATTAGTTGATATGCCAATATTTTTATATCAAAGATCAGACCACATCTAGGTGAGAAAGAATAAATATATAGGTGAGATTGTGTATTTCATAAGAAAAATATAGTTAAATTCTCATAGCAAAATGGATTTTAGAGTTAATTCATATATCTTAGAAACCATCTATATTATGCCATCTTCATTGGTGATTTTTCAAGAAAATATTTGGTTTATTTTCATAGGCACAAATATGAAGTTTTATGTATAAGGAATTTAAGGTGCTTGTAGAAACTCATAAGGAAAAAAATAAAATATTTGAGATCAAATAACATGGGGGTATATTTATCTAAATAATTTGAATAATTTTTCAAACATAATTGGATTGTAATTTAATAGAAAAATGTTCCATATATATAAAAATGGGGTAGCTAAGATAATGAATATAATATTAAAGGAAATAAATAAAAGTATGTTAAGTTGTTATAATTTGAAGCAAATTATTTGGGTGTAAGTTGTTAGTATTTTTTGTTATTTGATAAATAAGTTTCCTATTTCCATCCTTGTTGAAGATACACCATACAAAGTATGGATGGGAAAAAAGATTAAATTGCAAATTTGGAAGTGATTGGTTGTGAGGCTTACACTCAAACACCTAGGAAAAAATTCTCCAAGTTAGATTTCAAAGTATATTTTTTTCATTGGTTATGGGTAGAAAATTTAATGGTTTAAGATTTGGAATCCTCCAACTTAGAAAATTATTTATTCTAGAAATATGTTTTTTAGGGAAGTAAGTGTTTTTTGTTTTGTAGATCTATACAACGAAAGGAAGAGGACACAATACAATTTGATATCAAGTTGAGGTGAAGATGCATAGGGAAATGAATAGCTTGGATAAAAAGGAGCCAAAGATGAAGAAAAATTATAGGAAAATTTAGAAGAATAAAATGAGAGTCTCTATCTTCACTGCCTTTAAGAAGGTCCACAAGAGAACATAAACAATTTGAAATGTATATCTCTCCAATTTTTTATTGTGTACATTTAATTTAACTAATGTTAATGATGAACTTATATTTGTGAAAGAATCTCTCTTTAAAGGAGAAAAAGTATTGGATAGATTCCATGATAAAGGAGATGATGATCTTGTGTAAATGGAAGGCTTGGGATCTAGTTGATTTAAATGAAGGAAGAAATCTCATAGCCTGGGTTGTAAATTATGAGTGTTCTATAAAAATTCAATGTAGATGGTAAGTTAAAAAAGTACAAGACTAGACTTTTGGTAGAAGGTTATTATTAGAGCGGGATTACATAGTGGACTTGAAATATTATATTTGAATAACTAATAGTACCCACATGGAAGAGGTTTGTAGGTGTAATTAGTGCTCTTATATGGAGTGATTGAGAATTACATATGATCCCCTTGGTCATAAAAATAAAAATGTGTAATAGGAACTACTTTCTACTTTTGGAGGTCTCACACAAGTGGAAGAGAACATGGGTCCAACTTCGACTGGTTGGACCAAGACTTGGCACATGCTTTAAGCCCATGTTTTTGGGAAAATATTTTCTATTTTCAATATTTTCTTAGTATTAGAGCCTTGAGATGAAGATTATGTGATTTGATTATATAATAAGGTTATGCTATTGGATTAAATCTAGACACATAATTGAAGGTGTCTTATAGCTGGTCTAATTAAAACTTAAATAATGATTTGTATACCATACTTCACAAATTCATTTTTACTTTACTAAATCAAGTATAATTCCATTTTAACTAAGGTGCTTGAGCTTAATAAAGGATTAAATATTTATTTTTAACCAAAACTTAAATTTCATATTTAGATTTACAAATAAATAAAATTCACTTGAAAATGAGAAAGTTATTTATAAATTGTACTATTCTATCTTTGATATACTATGATGTTACATTCATTTTGATGCTAACAAGTATGTGTTTGTGATTCACAATCCAACACGGGAAGGGAAAGGTTTTATGAATTAAGTGAAGTGTGTTCTCAACTATAGTGTTTTTAATATCATCAAAATTAAGATAAAAATTATGTGTTATAATTATGCACCAAAGATATCCACAAACATGTGGTTAAACTGACCTTAAGAAAGCTTTATAGGCAAATAAGATCACAAATAAGATCACCTTAAGAAAGCTTTATAGGAAAATAAGATCATAAAAAAGAAAGCTTCATGGGCTACTATTGAATGAAATTATTTGAATTCAACATAAAATAAAAAGATTTTCCAATTTAGGTCCAAATGTTTTTTTTTTATTCAAGGGGTAAACGCTTTTGACTCGAAGCTATGAACCAATGAGGTCACAAATGGGGGACCTCATCCCCAAATGTTACATGTATGTATTTTCATAGAAAATATATATGTACAAAAATATCTTAAAGTTCTTGGTACATATAATCTGGATCCTCTCTATCTTTTATTATCTCTAAAATATTTTCATGGTCTTCAATAGGAAACCTCCACCTTTGTTTGGAACATCCTCTTTTTGGTAAATTTTCAATATTTAATCTTGTTGCTATAACTAAATGACTATAATGTAAAACATTTTGACTTGGAATATAATCAATAAATGTAATGCCATTTGTATCTATCTTTGTTTGTTGACAGTATGTGCCTTCAACAACCACTGATCTAGTAGGATACTCTTGTCCATCACCATCTATCATTGATTCTGACAATTTGCATTTGGGTTGCAGGTATGTGCAGGATCATCATGGAAAAACAGGCCCTTAAGTGGCAAAAAATTCAGAAAAATCAGAGTTAGGCAATTTGACGTAAAAATTTGAATAAGTTATCTATATTATTTCAAAAATATGTAAGAATAGAATATGTAGAAAATTGAATGTAGTTTCTAAACTACTAGGTTTATTAGTCTAAAAAAAAATCTATTTAGTGAAAATTTGAAATTTCAATGCAGTAGTACTTAAATTTAAGGGAAAAAAAAGAAGTAGGTGTCTATCTGACCACCCTAACCACAATAAAATGATAATATTTTTTTTATAATATTTTAGATATAAGTAGAGGAATCATGTCCTAATGTGATTTACAATTTTTCTCTCCCCATCTATCTCTACCTCCTATCATGTCTTACCAACAATTTTTGGCCAAACTGGACACTGAAATTATTATTTTTAACTAAATCTTCACATTCGGGCACCTATAGCGGCTAAACCATGAAGAATTTGAAGATGGTGCAAACTAGAGTCTCATCAAATTTTGTTTGTAGATTCTAAAAATATTTTTTTCAAAATTTTTGGAATTAAATTGCACTTCTTTTTCCATCTCCCACGAAAATTGATTTTTTTCAGAAAACAACATTTTTAAAAAGGGACACACACCGTATAACGCATAACTTTTTTTAAATGAAGGATAAAATTATAATTCTTTCAAATTTAGATTTGTAACTCTAATATCTAGTGCTTCCACTTGGTTATATAGTCTTTTATTGAACATTTTTTCCTTAATCAAGTTTCAAAGTCAAATGAATTATAATTCAGACACAATGCGACCGTATAATGCTTAACTTTTTTTGTATATGTCAAAATTTAATTTAATTTTTTGTTGGATCAAGGACTTCAATATCTGGTGCACTTATTTTAATTTTTTTGATAATATTCTATTTTTCCACATGTGAAGAACAAAAGAAATTCATTTTCAATGAAAAACCTATGTTTAATAAAACTTAAAAACAAATACATAACAAAACCAAAACATATTAAAATTATATTCATTGGATAGCTTGTTCGAGGAATACCATAATCATTTGAAATAAATTTTAAATGAATTCATTTGATCCCCCAAAAGCTAAATCAAAAGTGATTTTTTATCAACATTTTGATAGGTGTAAAGGAGACACATTTATAGGTATGGTTTAAAACTAGCAAGGTTCTATCCAAGGGGGTATGGTCTAAGGTGATTTGATCAAACCCTCTTCAATTGGAATCCTTAAAATAGAAATTTTTAAGGCTTAAATCATTATATTTTCTAAAAATATGTGATTTCAGCTAAAATTCGTTCCTCTCAGGAATTGTAAACCACTATTGTGATAGCACCGTTAGTCATAATTCAAATAGAAAATGAATAATAATTACTTATTTAATTCAAAGTAAAGCATAATTTATATTGGTGGAAAGCTAAGAATCTCCTTTAAAAACCCATTTTTTTTCATAAATTTTGGGTAAAAAAATAGTCATCAGCCACATACCCATAATATTGCCACTTTTTGGCCCATCATGATCCTGCACATACCCTTGCGTACATCTTAGTAGATAGTAATCTACACCTTCTACATTTTTAGGATCTGCAAGAACAAAAAAAATATCTCATGTACACACCATGTAGTAAACCATGCTCAACTTAGGTAGAATATAAGTCAATTGTAAGAACTGAAATCAATTTAAAATTTTAAAATTTACCTGTAACAACTAAATCTGATACACGTTCGTAATCAGCTAAATATAGAGGATCATAGATATCTACAATTTCATTATCTTCAAAAGGGTTCGTCGTGTCCACTAATTGTTTTATTTCCCATTGTGAAACGTACCCATCTCTAATATTCTCACATTGTAGAGTATTTGCATTGTTCTCAATGCAATCAACACAGAAACATGATTTTTATCTCACTTGAATTACTGGAGGCCTACTATGTCCTATTGTCATGATTTTATGCAAGCTTCTAATACCACTAATTTTTGTACAATTAGTAAGATTTGATCGATCAATATCTGTAAATTTCAAACATTCAATTAAAAAGTGTATAAAATTGAAAATTCAATTCATGTACACATTGAAATTCATAAAATAAATTCATTTATGTACCTTTAACTTCCCAAATATATCATGTGTTGTATATTGAGTCAAGCAAAAAAATGAATTTTGCACCATTCAACAATTTCATGTGCATTCCTTATAGCATTACCTGCAAGTTCATGTTGGTGAAATGTCAAGTTAAGAGGTTTTGTAGTTGAAAGGGAAAGACAATCTCAAAAAATATAATTAGATTTTTTGTAAAAATCCATATGGTGTTACGTGCAAGTTCGTGTTGGTGAAGTGCATGCTTCATGCATGCTCCAGCTCCATCATGCTCTCCTTTTCCATGTCCACTCTCATAGAAATTCCAAAAAAAATTTATGTCATTTCTAATATGTTGTTGGCTTAACCAATTAAAAGCTTTTGCAGACTTAAATTGTCCTATGACATTGCAACCAATTTCATTTAAAACTTGGGATTGGGGCCCTAGCTCAGTTGGCTAAATATTTCCTGTTGCAGGAGGTTGGTCATGAGATCTAGTCTCCCCCACCCCGTGGTAGCGGAGGGCGTGTTGCGCTAGCGCTGCCGATCACGTTAAAAAGTTTACCAGGCGTACTGCAGTTTATATGCACAAAAAAAAAATAGTTAAAACCAAGATAGTAAAAATAAACTATATGTGTACAACTAATTAAGTTTAAACAAGTTAAGTAAACAAATAAACAGATAATTAAAAAAAATCAACACTTACTAGCACATCCATTAGATCATATCTAGTGTTGTGAAGCATCTATTTTACATCATCTCAGGTCTTCAAAAAGCATTGCAAAACAATGGGCTACATAGCTTCTATCATGACCTATATCATCACTGATATAAAAGTGAACCTCTTTGATGATAATTCGTTCATCTTTGCTACGTTGTAGACCATCCAGATGTTCTTTGACATTCCTATAACAAACTTATACAAATATTGCAACTTGCTATGAATGATAATATTAACTTTGGATCTCAATTTGAGGACTAAATGTATAGTTCTCAGAGAAATCAACAACAGAGAGAATACAACCCACTAGAAAGAAATTCTTTGAGTCATGAAATTTCTTAGCTTGCCATCTAGCACCATGACAATGTTGAATATTTGGATATATGATATTGCAAAATTTTTTCATAAACTCATTGTAAGACAACTCACTTTCTTTGAGAACATTTTTTCTAGTCTCAAGTCCCGACTTTGTTGAGTATTTCTCATATTCAAATATCTTCCACTTAACTTGCATTGAATGATCAATATTGTTAACCTATAAAAGAATCTTCAAATTTCCACATTCATTACATATATTTTTTATACACTACACTTTCAATTCATCTGAATCTTCAAATTTTTCACATAGAAGAGACTTCACAAATTGCATTGTACTTCTAGGGATGCCTATATTTGGATTGATTACTTCCATAGCTTTTTTATATGTCTGTAGGTGTAGATGAAATTCAACATAATTTTGAAAACAAAAAGTCTCGCGTCTCTTATTTATACGTACAAAACTTGGTCGTAGTCTCCCAAACATCATTTGAAAAATATTCACATCTGAAAATTCTTGCTTGAATGCTTCAAAAAGCTCACTTTGTGTTGTATCTATAAAATGTTTCGAATGTGATATTTTTTTACCATCTTCACCTTTTATTTGTATAGTGTCCCTTCTATTAGAAGAAACATGAGAGTGGCTGGTCCAATATTCAATCACCAGTTCCTTTACATCTTCTGAGATTTTATCTTTTCGAGGAACCCTACAAATATTTACCCAATTATTCTCAATAGTTCCATCCAATCTATTTCTCTTTCTGATATATCTTTGAATAGTTCTCCTAGAATCATTGAGTAATTCGAAAGTTGCTTTAACTTTTCTTCTATGTGATAATTTCTTACTAGAAATTGTTGTCATCAATGCTCTATGTGCATCACTTAAATGAATAGCTTGACTCTTGTTTTCAATAGAATTCAATGCTTCTTGTAGGTTTTCAACTATTATTTTCTTTAATGATCCTGATGATTTTTTATTATTATCAACCCCTAACAACTCCAAAATAGGGGTCATTTCTTTCCTCCTAAATAATTTTGCAAATAACTATGCTCTTCCAACTATAAACTTTTCTTCAAAATATTCATCCCATATTCTTTTACAGTGTAATTTTATTGTGCTTTCAGATAACATATCTTCAAATGAAATATTATTGAAAATGGATTCCTCATCCATCTCTATAAGATTTTCCATACCAAGGAAAATATTTCTATGACCACCTTTAGTTTGTCCTAGTACCTGTACTTCTTGGTAATCAAAAATTTCCATGGGTTCTTCTTCAGAAGATGTTCCTTCATCCACATTTCTACTATCTATTTTTTAATCATACAACCTTGTTCTTGTCTTTTTATTCCCCATCACAAATTGCTCAGGTTTGAATTCACTTGCATACAAAATAACGTGCATTCAAAATTTTTTATGTTTGTATTAGATAAAGTGTCTCCTAATATCATGGAGGTATGACTATTTTTTACTGTGAAAACAAGATGTGAAACCATCATTATGTATGTGGAAACTATTGTTTGGAATCTTCTCCTTTGTGAGAAAGCCTAATTCAATAAAAGTGGATGATCCTAGTTGATAGGATATTTTGGCCTTATCATTGTCATGCTCGTCTCTTCTTGATTATTTGAGATATCAATTTGATCCATGGTAGCTTTTGTATCTTCTTCTTTAACTTGATCTATAATAGCTTCTTTATATTCTTCTTTGATGTTATTCATGTCATTTGTTTGATTATATGTGTCCAAAGGAGGCAAGTGTCTCATTTTGGGAAATGGTTAGCAAGTCCTTGGTTAGTGGAAGAGGGGATATTGGTAATAAGTTGAGGTCCCATGAGATGATTGGAATGCAAGGAGAGAATTCTTTAAGAGATTAAAGATGTGGACCTTGAACTAGATTGTGGATTCTAGGATGTCCTTAGGATTGATTTTTTGTTGATGTGATTAAGGATGTTTTGTTGGGATTGATGGGATGATTGGTTCAATTGATGGTACAACAACCAAGGCTTATGATCAAAAGGTGTAATCTAGATCCTTAGGATGGATGATTTAGGATTTTCTTACTTAGGATAGGCAAGTTCCTAAGCAGGGGTAGATGAAAGATGATTTTGAAAAATTTAGCAAAAAGGTAGCCACTCCTTAAGCTACATTATCAAAGGTGAAACTTAACATAGGAAAGTTCTTAAACTACCCTAAGATTAGGAAGGGTGATGAGGGATCTAGATTGTTTTCTAGTGAAAAATTTGGTTTGCAAAGTGGTGACATGATAAATGCTGATTTTTGGGATAGATCTTAAGGTTAATTTTGGATGATAATGATGAACAAAATAATGATGTGGGGGAGAGGGAATGATATCAAGCCAAGGTGTGAATATAATAGGTGATTATAAGGTGATAATAAAGGAAAAATTGGATGGTGGGGGGGGCTGAGGAATAGGTTTTTAGGTGTGAAGATGGGGTAATTTGTGATCAAGAGACAATAGAGTTACAAATTATGTCAAACTAAACCAAGGAGCCCTAGGGGGTCAATTTTTTTGAAAGTTTTTGATTTTTTCAAAGGGTATAGCCAAATCCTCAACCCTTTGGTTGATTCATCTTCATGGGTTTTGCACAAAAAGACACTTCAAGCACTTGATTACAAGCCCTAAGCTCAAGTAGGTGTATAGATTAATGTGGGCTCCCTACCCAAGTAAGCTTGGGTGAATACTCCTTGATACTCAGGTGGTTCTTTGGGGCACCCTTTCTCACAAAGATGGATAGCTAGAGATCCAATGGAACAAGGTCATCAACGGATGCCACGGGCTCACCTTCTCTCTCTCTGTGGGCACTATCAAAGTTCACCATGAGGATTTCTATCTCAACCTAAGGGAGTACATGGTGAGTAATTTTAGGGTACGATCCGCATCCCTTGCACCACACTAATCTATGTTTGATGGATTTCTAGGTTTACAATATTTTTCTAAGTCCTCGATATAGGCAAGGTATGTGAGGCCTAGACCGTGAACACTAGTTTGTCACAAGCATGGATCAGGAGCTTCAACAAGGTATTGAGAGCTTGGACCAACCCTTCACTCCTATCCTGGAATCACTCTAGGAAATTAGAGCTCTACCAATTACGACACAACTAGATTAGGGTACAACTTTAGTTCTCCCCCATTTATATACCCTGCCAGTATGCATGGTTGGAATCATCCCCTAGTGTGATGAAATCCCTAGTCAAGTCCCTTAAAAGGAAAGGCACACTAGATTTTTTTGATCCCCAAGATCGCATGAAGCGCAAGGGGATTGCATACACACAAGCTAGTGACCTTATTTTTACCTAAAACATTGATCCAAATAGAATGAAGAGATGTAAAGATTTATGATCCCTAAGATCACACTAGGTGTGAGGGGTGAGCATACGTCTATTACACCCTTCCAAACATAGAAAACAAGTTCATTTACCCTTTAATCTAACTTTAGTGCCTAAATTAGTGGAAAAATAAAAAGTCTTTGGCCAAACATCCTGCAAAACTATAGATTAGTAGATTTTCAATAATAGTCTTTGATAGTCGACAACTACACCACTTGTTAGTCCAAGCGTTTGCTCAAAATATTCAGAGTAAAACACAATGAAAATATAAGAACAAATAGAAAATAATCTAGCAACAAACATATAAGCATCAAAACAAAAAATAAATTAAAGAAAATTACCAAATCTTTTGTTTTAGATGCTTTATTTTCCTTAGATTTAAGTATTCAACTGTTGGAAAAACAAGGAAAAATAACTGAGGGGGGGGTGAATCAGTTGTCACATAATATTCAAACTTATCACATTTAACTTAACTTAATCTAAGATCTGATTGAATGAACAATAAACCATAAACAATCACCACATTAGAAACAAAGAGAACACCAAGATTTTTATGTGGAAAACCTATTAGGGGAAAAACCACGATGGATGTCAGTTCACAATATTGACCTTGTTAAAAGTATAAGAAGAATAATGGGAATGCACATGCATTCAGACACACTACCTAGAGCTCACTACTCAATTACAAGAGGGCTCACTTCCTAGAGAAGACACATTGTCTTACAGATATTTGGATTAGATCTGCAGGGTATGAAATGAGAAAATAGCTTCTACAAAAGCATGATTATAGTTTTGATTAAGCATAGAAACACTCCTTCACACTTCGCTCAAACTTCTTCACACTCTGCTCTGCAATTGAATGATTAGAACATTATTTACACATCTACAATTTCTCTAGCATACATTTGCTCTTATTCATACTTTACTTCACTCAAACAATCGCTCTTATATATCCACAACATGGATTAACATCAACAACTTTGTCGGCCAAAAGAAATATGAAAATATAAAACATACATGCAATGTCGGCCCGAGTTTACAAATAAATTTTCAATGTGAATCAAACACCATTGGCCAATATTATATTGTGACCCAAAGCAACATCCTCAAGAATGAAAAACATTCAAATTTAAATCTCCAAGGATCCACAACATGCTACAACCACCATGTCAACCAAGAACACAAAAACTCAAACACACAAGAGAAAAATCAGCGACCACGAGCACTTCGATCAATGCGAACATGCAACAAAGATAGAGCATGATCTAGAAGCATCCACGAGCATCAATAACCAATAGAGAAACATCCACAACAACTGAGATTACTAGAATCACACCAAATTCAATTAGGAACACTAACTGAAACCACAGAAAAACTGTCAGAACACAAATCTTCATAAATCAAACAAATCTTCATGCGAACCTGTAAAAATTTTGGTGGATAAACTAGATACACTCAGCAATAAACCCTTTAGTCCACAACAACTGATCTTCAATTTTATAAGCAAAACACCTTCATGAACTTCACTATTCCACTAGGAACCTGCAACACTTTCTTTAACAATTTTCTTAATATCCTTGACATATACAACCTTCAATACCTTAATGCTAATAGTGTTGACATCAATGACAACAACATATTAGCAACACAAAAACATCATCCAACAATCTCCCCCTTTGGCATTGATGGAAACACATGATGTGAAAAACACCATCAACAAAACTCTCAATCAACACTTGCTCCTCGTTAGATTTTGACTCTTCTCCTCAACAACTCTTCCACATGATCTCCTTCCCACAAGGTACTTCTCCCTAGATAATCAATAGTTTTTCACATTGGACTTCTCCCCCTTTGAAATCAATGGAAAAATTAAGCATTATCTTTCCACATACAAGCTTTGAACCACATATCTACACATCTGACTACTCCCCCTGAGTAGTAGCCTCAGAAACATCAATCTAGATCATAATATGATCATGAAATGCATGGATTGATGCAATACAATGCATCTCTAGTTCATATCAGGAGGGGTAATCACCCCTAGCATCCCTCTGAGATACTCAAAAGTATCCTTTGGCAATGGCTTGGTGAAATTTTTTACAATTTTCTCTTTGGTAGGTACATAATCTAGTCTGACTTCTTTCTCATTCACTTTCTCCCTCAAGAAATGTAACTTGATTGAAATGTGCTTGGTCTTAGAATGTAGTACCAAATTCTTCGATATGTTTATTTCACTTGAGTTATCACAATATATAACAATAGGCTCCTCATACACTACTATGATATCTTTCACCATTTGTTTCATCCATAGCACTTGAGTACAATTATTTGCAGTAGCAATATATTCTACCTTAGAAGTAGATAGGAAAATGGAATTCTATCTTTTACTCAACCAAGACACAAACTTCTTCCTTAGGAAGAAGGAACCACCACTAGTATTTTTCCTATCATCTACATCTCCTGCCCAATCTGCATCAGTAGAGGCACTCAAAGTGAGATCATCATCTTTAGCATACCAAAGCCCAAAATCAACTGTTCCTTTCAAATACCTAAAAATTCTCTTTATAGTAGTCACATGAGATTCTTTTGGGTCAGCTTGATATCTAGCAACCATACATATAGAATTCATGATGTCTAGTTTGGTTTGAGTTAAGTAGAGAAATCCTCCAATCATTGACCTATATCTTGTTTTATTTTCCTTGGGATAATCATCATTCTGTGTTAACTTGCATCCGGTTACCACGGGTGTACCAACAAGTTTCAAGTCTTCCATGCCAAACTTCTTCAATAGTTCTTTCACATATTTGGATTAAAATATGAAAATCCCATTGTCTAACCGAGTGACTTGCAATCTTAGAAAGAACTTCATCTCTCCAATCATACTCATTTCAAATTCACTCTTCATTTCATCAGAAAACTTCATACATAGATCATCATCTCCTCCAAAAATAATGTCATCAACAAAGACTTCAATAATCAACTCTTTCTCATGATCTGACTTAAAATACAAGTTGTTGTAAGCAATACCTTTATTGAATCCAAGATTTAGTAAGTATTTATCCAATCTATCATACCAAGCTCTAGGGGCTTGCTTGAGTCCATACAGAGCTTTCTTCAATCTATAAACCATGTCTTCCTTGTTAGTGAGTTGAAATCCATCCCGTTGTTCAACATATACCTCTTCTTCTAACTCACCTTTTAGAAAAGCTGACTTCACATCCATTTGATAGACTTTATAGTTCTTATATGCAACATAAGCAAGAAATAATCTTACAGCTTCAATTCTGGCAACAGGGGCACAAGTTTCTTCAAAATCAATACCTTCCATTTGTGAATACCTTTTACATACCCGTCTTGCTTTATTTCAGACCACTTCACGTTGTTCATTCAACTTATTCCAAAAGACCCATTTAGTACCAATCACATTTTTATCTTTAGGTATGGGAACAAGAATCCATGTATCATTCTTTTCAATCTACATCAGTTCTTCCTTCATAGCTTCCATCCAGTGGTCATCATTACAAGCTTCATTGGCATTGCTAGGATCAGTCTTGGAAATCAAACAATACTCTTCTACAATCCTTCTTCTAGTTTGTACATCTTTATTCTTGTCTCCTATAATCTGATTTTCAGAATTATTTAGCCTTACATACCTTAGAATTCTAGGATTTTCTCATACTTCTGGTTCTTCTGGTCTTTCTTTTGCACTTACACTTGTCTCTGCTTCCTCACTTTCTTGATTTACTGGAACAATTTTAATTTGATTCTATGTCTGAGCATTCTTGCCTTGGTCTGTACTATCCTGCTAGTCATCTAAATCATATCCATGGTATCTGGATGATCTAGCAGAGTCCTCATCAACTATGAGATTTTCACTTTCAACAGTTTTCCTCAATCTTTTATTAAAGCACTGGTAGGCCTTGCTTTTAGTAGAGTAACCTAGAAATATTCCTTTATCACTCCTTGCATCAAACTTTCCTATGTCCTCGTCTCTCTTAATATAAAACTTACTTCCAAAGATCTTGAATTATTTAATAGTAGGCTTATAACCAAACCATAGCTCAAAAGCAGTCTTACCATAAATACCATTGACATTTACCCGGTTTAGAGTGTACATAGCAGTGTTTACAACTTCTCTCCAATAGATATGAGGCACATTTCCTTCAATCATCATTGTTCTAGTGGCATCTAGAATTTTTTTGTTCTTTCTCTCTACAAAGCCATTTTGTTGAGGGGTTTGGGGAGAAGATAATTATCTTTTGATTCCATGCTCTTCATAGAAAGAATTGAACTCCCGTGAAGTGAACTCACCACCTCTGTCTAACCTTAGACATTTTATCTTCAAACTTGTCTCATTCTCTACCATAGCTTTGAAACTTTTGAACTTCTCCAATGCTTCACATTTTTCTCTTAAGAAAGCAACCCATATCATCTTAAAGTAATCATCAATAAACAACATAAAGTACCTCTCTCCTTGTAGACTTCTAACTTTGGAGGGACCACACAAATCAGTATGCACCAACTCTATTATTCCATTGGAATGATGTTGTTTGCTCCAAAAAGAAACTCTAGTTTGTTTTCCCATCTGACATTCCTTGCATATTGTGCTAGTTAGATTCACTAGCTTAGGTAGATCTCTTACTACTTAAGTGGAACTTACCTTGAAAATGTTATCAAAATTCACATGACACAACCTTCTATGCCATAACCAAATTTCATCTACTTGAGCAATTAAACAACTTTCACTAGTAGCATTCAGGTGAAAGATATTACCTTTTGTTTGTGTACCTGATGCAATTACATTTCCAAAGCTTCCAAGTATCCTACATCTTCCATTTTTGAACTGAAGATCATAACCCTTATCCACCATTTGTCCAATGCTCAACAAATTATGCTTAAATCCTTTAACATAAAGGACATCACCAGTGTTGTGCTTACCACCAAGACAAATATATCCTCTGCCACAAATCACACCAGAATTGTTATCTCCAAATATTACAACCCCACCATCATATTTCTCCAAACTTGCAAATTTGCTTTTGTCACCAGTCATATGATGTGAGCATTCATTGTCAATAACCCACTCATCTTTTTCTTCAATTTGGGCTTTAAGATATTTCTCAACTTTAGCAGACTCAGTAGCCACTGGACCACTCTCCTTGATAGCAATGAAAAACCATTCATCTTCATTTCCACTTTCTTTATCATATTCTTCATCAGTCATACCTTCTTCAACAAAATAACATTTCTTTTGAAATTTTGGTTTGTAGTTCTTAGACCTAGGAACTCTTTCAAGACACCTTGAGGAAAAAT
This sequence comes from Sequoia sempervirens, assembly GCA_007258455.2. Lineage (NCBI taxonomy): Eukaryota > Viridiplantae > Streptophyta > Pinopsida > Cupressales > Cupressaceae > Sequoia > Sequoia sempervirens. The sequence continues at coordinate 174,702,792 of VDFB02000003.1, read as the reverse complement.
GACCTATTTTATTGCAAGAGAAACATTTAATAGGAAACTTTCCTTTATACTTACCTTGTCCTCTGCCTTCTTTCTTCACAATCAGTGCTTCCAGTTCTTCTACCTCTCTTTCTTCATCTTCAAGTTGTTTCATCTCTTCCTCATACTTGAATTTCTTTCTAGAACTTTCTCCCCAATCATATCTTTTCTTGTTTCTTCTAGATACAGTTGCCTTAAATGTAGATTCAATCTTAGGGGCAGAATCACCAAATTTACTTAACTCAAAGGAAACAAGTTTACCAATCAACATATCTCTTGTCACTGTTGTTACTGTTATGAGCTCTTCAATAGCATGAGCCTTAGATTTGTAGGAGGGAAGCAATGATCTAAGCACTTTAGCTACAATTTCTTGTTCATCTAGGGTACCAATGGCACATCTAATACCCATCACAAGTTCATTTACTCTTTGCATAAAAGAAGAAATATTTTCATCTTCACCCATCTTCAAAGTTTCATACTTTCATTTCAAACTTGTTAGCTTAGTGACCTTCACAAGTGCATCTTTTTCATAAAAAATCTCAAGCTTCTTCTAGATCTCATGAGTTGTCTTCAGATCCATCACATTTGTCATTTTTGAATCTATCAAAGCACTCAACAAAGCTTCAATAGCCCTAATATTAGTCTCAGCCTCTTTAACCTCATCAGGAGTGGAAGGAGCATTCAGAGGAATAATATATATGATCTTTGTAATCTTCCAGAAGGGTTCACCAATACACCTCAAATGACATCCCATTCTAGCTTTCCACAAGGAGTAGTTTGTTCCATCGAATCTAGGAATTTCCTTCTTGTATGATGCCATCTCAGATCATCTCAAGCTTTTAAACTTCTTCAAAGGAACTTGCTCTGATACCAATTGTTGGAAAAACAAGGACAAACAACTAAGGGGGGGTGAATTAGTTGTCATAGAATATTCAAACTTATCACACTTAACTTAATCTTAGATCTAATGAATGAACAATAAACCATAAATAATCACCACATAAAAAACACAAAGAACACTAATATTTTTATGTGGAAACCCTATTAGAGAAAAAAACATGGTGGATGTTAGTCCATAATATTATACCCTGTTAAAATTATAAGAAGAATAATGAGAAAGCACATGCATTTAGACACACTTCCTAGAGCTCACTACCTAGAGAAGAAACACTATCTTATAGAGATTCAAATTAGATCCACAGGGTATGAATTGAGAAAATAACTTCTACAAAAGCCTGATTATAGTTTTAGTTAAGCACATAAACACTCCTTCACACTTCTGTCAAACTTCTTCACACTCTGCTCTACAATCGAATGATTAGAACATTATTCATAAATCTACACTTTTTCTGGAATACATTCACTCTTATGTACACTTTAATTCACTCGAACAATCGCTCTTATATATCCACAACATGGATTAACATCAATAACTTCATCAACCATAAGAAATATGAATATATAAAGCATACATGCAATGTCAACCCAAATTTACAAATAAATTTTCAATGCAAATCAAACATTGTTGGCCAATATTATGTTGTGACCCGAAAGAACATCCTCGAGTGTGTCAAACATTAAAATTTAAATCTCCAAGGATCCACAACATGCTACAACCACCATGTCGGCCAAGAACACAAAAACTCAAACACAAGAGAAAAATCACTGGCCATGAGCACTTCAATCAACGTGGACGTACAACAAAGATAGAGCATGATCTAGAAGCATCCACGAGCATCAAGAACCAATAGACCAATAGAGAAACATCCGCATAAACTAAGATTACTAGAATCACACCAACTTCAATTAGGAACACTAACTGAAGCCACAGAAAAACTGTCATAACACAAATCTTCATAAATCAAACAAATCTTCAACACAAGATCTAGCAATCAGTAAATCAATGTTCTAAGCAAAAAAATCTTCACGCGGATCCCTCTCACACCAACTTCAATTAGGAACACTAACTGAAGCCACAGAAAAACTGTCATAACACAAATCTTCATAAATCAAACAAATCTTCACGTGGACCTCTAAAACTTTCGGTGGATAAACTAGATACACTCAGCAATAAACCCTTTAGTCCACAACAACTGATCTTCAACGTTCTAAGCAAAAAACCTTCATGAACTTCACTGTTCCACTGGGAACCTGCAACACTTTCTTCAACAATTTTCTTAATATCCTTGACATATGCAACCTTCAATACCTTAATGCTAATAGTGTTGACATCAATGACAACCACATATCAGCAACACAACCACATCATCCAAAATCAACTAGATAGCCTGTGACAAATGCAAATGATTAGAAACATATAAATTGTTCAGTATTATATGCTCAGTGATTTAAGAGAAAAAGTAAATAATAAAAGTTTATTTTTAAAAAATAGGAAATAGTTACTTCATTAAAAAGTGGAGAAAAAATGAAAAAAACCTAAAAAATAGACCAATAAAAGCTGACTTAAATAGTTATTTCAATAAAAATTGGACAAAAAATGGGAGAAATCTAGAAAACAAATTCAAAAAATCATAAAGTCAACCATCTATGTTTCAGTAGAAATTGGATGAAAACGGAAAGAAATTCGATGGAAATGGAAATAATAAAAAAATAAATTCGAAAAAATCAGCATTTCGGCTAGATATGATCTGGCTGAACACTATTTGGCTGAATATGTTTCAGTCGGATATATCCAGATGGCATGTGACATGGTAGCAAAGTCACCATTTTCTCAAATTTCTAGAAATTTCCAACTTCTGGTGAATATTTCTTCAATCAATTTAAAAAAAAAACAAAAATACCCTTTTGTAGAGCTCATAGTGTTGAATCCAAATATATATATATATATATATACTTATATTTTGATTAGTTTTAGTATATAAATATTTTAAAATATTGCAAGTAGGTTATTCAAAGTCAAAAAGAGGCTTAGTTGAAATTAAATAAAAAATAGTAAATCATCATAAAACAAATTGGAAAATAGATGATGCCATAGAGGAGAGAATCCTCTTCAAAAGGGTATATTTTATTTTTTGAAAATGGAAAAAAAAAACAATAGTCGACATCAATTGAAAACTATCAAATTCGGGTTAGTTTGACTTTAAAATGTTATTACGAGAAAAATATTCATCAAAATTTCAATTTTTTTCCATGGCCTAGATATTGAAGTTAGCTATTTGGGAAAAAAATCAAGAGAAAATGATTTTTTTTTCTATTTGTTTCTTGACGTCAATTGAACACCACTTTTTCTTGAAATCTTCAGCATTACGAAATCTACTTTTAAATTGATAAAAAAATATCAATTTTTTTTTTTTAAATTTAAAAAATTACAAGAAAAAACTTCAACAAAAGTTCTACATTTTATTAGTTTACATCATTTTGAAATTCAAAACATAAATACCACTTTTATGTGGTTGAAGTTGAGAACTTTTTTTCATGTTGGTCAATTCCTTTATAAAGTGTGACACAGGTTTGTACTTTTACCCTTCAGGCAGTGAGCCTTTTGTAATCAATTTTGATATTCTCTATAGTGTGAGTTAATCATCACCGTGGCTTTCCCCTCATTGGGTTTTCCACATAAATCTGGTGTTACTATGTTCATGTGATTAAGGCATTTGATTTCGTAGTATTAAGGCATTTGAGTTAATCGATTATGTAGTATTAGGAACTTGTTCTGCTAAATGATTAAGGCATTTGATTTCATGACAACTGATTCACCCCACTCTTAGTTGTCATGTTCAACAAAAAGCTATTAGAGAGGGTCACTACATGGATCATGTAATTCCCCTCCCATTTGAAGCCTTGAGGTGTGGATCTCAACATCATTTCTTAACTATGTGTTAGGGGATGCATAGCTCTTTCTTGTGCTTGTTTTCTTGAGTGATGAGTGATGCTTCAATTTCACCATTTTCTTTGTGAGTTTCATTGCAGTTGTTCTTTCTATGGGGTAAGTGCAAAAAGTTGGGTCCACATTCAGGGGAAGTGTCATTTTTCAGCTTTAAAATATGTACACAATCATTTTTTACAATAGGTACCCATTTTAAAGTGGGTAGTCATCCCAAAAAGTTTGAAACTAAAACTACATGGTTTTCAATTGGATTTAGGCTCAAAAAGGGCACGGTAACCCAACACTTAGCCTTGGACCTGCAAATACAAGGTCGCATAAATTTCAAGAGAAAAAACTAACTTTGGAAATACATATGATGTGGTTTTTTCAAAAATATTTTATAAAATTAAAACCCATCATAGATGGTGTTTTTTTATGATTGGATTATTTTTTCTTTTTTTAATTAATTTATGAGGAAACAGGTCCATAAACTCGAAATGTTAGGTTTTCATTTTTTTGATAACTTTTAATTTGTTAATTTTCTTGTTAAAAAAATTATATGGCATCAATCTATAAATAATTCTATACACAATGAAAAAAAGAAAATTCAAAAAGTGATAATTTTAGGTGAAGTTATGGTGTCTGTACACAAGGGTTTTAAAAACAAGAAATAAGGGCCAATAAAAAATTAATAAATAAAAAAATATTAAGAAAAAAATTATTAAAAAATATCCTCATCAATCTTCATTATAATACACATCTTTCCCCAAAAGGAATTATAAAAAATATTTTTATTTAAGTCAAATTATGGTGTTCGTACATGTGCATGGTACAGTCCTAAGAAAGTGACTTTTAAAAAGTGGTTTTTATACATGTATATTAAAATTATTTTATATCATCTAGGTATTAGAATAAATGACATATTTGAAAACTATATTCAAAGTTATAAATTTCATATTACTAATTTTTTTTAAGATTTAATGTGTATGTGCTTCAAATTTTAAGTCCAATTGTGAAAATTTTTGAAAATCAGGAAAAACACTTCCACGTTTTGACCATTTTGTGGACCCAACTTCTTGCACCTACCTTATGAATAGTGTGTTTGGATCACCTGTAGTCTCCTAAATTGTCACCCTTGGAAATTTCACACTAGGTTTGTTACCCTCTTAAGTGCATGCACATAATTATATGCTTATATTTTGTCCATTTAAAATTGTCACTTTCAAAAAAAATAATTAATCCATATTTATGTAATGTCGTAAAATTGCACCCCTTGCAATTTCACATACATTTTTGTATCCAATTTAGTGTCCACCCCCTAGCATTTGTGTAGGCTCATTTTAGCCCCCACATCAGCCTTTTTTTCCCTTCTCAGGATTCTCTAAACCTCTTTTTTGGTAGCTACCTTTGCACGTCAGCTTTGTGCCAAACCTTGTGTTTTTCGCGTTCATGTCATTTTGTAGCATGACGTGTCTAGACACTAGTGCACTGTGTAGACATCTGCATCCCATGCTAGTATCCTGTGACATTTTAATGTTCAAATGGCCATTTTTGTGCATGTTTTCCACTTGTCACCTCCTTTTGTCAATGGTAACAGCCCGAGATGCCTTGTAACGGCTTGAGAAGCTTCTTCTTGCTCCTATTCTCTCTTTAAAAGTTGTTTTTTTAATCTATTTGGCCTTCTTGGCTCATCTCTTGAATTCTCTTCTCCTCTCTACAACATTATCTTGCTTATATAGCTCACTGCAACTTGCTACAATAGCCTCAAGCTCTCAAGATTTTACAACACTCCTGCATTTTCACAACACCCTCTACAACACTCTTAGCTCTTGCAGTTATCTTGCTCTCCCTCTTTGGCTTCCTTAAGCCTTGCAGCTCTATCTCCCTTATCTTTTTCTTTCGAGCATCCTGGTATTTCACATATCCCCTGTTTATTGCATCTATATATTTTGTGATACAAGTTTTCCTCCTCGAGCGGGGATTTCTTTTATCACTCTTGCATTCATTCCATTTTTATCTCTATCTATTTGGCTGTCTATGGAGGTGAGAACACCAAAATGGGGGTTTGAATGAAGCAAACGACTATACAAACCCAACACTTTCTCCAAATATTACACATGCAGGTATTGAAGACATTCATGTGCTAGAGGCTTCATTACTTTGGTTGCTATGAGAAGTTTCTATCTCTTATTCTCTTTATCATTTCTAGTGCACTTTACTTCAGTTCTATTACATTCTATTATTTTCCTGCATTTTAGAAGTTCTTAGCAATCTGATTGTTAGTGATCATTTAGCTATTTTCCGTGATATTCTCACTTTCTGGTCCGTACGAGATGCTATCATGCCTCTTGGATGCCAGCGCACTGCACTATCATCTATATTTTGCACCATCATCCTTTGGCTAAGAGCTTGTAATTCTATCCAGAAAACCTTTGTGACCTACTCTTTCCAGTTCTAGAACTCTCACTTTGTTCCCTAAGGTAGTTTAGGGCAGTTTGTTCCTTGGGAATCTCTTGAAAATAAACAGACTCGTGAGTAGTGAATCCCCCTTCTCTACATTTTGGTGAACTTGACATGAATACCCCTTATATATATAAAAAGGGAGTACAAATCAAATATTTATCCTTCCACAAAAAAAATTTGAGGTGTTGCCCCGAACCCCATTCCATACCGTCAAAGTAGAAGTAATGCGCCAGCCTTCGACTGACTTGTTTATCTTTTATATATTATCTTTAGCTTACTATATTAAAAATGAATTTAATATCCTCTTTTGTTAGTTCAGTATCTAATTTTATTCAAAGTGTTGATGATGTTTCATTTCATGCATGTGATGGTGACTTGGCTTTACCTATGTCACTTGATACCTTTGATCCTTCTCACAAAAGTCATCTTACTTCAGAGGATATTTTGTTACAAGAAGAAGAAATCATTGATACCTTCATTAACATTACTATACCTTCTCTTCATTCCAATGCACTCTCTTCTAGAGATGATGCATTAGTGAATGATGGATATCTTCTCTATTCCAATGAACTCTCCTCTAGAGATGATGCATTAGCGAATAATGAATCTCATCTTTGTTCTAATGCACTCTCTTCCAGAGATGATGCATTAGTGAATGATGAAGTCCCTCTCACATAAGATCTTCCAAGGATAGATGTTGAGCACATTTATTCAAATAATTATTTCACTAGTTGAGATGATTTTGTAAATGTAATCTATGTCTCTGCTACCTCCCAAAGGCCTAAGAGATTGGTCATATACCTAACTCCAACTAATCCTTCTCCTAAAAGGATTTTTTCTATTGATGGTTTTCCACTTGATAGTGACTCTCCTGATATTTTAAAGGCTCCCTCTTATAGAACGATAGCCCATACTTATAAGAATAGAATGAATAACCAACCAAGCCTTCTTCAAGCTCCTAAACCTACAACTAAAGCACCTGGTGATTATGATCTTGTCAAGCAACTTCAAGTTACTCCGATTAAGATCTCGCTCTGGGATTTGCTTCAATCTGCTCCAGTTTACCAAGGTATGCTTCAAGAAGCCTTGCAGAAGATCTTCTTACCTGCCTCTATTAGGCCGATAGATGCTAATGCATTGATAGCTCATATTCATGCATATTTTCCAAAAATCACATTCTATCTACAAGAACTTCTACCCCTGAATGTGCAAAAGTAGACAGATCCTTTAATGGTTATAGCTAACTGTTAACTACCGAAATTACACCCTAGCTAAGCTGCAAGATTTGACAAGTTAAGTTGTAGGGCTTAGCTTATCAGAGAAAACATGGGATGACCTCTAATGCTATAGGTTACTTATGAAGAGAGGTCAACCTCTGGAGTAGGCCGACTTCCTTTTGGTATCACTTATTCTAATGATTTTGAAGGAAAAGGGAGAGGGAAAACTATAAAATGAAAACTGATAAAATACTATTCCTATGGGGATACACCTAATTAAAAAAATTAAGAAACTAGAGCTTTATGCACTTGTTATACTGATTAAGATTATTCCTGCACAACTTATTATTGTATATCTTTTGCATATGTACAAATGCAATGATTTGTAGTTGTAATCTTTATGGATTTTTTCATTTATGCATTTAAATGTAATGTAAGAAAGATAATAAAATGTACCATTTTCTTTCAAATATCAATAGGCTCTACCTAATTGAGCCATAGGTGAAAATATGGTAATATTTTTGGTGACATTTGTTGGATGTTTTCCTGCTAAACATGTAAACTAGTAGCCTATATTTATCCATTGGGAATGGAGTCACTTTGTAAACTCTAATGCAGACTTAAAGCAACTTTTCCCATAGTTGTAACTCACTTGAGACTATCCAGAATGTCAGGACACTTATTGAAAATAGGGAAAAATTGAAATGAAACTAGCTACTGTGTTGAAACAACATTTAGGGAAATGAAACCTACAGCTAAACTATAGTGCAACAACACTTTATTAAAGTGTAAACCTAACCTAATATTCACAAAGGTAAGTCATACCTGAAAACAACGTTTGAGGTGAATCCCATTAACTAGGATTGGCAATATTTCTCAATCCATCTTTGATAACTGGAATGCATTATGTTGCTTGCATACAGTGATGATAAATGGGCCAATCTAGAAGTTGTCAAATTTTGTATGCTTACTTGGTCCACTCTTCAACACATCCCACTTGAGAACAATATCACCTTCCTTGAAAACTTTGGTTGTAGCTTTCTTATCAAAAGTTCTCTTTGTTTGGAGTTGATGATACTCCAAATTATTCATTGCCTTGTCTCTTATCCCTTCAAGCTCCATGAGCTCAACATATCTAATGGACATTGGGTGCTATTCTTCAAACATCTCCAACTAGTGAATAATGTCTAGACCTGGAAGCTCTATAGATAGAGGTGATCTGGCCTCTTTTCTGTAAACCAAAACATATGGCGAATTACCAATTGATCTCTTAGGGGTTATTATATTTTCCCATAGAGTAGATTTCAATTTGGAGTGCCAAACTCTTTGATTCTCCTGCATGGTTCTTTTAATAATCCCGATCAAGTTTCTATTTGTACTTTAAGCCAAACCATTACCTTGTGGGTAATAATTTGAGGAGGTATTCAAATGGATTCCATGTTTAACAACCCAATCTGTAACTCTTAATCCCACAAATGCAAGAGCATTATCTGAAATAATGGAATCAAGAACTCCAAACCTGGTTACTATGTCCTCATAAAAGCTTAAAACTGAAGATTCATTAGCCTCTTTCGAAGCTACTGCTTTTATCCACCATGTAAAATAGTCAGTGGTTGTAAGCACCCACTTGTGACTAGCACTGGAAGATGGATTTATTGGTCCAATAAATTTTATGCCCCATCTCATGAAGGGTTGCTCAACCTGAATTGGTTGTAGAGGCATAGCTGGCAGCTTCTCCTTTCCTGCAAATAAAGCACATTTAACACATTTATTTGACCATGCAAAGGAATCCTTAAACAATCTAGGCTAGTAATAGCTAGATCTCATAATTTTCTAGGTTGTTGTTCTTGGAGCAAAGTGACCTCCTAAAGTTTTGTCATGAAACTCATGAAGTACTTTTTTTGTTTGAATAGTGTCAATACACCTTAATAAAACACCATTCTGGTATTTTCTGAAAAGAATATTATCAATCAATACATATGGAATTGATTGCAACCTAAAGTACCTTCTTTTAGCTCTATCCAATCCTGGTGGGCATTCACCAATTTGTAGAAAATGGGTCATATCTTGAACCCAACTTGCTGCTAATGCAGGCACAACATTATGAAACTCATTATCATTGACTAAAATAGTTTCTATTTCTAATTTTTGTGCATCTTTATGGGTTGAGGAAAGCTTCTCACAAATTCCTCTTCCTCTAACAAGTTTGGTGATTTTGATGTCAACATCGAACTCCATAACTTTTGTGATCCAACCTGCTCTATTCTCACTCAGATCTTTACTTAACAAAAATTATTTCACACTAGGGTGTGCAACCAAAAGATGAATCTTGTTGTTAGAGATTAGAGGCTTAAATTTCTTCAAGATCCTAATCATAGCGAGAACATCTTTCTCAACAAATGTATATTTTTGTTCATAATCAACTATACCTTGACTGAAAAAAGCTATTGGTTGCTCTAAATTATCATCATTTTTTTGAACTAGCATAGCAAAAATAGAACTAATGCTACCAAAAGCATATAGAATGAAGTATTTAGAGAAATTTGGATTTACCAGTGTTGGGGCTGATCATAAAGCTTCTTTGATTTCTTCAAAGCTACGTTTGTCTTCTTTAGTCCAACTGAGAACTGCATTCTTCTTAAGCATGGTAGTCAAAGGCTATAACAAATTTGCAACATCAGGTATGAATCTCCTCAAAAAGTTGATTCTGCCTAAAAAGCTCTGCAATCCTTTTTCATGATTGGGTAATGGAAGCTCAAGTATGGCCTTGACTCTCTCAGGGTCAATAGTAATTCCTTCCTTTGACACTATGTGTCCTAATAATTTACCCTCATGAACTGCAAAGATACTCTTTTTCAGATTGAGAGAAATACCATACTCTGCATTTTTCAAAAACTTGCTTGAGATGTGACAAGTGTTCATCTACATTTTTGGAATATATTGTAATGTCATCTCGATAAACAAGTAGAAATTTCTGAATTAAACTCTGAAACACCATATCCATGGACTGCTAAAATGTGGCACCAGCGTTAGATAATCCAAATTCCATTCACTTGTAGGCCATAGTGCCCCACTTTGTGGTAAACGTTGTTTTATATTGGTCCTCTTCCTTGACTAAAATTTGGTTATAACCAGAATATCCATCTAGAAGAGAGAATCTCTCTAAACCAACAACAATTTGAAGAGTCTATTCCATGGAGGGTAATGGGTATTGGTCTTTTAAAGATGCTCTGTGAAGATCTCTAAAATCTATGCACAATCTTATCTCCCCATTCTTTTTTCTAACCAGAACAAGGTTAGAAACCGAGGATGTGTGTTTAATTGGAAATACAATACCCCCCTCAACTAACTTGGTTATCTCTTTGATCATTAAGGGTTCAAACTTGGGGTTTAAAGGTCTCTGCTTTTTCCTAACATGCTTAGCATCAGGTTCTAATTCAATTGTGTGTTGTGCAATATGAGGGTCAAAACCTTTTAAATCAGAATATTTCCAAGCAAAAACATCATGAAACTCTTGGTATAGAGCAATAAAATATTTTCTATCTTTAGCTAAACATATTTTTCCTAGCTTAAGAAGCTTACCTTTAAAGATTTCAAGTTCTTCATAATGGTCTTCTTTCACTTGAATGTTGACTTTACTCTTCTTAAGCTAGTCATCTTTATTGAAAATAGACTCCAAGGTAACAAAACCTTGGGTAACTTGTTTGTCCTCAACTGTATTACTTGATCATCATACTGTTGTTTAAGCTTTTTTTGATTCACTGTAGAAAATTGATCCTCAAGAAAAAAACTGAAATATGCTCGTCACTATCAAATACCTGCCAGTTGATGTTGTTATTAGGAATTGATGGCCTAACTACAATTTTTACATACTATTGTATTTTCTCTTTTTTGATATCATTTGGAATATCTAATTGTGATCCAATTGTTGCAAGTCTGTCAGCATGTTTATTCTGGTTTCTTGGGATAGAAATGAGGTTGAAGGCATCAAATTCCTATATTATATTCCACACTCTATTTTTGTAGGACTTCAATACATCATTCTTAGCAACATTCAGGCCTCCAACCCGATTAATGATCAGCTCACTATCTCCATAAACCTTCAAGTAGTTTAGTCCTCTTTTCTTTTCCCATTCAAGACCTTGAATAAGACTCTCGTACTCAATAGTGTTATTAGAGCATGCAAAAGAAAAATGAAAAGATGAAAAATACTTGTCACCTTGTGGAGAAACAAGCATTGCACCTCCACCAGCTCCATTTTTACTTTTGGAGCCATCAAAAAACATCTCCCAAAGATTGGTTTTCTGTTCTAGCAATTGATCAACACTTTTTTCAAGGTTTGGAACATTTGCATCAGGTTCATGAAGCACTTAATTACCCATACCAACATCTTGAATGAGATCTTCAGGACTTTCCAACACATTTTATGCTACCCATTCATGTAATAGTACATCAGGAATACTTTCTTCTTGCAACTCTTGAGTAGCAACAAGCTCATTGTCAGTAAAAGCAACACAATTTGTGTCTACAGAAGTAGGAACAACATTGATAACACTTGGATTGTATCGCTCAATGTGATCCTTGGCCAAAATTTTAGATTTAATGGTAACCTTGGTTCCATATCTTGTTCTAAACATCATATGTGACTAGTCAATCAGAACAAAACCTCCTATCTTGGTTGTAAAGTCTCTTGATAGACACAAAGCAAAGAAAGGTGGAAGATCTATGAAACATATATCTTGCGAAACTAAAAAATTTGGACAAGCATGAAGCGTAAGGCTCAATGCTTTGATAACACCTAAAGTATTGACTAAGGTTCCATCTAACTAAATCACTCCTTTCTCTAAAGGCTGATATTTCAATCCAAGTTTATTAGCTACTTTCTTAGGCATTACAGAACTACTAGCCCCACTATCCACCATACAGTTGTGCACTAATTTGTCACCAATAATCATAGACACATAAAATGGAGGTGGTTTGATGTCCTTACCCATTTCCTTGCTTGGTTGCTAGTTGTCTTGAGGGGTATTAGTAAACATAGCCCTATCTTCACCTAATAATGGTTCTTCATACAACTTCAAATTAGACAAAGCGGACTGCAATATATCCTTTTGACCTAGGATAGCCAAGGAATCCCACATAGACATAGACACACTCATCTTTTTCATATTCTCAATAATATTATAAGGCATAGTTGGATTTACCTTCTGATGTACCTTTAGACCAACATGATTAGCTTGCATGTGTGGCTGCTCTTTGGAAACTCCTTGTGAATTCCTCTGTAGAATGCGAGGTATTTGTGATGTAGATGGTTCTGTAGGTATTTTTTTTCCTTTATCAACTTCCTGTTGAAGTTCAAAGAATATTTTCTTTTCTCTGGTATTTGTTGCAACTGAAGAATCATTTGCATTAACTCCACATAATTCTTCTCCTTGCCAATTCAGTAGAGTAGTATCATTTGTAAGTTGCTCATGTTGTTGTGGAGCTGCATCATTAGGTAGATTTTTCTATGATATTGAAGCACTTTGCACCATTAATGCTTGGTTTATCACTCCATTAGAGCATGTGGACTGATTATGTGACTGGATGCATAGATAACACCACTCATAATCAGCAACAACTTTATTCTGAACAAGGACAAGGTCTCTTGTTGCAATAATAGGTGTTGGATTATATGCCTGAAAAGGCCTTGTAGCAATATTTTTTCTTTGACCCTGGTTATTACCTTAGTACTGCTACTTATTACCTTGAAACTATTGTTGTTGACCTTGAAAAGGCCGATTTTATGGTCTGTTATATGATTGTTGGTTCTCTAAATTCACCAGTTTGTTCCCAAAAGTCTACAAAATGTTCTCAATTTTTTGTTGACTCTTTTATTTCCTGCAAATCCTAAGATTCAACTGGGACTACATATTCTTGTTTACTAGCAGCTGGTAATGTTGGTATAGTAGGAAATGGTGCAAAAGGTGGTATTTGGAATGGCATATTTGGTTGTATTTTTGGAAAAATAGGCAATGGTGGCCTGGGAGCAATCTTTCCTACTTGAATCAAAAAAAATTATGCTCTAATTGTTGTTTTGTAAGCATCTGGTAGAGACACTCCTCCCATAGACTATGTCATAATAGCTATATCACTGTTAAGTGCCTTCAAAAAGTATAAAAATGCATATTTGAGAGGTGGCCTTACTGTTGCAGGAATTCTATCCCAAGTCCTCTAAAATCTGAAATTGAAATCATTCATTTTCTTTTGAGGAGCTCTCTTTATAGTAGTCAGCTGCTCCAATAAATATAAGTTGTCAGATCTATCATGAAACTATTTGTGCAATTTATCTCCTAACTCATCCCATGTTGCAATGGTGCCAACTCCTAGACTTCTAAACCATTGTAAAGCCCTCCCTTTGAATGATGAAACAAGTAATCTTATGGCTACGTCTTCTTGAGTAATGTGATGAACACCACACAAAGAAGCAACATCCCTTATGTGCTCAATGGGAGTTGTTTGATCTTCCCCAGTGAAGATTGGCAAACTTTTTAAAGCTGCAACTATTATGTCATTGTGGTGTGCCAGATTTAATGGACTACCTCCATTAAATGGCATAAAAGGCCAATTTCTAGCAGTTGTTAGAGATGGCTAAGATGGATGAAATTGAGTATGAACAACATAAAATGAAATTGTAAAACTTGAAAATACAAGAATAACACCTAAAAAAGTAGCAAATGAAATATGCTTTGGGCTGCTTCAGGATAACCTTGTTGTTCTAAAACTCAGTGATGTAGAATGAGTATTATTATCTTTCTTTGATGGTCTAGCTCTTCTCCTTGGTGGTGAGAAGAAAAATTCCTATCTAACACCAGGTGGTGTTAACTAAACCCTTTTTGATGGAGGAGTTCTCTTTGTTGTCCTGCCTTGTCTCATGGTTAGTGACAGTTATAGATATTCAAAAAAAATTGAACTCCTGGTTTGTATTCTTTTCATGTGCTGTAATAGCACTGATTTTACTGCTCTTTCAACTAAACGGAGTCACCAAACATGTTGTAATAACCTCTAAAAGGTCTAAAAATCATTGTTTGTACATAAAACCAGTGAAAAACATTTAAGGACGTGCCCCACCAGGCGTACCAAAACTATTAACTACCAAAATTACACCCTAGCTAAGCTGCAAGATTTGACAAGTTAAGCTACAAGACTTAGCTTTTCAAAGAAAACATGGGATGACCTCTAATGTTGTAGGTTACTTATGAAGAGAGGTCAACCTCTGGAGAAGGCCAAATTCCTTTTGGTATCACTTATTCTAATGATTTTGAAGGAAAAGGGAGAGGGAAAACTATAAAAAGAAAACTGATAAAATACTATTCCTATGGTGATACACCTAATTAAAAAAAATAAGAAAACAGAGCTTTATGCACATGTTATATTGATTAAGATTATTCTTGCACAACTTATTACTATATACCTTTTGCATAAATGTTTTAAAAACATGTCCTAATGCTCAAACTTTAAGAAGGAAAATAATTTCACATCTAAAATTCATTAACACCTCTTGACACAATTTGTAACCTGCATTAGTAGACTTTTTGCATAAAGGTTCTGAATCCTGAGACAAAGCTAGAAGGAAATAAATAATACCTCGCTAGTAGCTTGATCAATTAGCTAATGAACACAATAATAAAAAGAATAAGTAGTGAGAATCTTCAAGTCAATAGTACTCAAGGCCTTCACTATATTTCATAATAAAAAACTGAGTTACAAAAATCTACAAAATCTATCAAAGGACTTCAAAAGTCACTAAGTGTAGAAACTACATAATCAAGAATTGAGTTACAAAATGAGTCAAAAAAATGACTAAGTAAGCAAGCTTCAAAAAATTGCATAAAAATAGGAATTGGAAGCTTCTTGGGTTGGATGACTTTAAAAAGTCAAGCATGACTTGATCAAACCATAACCATTTCTAAAAATGCTCAAATGGAGTTAAAAATTCTATATCCTCTCAACAAGGTGATGAATCACTCCTAAATTTCCTCCTCATGTTGGCAAACAAAACTCAACTTCCCTATATGCTCTCAAGTGAGATAACTCAAAGCATATCTCTAGACCAAGTCATCCATATTTACATTAAAGAGTAACAAAAAGACTAAATAAGGTTTATAATTACACCTTATAGTCAATTGTTTTACATTGGATGAACATGCAAAAATACAAAAGAAATCTAAAGGTACGTACACTCATTGAGGTTGCATTGACATCTTCAAAGATTGAAGGAAAAGAAGGCAATATATAAACCTAAGGCAAAAACCCTTTTCCCTGGCCATAGGGTCAAGTATTAGATGATTTGTTTCATTTATAAAACAATGACATAAAATGTCAATCCTTCCATCAGCCAAAATAGGGTTAGAAGCCCTAAAAACAAAATTGAATTCATTTGCAATAAGCTTTAGGCTAAAGCTCGACCGTCACCATGGAAACTCTGAAGGTTTGGAAAACTCCGCAGATCGAGTTACCTATTGCCACCACTATGGTTTTATGGAGAAATTTCATGGAAAATACATATCTGGGTAAGATTTTGTATATAATACTTACATCATTCTTTCCTTTTTTCTTGTGAACAAAATGCTCATTTCGACCTTCATTTTCAAAAAATAAAGAAAATACTTTGCTTCTATATTTTTTGTGCTTTTTCTTTACCATTTAAACTGAAAACACAGACCATGGCATTTTTTTATGCATTCTGTAAGGTTAGAAACCCTCCATTTCCTCTTTCTGGCTTTAATTTTTGTGTGCTAACACTTTTAGTTTTCATTTTTTGATGATAGAAGGCTTGTTGACTCACAGGCTGCAAGCTCTCATTTTATGCAAGCATTCTGGAAATCTCTTGTTTTCCTGTGTCCTCTTTTGGCTTCCTATGGTTTGGGCATTTGCTTATTGCAGGCCTCATCTAGAATTTGGTTGACCTCCATTATTGAGCTGAGGGTTTCATGAAAAATGTATGGTTAAGGGTTTTCCTTTTAGGGGTACGACCTTTGTCTTGTAGAAATTCATGAAAACCTTGCATATATTCTAGAAAGAATGAAAATTTTTCTATAAGAGATCATTTCAGGTCATGGTCATAGTTCTAAATCTTTTATACATTCCTTGTATCAGTTATAATCTTCACTTCTATTTTTTGCAAAAACAAAAAATTTAAAAGATTATAAGTTGTGAACCTCTTTGTATGTATTAACCCCGTGATTCTGCATTTTTCCTTATATAGGCTATAGCTCTGCTTCTGAGGTTTATTTATCATTGCTTTGTACCTTAAAACCCCATTTTTTGTAAATTTCATGCATTTCTTCCAAAAAATTTGGAATATTTCTGCAAAATACATATATTTATAATGGTCGTGGACAAGCACAATGTATTTTGAATAAAAATCTATAGGGCTTTGCATTTATTCTCAGTAATAAAGACAGGTAAGTTGTTTCTAAAACAAACTCCAAAATGGTTTTTTGTACCTTTGTGGCCGCGGGCTATGTCTATTTTCCTCCTATTTCCATATCAAGAGTTTTCTTGATTTGTAGCCTTCATTTAAACTTTTGAGGTGGAATTGAAAATGAGGGTTTTCATTTTCCTATAGCAGGCTGTGAGCTTCTTGTTTTGACTTATGGTATGACCTTCTTGAGCCATGACCTTGATTTGGACATGGTTTTCTTTTGTGTAAATTTGAAGAAAAGCTGGAATAAGTCTCTCTTTGTGTCCATGAAAAGTACACATAAAACCCCAGCCGTGAGCTTGCTTATCCTCTGAGTATTTATTTGCATTTTGAAACTCCAGATGGGTTTTAAATTGGGCTTGCTTATTTGAAACCCTACTCCTTAAAAAGTAGTAGCTCGGCCATTCTTCAATGATAATGCTATCATGTTTGCAAAAAATACATATATTTAGTTGCTCTTTCCTCTGTATTTGATTTTCTTTCAACAAAGGAAAATGGGTTTTAATAAATATAGAAAATGTAAATAGAACATGCCTTTATTTTCAAAATCTTAGAAGAAAGAACTTCAACCTGTAGCTTCATTTCTCAATATTTCTAGACTAATCTACATCCTAAAGTTTTAAAGGTCACTGTCATTTAGCTAATATTACTCCTTATAACTGACATTCATGCTCTTTTCATCTGCTCTCAAACATTTATTCATTGTTACTGTTTTGTCATTTCTCTTGAGTTCTACCATTTCAAGCTGAGATTTATAGGAACACTTCAACCCTATAATGAAAAAATTGTCCTTTAAAACTCATATACAGTTTTTTTTTGTTGAGATTTTTAGAATACTATCATCACCTCAGATGTGACCATGAATTGGCATCTGACTTCTTCACCTAGATGTTGCCCTGCTTCAAAAATGCATACTCTGCCTATATGACACTTGACCTTGTCATGAATGATAGGTGCTCTTGTTCCGAATAAGAATGCATTTTATTTAATTGCTACATGTTCATAATCAGATGTCTGATATTCACTATGACTTTTACGGATCTTCCTTTTTATATTGAACCATATGTTGAGATTACGTTGCTATCATACTTCCATAGTATCATTGAGTGGACTATCAAAACACTAATATTCCTCTATTATGCATTGCTTTTTGTGATATAGTGGTTTAAATTATGCATCATACTTAGAGACAATGTTGCTCTCTTGATGAATCTTTGAAAATTTTCTTATTGTCGATGAGCAATGTAATCTTTATTGATAATTTCTTTATATGAGTTGAGCTCAACCCTTGTGGGAGCCACATTTATCCCCACTCATATTTAATCTAATAGAAGATTTCACCTATAGCTGCACATGAAGCAAACAAGTTAGAAAAAAACCATGTATATTTCAAGTGTATTTGATGGATTCAATGTTTTCTTTTGGGACATTCAGTATGATTGCTTATTTAATACACATTATGGTCAATTTATGCATGCATAGGGTGAATGTGTATGAAATTTTTGTAATCAGTCATTGCTTAGATTATACTCTAATACCATTGTTTACTGTCATGTGCAGGATTAAGAACAAAAAGGAGCTGGAAAAGGCAAATGAAACTTAGGACATCACAGGGCAGTAGCTGGACCAGTCAAGACTAGTCATTCACAAGCAATTGTTGGTTACTTCTTTCTATGCACATTCATTGTTTTCCCTTTTTACCTATTCATGTATGAGATTTTTCATAATTTGTATTGAATAGGCAAGGTTACTCTCATGGCTTGTATGAGACAATGTATATTTATCCATTTAATAAAGATTAATTTTTCCCTAAAATATTAGAATCTTTCTTTTGTTATATGCATATGTATGAATGCAATGATATGTAGTTGTAATCTTTATGGATTTTTTTCATTTATGCATTTGAATGTAATGTAAGAAAGATAATAAAATGCACCATTTTCTTTCAAATATCAATAGGCTCTACCTGATTGAGCCATAGGTGAAAATCTGGTAACAATAACATTAATAATATTGGCATTAGACATACTCTCATTGAGACTGGTTCCATGCTCAATGTATGTAGCTTTGATCTATTTCCTAAGATTAATATTGGTTCATCTTCTCTTAATGCTTCTTCTGTTGTCATTTGTGGGTTTGATAATGTCGGTTGACAAACCCTAGGAACAATAGTCTTTCCTTTGAGGTTGGGACCCGTTACTATACCCACCCTTTTATATGTTATGTCAAAAAAATTACCATATAACCTTCTTCTTGGTAGACCATGGATTCACACTATGGGTGTAGTCCTGTCTACCTTGCATAAATCTATTAAGTTTATTTGTAATAATCGATTAGTCACAGTCAAGGCTGACCTTGAGGCTATGCACTTATGTGAAATTTTAGCTACTAGTCAGGTTTTGGTTGTGCCTACTCTTATTCCTTCAGTGTCTTCCAATGTTTCGATGTTTACTCTAGTAGTACCTACTACAAAGGATACTCTTGAGATAGATGTCCCTAAAGAAGATCCTTTTGAAGAAACAAATATTAAGTTTTCTCCTTCTACCTCTTCTCAAGAGAATGCATGTTTTGTTGATGATTTAGGATCCTTGGACTTCTCTGAATACTTTAGTGGAAAATACAAAGTGAATCCTATTCATCTTAAACTACCAATAACATTATCTGAACCCACCATCAAAGATGGTTATTCTTATGTATCGCAAGATATTGTGAGCAATAATTGTAATATTCTTAATGTTGATCCTCCTCCTTCTAAGGAAGATTATCACTCTTTTGTTAAAGAAGCTAATGTTGGTAGTGCTATCAAGAAGGTTGATAGTGATCTCATAGAAGGATGTGATCCTCATTGTTGGAATAATGCTGTCTATGAAGATCCTCCTCCTAAAGATTTGCAAGCACGTTATGGCCCTAGTTACAAACTTGCCTCTAAATATGATTATGGGCGTAAAGGTTGTGGGTGTAACGAACAAGGCATTCAAGACCCTATATAATGTGCACCTCGTAAGCATAATTTGGGGCTTGGTTGCTTGAATGAATAGTCTAAATAAAAATGTGGTTGAATGTGGATGTGATTTCCGCTCAACCTCATTCTTACGGAATGATTCATCTGCCATTATATGCTATCTTCATGTCTTCTTCTTGTAAGTAGTCAAGTCTTTCTCCACAAGATAAAGGGTTGCTTCCTAATCCTCATCCTTTATCTAAGCAAGAGCGTATTTTTTTTATGCTTCTAAAAGCCTATTTGGTTACTCTTCCTTCTCCTACACGTCAGAAATTTCATAAGCATGATAAAAAAAAAATTTATTTCTATGCATACCATCAAGTGCTTGGCAATTCCACTAGTAAATGTAAGGCCTTGAGGATAAAATACAATAACTTCTTGATTCAGGTGTCATCACTCATTTATTTTTTGATGCACTTGCCTCTTCTTCAAATGACAAGTAATATTGAGGTCTATCTCTATCCTGTATGCTCTACGTATCTTGCATGGTTATCCTACCTTATGTGCTACGGGGCAATGATAACTTGTTCTAGAGATGTGCGTCCTTCTAAGGACCCCCTCTCTTCTCTCTATCTTTCGATTGAAGTGTCCCTTGAGTGGACCCCTATTTTTGGTCCAGGTGCACCAAGCACGTAAAATTTAGACTAGGAGGCCAATATGTTTAGTATAGGTGTTTGGGGTATTTTCATATCTAATAAGGTCTATTGAGACCATTTTCCATGTAATTCCAAGCCATTTGTGATTCATTTAGGTGAAAGTGTTAAAAGTTGCAAAAATGTGAAAAGTTGTCAAAACAAGAAATTGCAAAAAATGCAACTTTTCTAGAATCTGAAGGGTCATAGTAGTTTAAAAGTCAGTTATAGATGTTGGGTGGTTATAATTTTAATGTAATAGCTATAGAAATCCTCTAAAAGGCTTGAGCAAGGATTGATCATTGTTGTATTGAAGTTTCCACTTCAATAACAACATTATTTTCTAAATTTTCACTGTTATTTTACACATTTTAGAAGTTGTACGGACTTGTACAGACTGTAATTGCTCTGAATCTTATTGTGTTCTATAGGTACATGAATTATCTCTCATTTTCATCAAGCTTGAGAGTTTATCATTGAATTTTGAGGGAGATTTCATTAATTTTCTGAGTCTTCCTGTAAAAGGCCAGTGAAGGGTTTGATTGGTGTTAAAATGGTGCTCTAAGTCATTCCACCTACTTTCAAGGCCTTTAACTTGGTGGAATGAATTCTCCCATGCTATTCTAGGTGTCCACATGGTTTAGAGGGCAGAGAAAAAAAATTGCTAGGTTTTGGGTGAAGCCCTAGGGTAGAATAGGGTGTTTTTCAAGAGAAAATGGGGTGTTAAAGCGGAGTTTTGATAAAATGTTTAAGGAATGGCCTATGTAATGGTTTTTTGGAGTTTTTTCTAGGTATTTGTGAACTATAGGTGGCATTGGTTGGGTTAGATAAGCCTAAGAGATCATACTTTCAATAAACCCTTGTTATTTGCATGTAAATTAAGGGTTTTGTGGTTGAACTTAGAGGTCATGGATTTGTTGAATAATGGTGGAATTTGAAGTTTTGCAACAAAATTAATGACTCTACATTGATTTTAGGGGTTAACTTAGTGTTTTGAGGGTACCTTCTTTGGAAAAGAGGGCTATTTGGGTGGTCTAAAAATAGGGGCAATCATTGGTTCTCCATATTGTTCCAAGGAAAACCTCATAAAACCTTTTGGAATGTTGAGTTAGACCCTAAGAGCATCTCAAAAAGTGTCTAGGTTGTTTTTGTATGACCTTCTCTAAAATATATTTAGAAAAAGAAGATTTGAGAGGCTACAAGCAACTAGGTTTGAGGTTGTGTTAAATTGTGTCAATAGGGTTGAAAGGGCTAGTCTCTTGTTTGGGTCTGGTCAATTTGAGTTGGTCTTGGTCATCACCACCTTGCTTGAAATCAGTTTTCTTTTGAAGGGTTCCCAAGGGACCCCCTTTGAAATATTTTCTCTCAAATTAATTCATTGGAATCTAGCTTGGGGGCAAGCTGACTACACCTATCTTTTATGTGCATGTCTTATAACGCAACTTGTAGTAGCCACAGGTTTTCTGATCCATCTTGCTCTATAGGACCAAGAATCTATAGAGATATTTTGCATCAAGCTTTCCTAACATGTTTAGTCTATGGATTAACATGTTACTTTAATGTAGGTGCACTTGTGAAGTTTCTTTTCAATCAACCTTGCAGGATTGAGCACCTGTAAGGTCCAATCCAACTCTGTGGATTCCCCTACACTGGGCTTCCTTGAGGAGAGAGTACTTGGGGGATGCCTTCTTTGTAGGTCTGAGGGCCTATGAAATGCTTGCATCCTATAGGATTTGTCCATCATTGGTCTGCGGGGCTTCGGTGCACTTCATTCAAACCTCCTCAAGAGAGAGTATGTGTGAAGCCATCTCTCTTGGAATCTTCATTACTGTCTAGCTTCTCCATCTTTCTCTTAAATTCTCTTTCAATTGTGTATATCGGATCGAAGATCTGCATCTTCTTCATCTTGGGTATATGCTCTTTCTCTCTTCGATATTGGTTGTTTCCCTGACTTTTGGGTGCATTCTTCTCTTCAAGTGATCAATTCTTACATTCTTCTCTCCATTTTAGAATTCTTTTGTGTTATTTTTTTTTAATTTGGGGAAAATACATAGTACTGAGACACCATTTAGCATCAAGGTCTCTTTCACTTTGCTAACTCAAATCCTTTAGTTTGTTGTGTGCCTTTGTTTATGTGTTTTTATATGTTCTAACCTTGTGATGTAATTGCTTTTTATGTTCTAACATTATTGTCTTGTGTAGGTCTTGCTTTTCTAATGTGTTTGTTTTGTAGGTCTTCAAGCTAGGGGCATGCTTCCTTGGTTTGAAGACCTATCTACTTCCTCTATAGTATCCTTTTTGCATCATGATGTTATTTATGTTTAGTAGATTTCCTTTAGTGTGCATATTAGAGTATATTCATATGCCCAATAAAGTGGGGGAAAAATGTAATGTCATAAAATTGCACCCCTTGCAATTTCAAATACATTTCTATATCCGCTTTAGTGTCCACCCCCTAACATTTGTGTAAGCTCATTTTAGCCCCTACATCAGCTTTTTTTTCCCTTCTCAGGATGCTCTAAACCCCTTTTTTAGTAGCTACCTTCGTGCATCAACTTTGCACCAAACCTTGTGCTTTTCCTACTTGTGTTGTTTTGTAGCGTGACGTGTTTGGACACTATTGCACCACATGGATGTCTGTGGGCCATGCTAGTGTCCAGTGACATTTTAACATTCAAACTACCATTTTTGTGCATGTTTTCCACTTTTCACCTCCTTTTGTTCGTGGTAACAACCCAAGATGCCTTATAATGGCTCAAGAAGCTTCTTTTTGCTCCTATTCTCTCTTTAAAAGTTGTTTTTTCAATCTACTTGGCCTTCTTGGCTCATCTCTTGAATTCTCTTCTCCTCTCTACAATATTATCTTGATTGTATAGCTCCCTACAGCTTGCTACACTAGCCTCAAGCTCTCAAGACACTCCTACATTCTCACAATTCCCTCTAAAATACTCTTGGATCTTGCAACTATCTTGCTCTCCCTCATTGGCTTCCTTAAGCCTTGCAGATCTATCTCCCTTATCTTGTGCTTGCGAGCATCTTGGGATTGCAAATATCACCTGTCCATTGCATCTCTATATTTTGTGATACGGGTTCTCCTCCTCGAGTGGGGATTACTTTTATCACCCTTGAATTCATTCCATTTCTATCTCTTTCTCTCTATTTGGTTGTTCGTGGCGTTGGGAACACCAAAACGGGGGTTTGACTAAGGCAAACCCTTATATAGCCCCAACACTTTCTCCAGATATTATGCATGTAGGTATTGAAGACATTCATGTGTTGTAGGCTTCATTACTTGGGTTATGAGAATTTTCTATCTCTTATTCTCTTACTTTATCATTTCTACTTCACTTTACTTCAATTCTATTACATTCTATCATTTTCCCGCATTCTGAAGTTCTTAGCAATTTGATTGTTAGTGATCATTTAGCTATTTTATTTGATATTTTTACTTTTTGGTCCATACAAGATGCTAGTGCACCTTTGGGATGCCAACACACCGTGTTGTCATTCATATTTCATGTTGTCATCCTTTGGTCAAGAGCTTGTAATTATGTCCAGAAAATCTTTGTGACTTGCTCTTTCTAATTCTAGAACTCTCATTTTGATCCCTTAGGTAGTTTAGGGTAGTTTTCCCCTTGGGAATCTCTTGAGAATAAAGAGACTCATGAGTAGCAAATCCACCTTCTCTACAATTTATTAAGATTTAACAAATCTAAAAAGGGTTGGACTAGGATGCTTAATGCCCTTGTCCCACCTAATCAAGCCCTAACTTTCAAATATTTTTGTTGGCCTCAATGTGTTTAAGAAACCAAAATCAATTGTCAGCTTACCCTAATGAATAATGTGAAATATGTTTAAATTCATATAAATATAATTCTTTCCCTCCATTTGAACATCTAAGCAATTTTATATCCTTTTGGCATCCTAAAATCAATTAATGCAGTATCAAGAGTAGGATACACTATTGAATTTGAATCCCTTTTCTGACAAACATTCGTTAGTCTTGCGACAAACATTTGTCGGACAAACGACGAACTATTGAAATAATTTTCATCACCAATTTTTTGTCGAAATTCAGATGAAGAAATAAACGTCGAAATAACAGCCCAGATTCGCCAGTCGTTAGCATCATAAAATGGCTCTATTGTTCGTCAGAATATCAATTACAACTTCATGTATCCACCGACAAATTATAACCAAAACGCAATTACAATGCCTCCTCCAAAGCGTCAAAAAAACACTAGAAGTTTGTCACCCTTTCAATGAAATGGGCAAGTAGTTATGATGAAGCCTTCATTGCAGCTATAGGAACTTCGTCAGACCTTTTTGGTGATTCATCAGTTTCCTTTGTCAAAATTGTGATGAAACAATGCAATTTTTATAAAAAAAAATATTCGTTGAAATGTACCATCGCAGGGACTCTTAGTGATGACCACTGAAGCCAACCCATTGGTGAGAGATCAATCACTGGAATATGATAGAAAAATCACTCTAATAGTCCATGTCTTGCCGATGACTTCTGTCGGCAATACAGATCCAAAGTCACATCGATCTAACCTTTGCAGGAGTTTTAAATAGACCTACACCATGTCATCATGGAGACTCTTGGCGATGACCACCGAAGCCAACCCATCGGTGAGAGATCAAACATCGACACAAGATAGAAAACTCACTCTGATAGTCCATGTCTTGTCGATGACTTTCGTCAACAAGACAAATCCAATGTCACATTGATATGACCTCTTCAGGATTTTTAAATATACCTACACCATGTTATCGCGGAGACTCTTGGTGATGACCACTGAATCCAATTGATTGGTGAGAGATCAATCATCGACACATGATAGAAAACTCACTCTCATAGTCCATGACTTGTCGATGACTTCTTTCGGCAAGAAAAATCCAATGTCACACTGATCTGACCTCTGCAGGAGTTTTAAATAAACCTACACCATGTCATCGTGGAGACTCTTGGTGATGACCACCGAAGTTGACCCATCGGTGAGAGATCAATCATCATCACAGGATAGAAAACTCACTCTGATAGTCCATGTCTTGCCAATGACTTCCATCGGCAAGAAAGATCCAATGTCACACTGATCTGACCTCTTTAGGAGTTTTAAATAGACCTACACCATGTCATCGTGAAGACTCTTGGCAATGACCACTGAAGCCAACCCATCGGTCAGAGATCAATCATTGACATAGGATAGAAAACTCACTCTAATAGTCCATGTCTTGCGGATGACTTCCGTAGGCAAGATAGATTGAATGTCACACTGATCTGACCTCTTCAGGAGTTTTAAATAGACCTACACCATTTCATCATGGAGACTCTTGGCGATGACCACAAAATCCAACCCATCAATGAGAGATCAATCATCGACACAGGATATAAAACTCACTTTGATAGTCCATGTCTTGTTGATGACTTTCATCAGAAAGACAGATCCAATGTCACACCGATCTAACCTTTGTGGGAGTTTTAAATAGACCTACACAATGTCATCGTGGAGACTCTTGGAGATGACCATAGTAGCCAACCCATCGGTCAGTGGGAGATCAATCATCGACATAGGATAGAAAACTCACTTTGATAGTCCATGTCTTGCCAATGACTTCTATCAACAAGACATATCCAATATTACACTGATTTGACCTCTTCAGGAGTTTTGAACCTTGCTAGTTATCAACAAGACATTATGAGGGTCTCACTAATTAAACAAGTGTCTAAGAGCAAGTAAATAGATGGAACCTATTAATTTTCTTAATTTTGGGTTCTTTAAATCATAGCATAGATACCATCTTCTTGTGTAATGTACTTATATTCAGATTTGAATTCAAGACCAATTTTCATTGCACATTCCATTTTACTTGCATAGAGTATTCTATAAGCAATATATTGATAATGCCAAATGATTTATGGTTTTGTACAACTCTACCTATCATCACAGTTTTGTTGTTCCCCCCTAGAGAATCCTGCAAAGACAAGTTTACAATACCAAGTCAAATAATATGAAAAAAACTTACTTCCATACAAATTAAATGATTATTCTTACAATGGTAATTGTCTAATCACAACAACAATTCCATGAAAGGTTATCCATGCTTCATAAGAGATGACTGATCATACATACAGACTACAAGATGCATAGAAAAAACATTACACTTGAGAAAAACCAAGGGCGAACAAGGGAAGGAGTTAAGAAACGTCTGGATTGAAGAGAAAATGTGTAGGGAAAATGCTTAGTAGTGTCAAGAGAACAGTACTTGTAGAACATATTCTTGAGCTATTCAAGCTCTTCAACAACTTAAACAAAATTAAAATACTAACACATACATGAGACATGTAATGAACTTCCAATATCTGCTATCTTTTTCATTAATGGAGAGGTACGTAAAGGAGAAATAATTATAATTGTAACACTATTCATAGTCTAGTAAATTATGTTCATAATTTGTGTTCAATGGACCTTATTTTATCATTATACTGCCCATCTAATACCATATTTTAATCCAGGGTTCAACTATCTCAAATCTAAATAAGTACCTTCAACTAACCATTTAAAGTACTATAAAATAAGGTAAGACTTTTACTTGAGAAAGAGTGGGTACACTTTTAGGATTAAAGTTCTCGCAATCATCATGATTTATTGGCACACAGACACAACCTGCAACATATGAAGTAATGGATGACTACAAGTTAGTGAAATGGTCCTTAATATGTGACTGGTTTGCAAATTGAGTGGTAGAAAATAAGGTCACAAATAGATCTACATAAAAAATTATGAGGACAAACTACTGCAATCATCAAAATAGATGAAAAGTGCAAAAGAAAGAGTTGAGCTACATCTCTAGAGCCTAAAAAAAACACATGCAAGAAACATAAAAAAAAGAACAAACCATTTTTTAGATGAATATAAAATGGTGCCTTCAGCAAGTGATTCATATGCTTTCACACTTGACAGGACATTAAGAAGATTTTAGTCTTCCTCTATGAAATTAACTACTTAAAGAAAAAAACCCAGAAACCAATATTATATACCTCCATGTCTAGCCAAGGGTAGGTATAAGAGAAAACAATTTCCTCAATGCAATGCCGAAATATGTCAATGTGTGTGTAGGTTTGTATTACTCAAAATATCATTTCATTGCCTAAGGAAAAATACCAAAGTGATGTTTTAAATTTCAATCTTCACATAGGCTCCCTTATTGCTACACATGCATATACAAGCATTATTCGAGCTCTAAAATATTCAAATATTAAGGATTTAATTAGATATAAGATGGAAAGTTGTTGTTTAGACATAATCCATCATCTTTTACATATCTTTATTCACTCCTAGAGCTTCAAATAAATTTGTGTAAATGAGACAGAAATTTGAATCTTTTATGACAAAAAATTCTTAAAAGGAGGGGGGAGAGAGAAAAGGGTAGGGGGCAAGAGAATGCTTTAATATATAACAAAGTATAACATTTTGATCATTATAACAATGAAACGAATATTAAGTTTGAAGCATTAATATCATTTAGAACATTTATGATCAAGAATGAATGTAAGTAGAGAAATTTTTTCATACCTACAGATTGTACAAAATTTCATGGTTAAGTGTAAGCCTCCCATCAACAAAAAGATCCAAATATCTATGTATCTATCTCAATCGAGCCTCTAAACCCTTTAGAGCTGTCAATTTTTCCACTAACCTGTTATGCACGAAAGTCAACGTTTAGAGTTATGTCACCACTAAAAAAAAAAAAAATAGAGCTTTGAAACCAAATCCACACACAACACAATGTGGTATTCATACAAAGCCATACAAAAAAACTAAACTCAGAACATTGGAATGGAAACAAATTGAAATTATGATGCAAAGCATGGATTTAGGGTATAAAGAATCATTTTTCTACCACCATAGTGAAAAGTTAGCACTTTCTTTCATCTTTGCATATTGTTTTGATTCTTCAAATGATGCATTTCTTATATTGAAAAGTGCATTACCTTATTGAGCTTCTCTTTGTTCCGAGAATAGTTTAATATTCTCTACTTAACAAGGCCAACCACGTGATGGTGGAAGCTCTTTTGGCTGCTCCCCCCCCTTCACATCACTCTCAATTCCCCATACCCAATCATATAATATTAATCATTCATTCATCCATTAATAACATATAAGATTCATTCATTAACATATTCACATTCATTCATTAACATATAACATTCATTCTTTCAGTTTTTACATATTATCAAAAATATGGTTGTCATGATATGATTACAATCACTTTTTTTTGTTTCTTTTTTAAAGCGAAAAAAATTTGAAGTGGAGTATCATTTTCTAATTCATTTGTCCCCCCTTTAGTTGTTTTTCCCTATGCTCATGATCTTAATGTATGCCTAGTTGTGTGCTCATGACATGGACACCGCTACAAGGGGGGGTCTGCTGCAATAACAAAGAAATGTTATATTGATATGTTTTATTATTATTGTTACAAGTATTTCATTAATTAAAAGAATATTAGAGTGGCTCTCTTTACCTGATGGGTCCACATCATGTTCCTGAACTTCTCTTATACACTCATGCTCAACATGTTGAACACCCTTTAAATCCTGATCTATAGTTGAAACATGAAAGGTTGCATTAATTAATACACCAATTGAAATTAAATATGTTTAAAAGAACATTAGAGTGGTCCTCTTTACCTGATGGGGCCACATCATGTTCCTGATCTTCTCTAGCTTGATCATGCTCAACACATTGATCATGCGCTACATGCTCTAAAGTTGAAACACGAAAGGTTACATTAATTAATACACCAATTGCAATTAAATATGTTTAAAATAACATTAGAGTGGTCCTCTTTACCTGATGGGGCCACATCATGTTCCTGATCTTCTCTAGCCTGATCATGCTCAACATGTTGATCACACTCTACATGCTCTAAAGTTGAAACACAAAAGGTTACATTAATTAATACACCAATTGAAATTAAAGATGTTTAATTGTTTTAATCCATATTGCATTTTGTATAACACATAAATGCATCCAGTACCGGGATGCACACCATGACCTTCATCTGCAGGTCATGCTCCACCCTCACCAGGCTGCATTCCAATATCATGTGTAGTATTATCATTGCTTGTAGTTTAAAACAAATAGGCATGTAATTACTTTATGGTGGAAATTAATATTGAATAGATTGCATAAGTATTCAATTTTAAATAAATTTTATTGAGTTTATTTACCTATGTGTCAGATGTAGTGGAAGATTGTGTTTTCCCAATCAAAACTCTTAGGAATTCAACCATGGCTCCATAGCCTTGCTAGAAGGCAATCTTCAGGTCCTCTTTTGTGGGAACTCTATTGAATTCAGAGCCCTACATTTTTGCATAAAATCATGAATTTTGCTTCTATAGTGTGATAAAACCAAAATTGTTTGCAATTTATTATTTGGATGCAATATTTCATTTATTGATACTTACAATTTGTGCGACTAATTTCATATAACCACCAAATCCAAGTTTGTGTTGCCTTCGATGTGTTTGGAAGCCTATAATTTTTTTGAAATAGGTTATATTATGTAAAAAGAAAGAGTAATCAATATATAATTACATTGTTGATAGTATCACATACCTTCCTTGGCCCGGTGGTGTCTTTCATTTTTTCTTTTCAGCCTTCTCCTTTCCATATGACACCAGGTCCTTCCACTCCCTCTCTGGAATCATAGGGGGATGCTCGTACTTTTTGTTGTTCTCTAAATGTGACTTATATTGGTCCCTCACATACTTTAGATAGGTACTAGCTTTCTTAAGGACCTTAATTTGGTTGAATGTTTTATCACCGAACAACACAACTAAAAGATTAATGAACTCATCTTTTAAATCTTGATTTTGGGCATTCCACCATGTACGTATGGTGGGCCCGAAGAGCTCCAATGTAATATCACTTAGATGTTTATAAAAAACATCATTTCCTGCAAAATGATCATAGGATCAATAGTCTAAAAAGAGTGATCAATAAGTAAATTTCAATTGGATTATATATAATAATAATTAAAACATTTTAAAGTACCTGGGACCTCTATTTTTATGGGAATGAAATCCTCGGCCACCACAAATGTGACCGAAAATGTTCTCGTACTAGTAATATGGGAATATCCAAGAAATGCTATTAAAACATCACTAGTACTAGTGGCCTTTGCATCCCCAAGTACATTTCTAAACACATGTTTTGGCATGTGTTCATTGCCAAAGGGTGCAATAACGGATGCCTGCATGGTATGTGTTGCCGACATTTCAGATGACAATATAGACATGGATGATATCAGATGATGTGATGTATGCACAGGAAGATCAGGATGGACACTTGTACCAACCCCTACTCCTCGGGCAACACTTGCAGTAGCTTGATCATGCCTAGGAGCATCATAAGGACGCAAAAAATCCTATAAAAACAACACATATTTTAGTTCATGACATAAAAGGGTACAAAATATAAAACCATGAATGAACTTATGTTATAATTAAAGACCTCATGACAGCTTACTTGAAAGTTTTGTGCTCTCTTAGTCAATATTTTAACCCTCTCTTTTATCTCATCTATTTGAGGCACTATGAATAACAACTTAAGGATTTCTTCATTTCTTTTTTTGTGGGTCTTCCTTATCATATCGAGAGGGTTTGCTGAATAAGTGATGCCATCATCACATAATATTGAATACACCTCCCTATGGATGCTCTCGTCTACTGCTGGTGCCTTTCCCTAATCAGTCGACTGCAACAAGAATATTAAAAACATTATCGAAATTAACCCAATAAACTTATGAAAAAAACATAATAATAAAACATTTTTCTCATATCTAATTTGTACAATTACAATGAGGTAAACCTGCCAGGTAGAAGTGCCTGAAGATGCATCATGATCTGTGCTTTGGGCCAAAGACTTCCCCGTACGATCAATGTCCCACTGTGACAAAAATTAAATATAAAAAAATATTATGAAAATGAAATCAATAGACTTACGAAAAAAACATAAGAATAAAATGGTATATTGGAGTCATTAATTGGAGATTGTGTAAAATGGTACATAGTACATACCACCCCCATAGTAACTATGTTTGTAACTAAGTGATTCAAATTTTCATCAATTAGCAACTCTTCCCCTACAGTTATTGATTTTATCGCACATACAAATACATAGTTTCCCTTGCGCGCCTCGAATATGCAATTGGGTTGCTTATTTGTTGACCCAGGTTGTGTACTATTTATAAACCCTACAAAATTCCCTAATGCTTTTGGCATTCTGTCGATGTACATAGCCACTCCTTTATTTTGATCCTTATCTTTTAGTTGTATATAATTTGCTGATAGTGCATACCTATGCATACTTTGTGTATATCGAACCAGCAACATTTAATCTTTGTAACTGTAACAGGGTCTGACATACTCCATCAATTCAGTAACTTTGTCATAACATACCTTTATGCCATCCATGCAAAATAGGCCCAAACCATGTAATGACGATGGTGTTATGTGATATATCCTCTTGTTGACACAAAAATCAATGTTTATTGGAGGAAGTTCCTTGGGTACCTATTGTTTCCATAGATGTTTGTACCTCAAGGGCACCTTGATGCCACCTATGCTCTTGTCATCATAAGAACATGACCCCCCTCCAGCAAGAAAAAATTCCATGTGTTTATGGAATTTTCTTCTAATCTTTTGACCTCTAGTTGATCTACCTCGTTTAGACCTACTACATGTCTTGCTTTCCTCTTCTCTTCCTGAATTTACCTCGCTCGAGGAAGAAAGATCTAAAAAATACCTATTTGGTGGTACCTGCACTCATAAGGATGTTGGATGGAGTTCTTTCATGGTGATGTGATCCCAAGGTGACATTATGATTAATCAATCATTTTATTGCTAAAATTTCACAAGTTATAAGGTAATCAAGTCTTGATAGATTGCAATTTATTGTTACTACCATCCAAATGTGTCCATCACAAATCAAATCTACTTAATGTTTTAACTCCCAAACTATGTAACAAGTGTTAAATGTGACTATGGTCCACCAGTTACACAACCAAGGCCTCAAATGTATTCTCTAATTGTAATCAAAGGACTTTTTCTCTTCATTCAAGTAAATAAAATTGAAGGGAAACACCACCAAGTGGTTTATTGGACACCTACATGACTAAAAATAGCATCAAATTTACATTTAATTTCCATATGTCTAGGTGGTTAATGGGGAGGGAGTTTGTACTACGCCTAGTTAAGTCATCATAAGTTTATGCTTTGGTAATAATTTTTTTTTAAGTCATCATAAATCTTCCTATGTCTAATTTCTAGGAGACTTTT
>VDFB02000003.1:174480475-174669720 GCA_007258455.2 Sequoia sempervirens | reverse complement strand
ATTAGTTGTGTTGATGATGGGTGTGATATTTTTTGTGTATGTTGATGATGTGCATGATATATATAGTTATATTTCTTGTATTTGGATGCTCATAGGTATGGATGTTCATGAATCTTATGTGTATGTCTAATGGTGGAATGTGGAAGGATAAATATGGCTATTGAAAAATTTACCATTATCTTGACAACTATTTATGGCTATATGATTATCTTATTGTAATGAACCTAAGTTAATTTGATAGATATTAGTGAAGTTGAATTAGGAAGCATGGATTGTGCTTTATTATACACATTTTACATTTAAAAATATGGGTCTAATTTTTGCGATATTGAAAATCATTTAAATTTCTTCAATAGTATATCCAAGGTATAGGGATATATTAGTGGTAGGAGTAGTGTAGGATAAAAAGGAGAATGCATAAATAGGGGAAGGTCTAGAAAGGTAATGACATGGTAACGGAAGGAGAAGCTACACTATAAGGTTAGATTTTCATAGGATAAGGAGGAATGGTATGAAGAACATATCTGTATAGGATAGTGCTAGTAGTAACAATGGTGTGAACATATATAAAAGGATGGGAGATAAGGAAAATACTAGTGGCATGGAGGGATGAGGGGTGGACCAAAAGATAGGGAGTAAATGGCCAGGAAGGAAGGAAATGAAGGAACATGGTGGAAGGATAGCCACCTAATACATTATATAAAATTACTAGCCAATGAGTGAGGATATTTATGGTAGAGAGGTGCATCAATACATAATTATCAATTTAGGAAAATATCTTGTTTAGCAACATATGTATCTAAATCATAGTCTTGATCATTATTTTTCATCTTCTTCAATGTGGCTCTTTATATGGTTGTCATTATCTATTATATCAAAAAATGATTCAATCATCATTTTATTTGCTAGCCATATTAGAGTTAAGATGAAAACTCCATAAAACAAGATTTTAGAGGATATTAATTTAACTAGATAAAAGATCAAGGAAAACACTCTCAAACATGCAATATACCCCAATTGCTTGGACAATGCATATTTCCTAATAATGTGTGCAACTAAAAACTAATAACATGTAATGAATGGATGTAGGTGATAATAATTAAATAATCCTAATTGAACTAGGGTTGTCCTTTTTATATATTTAAAAAGTTGTAAGAGCATTGTAGGAAATTGTAAGATGGGAATTACTTATGAAATGTTATATGACACATAAGAGAATAAAAAAGGGGGATTACACTAGAATATTGATTAGAATTATGAAAATCATCAAGATCATCTTAAATAATGGGTTTGAATATGTCAAAAATGGAGTGTCGGTTATGAGGAGGAGGATTTGAATTTTTTTGACAAGATGAAAGCATTTGCTAAATACATCCTATAAACCAAGTCAAGGAATATGGTGTTGGAATTTGTGCCAAATTTGGTGCCATTTTTAGGTCATTATTTTGGCTCATGGCTTTGGTAAACCACACTTGGTTTATGGTTTAAATTTTTCCTATTTATGGGTGCTTGAGATGGAGAAAGCATAATGATTTTATAGGTATCATCATGCTACTAGAAATTACTCCATATGAATCACATGTTGATGATAATACTATAAGGGTATGCACATGAATATTTTATTGTAAATGATATTATTATCAAATAATATAATTGGTTCATATTTTTGGTTGTGGGATTTTTCTTCCAAGAGGATTTTCCCATGTACATAATTATGTTATAAATTTATAATTTATAAATTTTTCTTGTAACTAAAATTAAATCTATTTTGCATATTTATCTCTTGATAGGTTAATATGGGAAGTGTTTCCACACCTCAAATTCCTTTTAAAATACTATCCAAGTATTAATCAGTTTACATCCTCTATCTTATTGTGCAATACCTACCTACCACCAAAAATGTGTAGAGATGGACATTTTTAATGTTACAAATGATACAATTTGTGGTTCTATTTGAACTTCATAACTTTATATTATTTGTTTCCATATGCTATTAAGTTCTTATATATGTTTCACTTGGTCTTTCCATTTAGGAGTAGGCTATCCATAGCTTTGATTGCTGAAATGGGAAGGCATATTTCATTTACACATAGGACATAAAAATGTATGCAAAATGGGAAAGCAAATCCAATTTGAATTCAACAAATTTGAAAAAAATTGCATCTAGGGTTTCAAAATTTAACATATAAATGCATTTTGAACTCTAAAAAAATTTAATTTCAAATACCTGGTGCTCGATATGCAAGTCAGGTTAATGAATTTTGGAGAGACAAAGTTGAGGTTGTGTTCGCCAAAAAGAAGAAGTCAGTTTGCTCACCATCACAGTCTCGGTTCACTGCATGCACCAGGGAAAGCAACTGGTAAATTTAGAAAGTGATAATGACAGTCGAAATGAGAATGTTTTTGTTTTTTTGTCATATTTAAGGGGGTTCGGTCGAACCCATGTTCGACCGAACCCATTTAAATATGATTATTTTTATTTAGGGTATGTGGGTTCGGTCGAACCCATAATGACGTTTGGTCAAACCATTGGGTTCGACCGAACCCCTTGAGTTTGGGGAAAAGGAAAAAAATGAAATTTCCTTCCTCATATAATTTGTAAACCACTATTCTGAAGCCACCTTGAGTTAAGATTGGAATAACTTTCTGGTCTCTTGGTGGATGCTGAGAATAATGCACAAAATATTGCTATTTTGGATACTCTTCTAGAAACAATTGATTCAATATCAAAGAACAATAGTATTTGTCTAAACATAAAATTGGTAGTGGTTTCTTGGAAGACATGTCTTCTGAAACTGGAAGAAAAATACAAGGAAATATTCTAAGGGAAGAAGGATTGAGGTAAAGAACCATTTTTTATAACCTTTTTGTAAAATACTTTTAAGGTAAAGGGGAGATAGATTTTTTTTGGCATTGATGTCAAAGGGGGAGAGGAAGCATGTGAAAAGAATGAAAATCATTTCATCTCAT
This sequence comes from Sequoia sempervirens, assembly GCA_007258455.2. NCBI lineage: Eukaryota > Viridiplantae > Streptophyta > Pinopsida > Cupressales > Cupressaceae > Sequoia > Sequoia sempervirens. The sequence continues at coordinate 174,666,750 of VDFB02000003.1, read as the reverse complement.
CAAAATATTTACAAAGGTTGTTGTTTTCACATCTTGTGTTGTCATCATTGACAAAGGGGGATATTGTTGGAAGTTGAAGGTTGCATCAAATGGTTGTCATTAATGTTAGTAGGTTGTCTCTGATGTCAACACAGTATTGTATGTATGAGTCATTTATAGTAATTTATTTCCCATCAAAGATGACCGTTATACGTGGTTTAGTGTGTTGGTTTTGAGGTTCGGTTCCTACCGTGAAGACAAGCTATGATTTGGATATTTAAAGATCTTGGAAAACTTAGAAAAAATGCGTTAACCTTATACAAGGCTGATCTAATTGATAAGTAATATATACAACTATATATATATGTGTGTGTGTGTCTTCAGAAATAAAAGAAGAAGTGAGCGAGAAGGATATAGAGACAGAAAAAGTGTGTAATAGCAAGGAAGTGAAAGAGCGAATGTAGCAAATCAGAATAAGAGAAGTAGGAAAAGATAACAAGTGTATGATTAGAACATAATTATTAAGTGATTATTGATATATAGTACTACCTTTATAGGCTTCATCCAGAACTTAATTCAGCACAAGAAAGGTGTACTTCATCAATTCACTTTTGGTAGTAAGCCATAACTTTTGTATTATGGAAATGAGCCATCTTTTGTATCTTTAGGTTGTAGCCCTGTGGAAAGTGAGTTCGGATAGTGAGTCCTTATTGTAGATAGTGAGCCTTATTTCAGGGTAAAACTACAAACCTATGTCACACTTTGGGCCAACCGTATGAATTCTATCGAACTTGTTTTGGCCTAAAGGTTTTCAGTAGAATATGATTCAACCAAAACCACATTGAGACAACATGGCACCTACGTGGCCTCGCCATTTAGGCCGAATAGGTTTCAGCTGAAACCTACTTAGTTGAATACCTTCCAACTATATAAGATGAATATAAAAACAAAAACAAAATATTAGGGTCGAGCATTTTGGATGTTCACCCGAAGAGTTTGTGTTCGAAGGCTGCTCGAGCGAAGATCTTGTCTATAAAAGTGATTTCAAAGCTAGGTTTCATTCATTTGGTTTCTTGCATTTCATTTGTGAAGTGCTTGTTTTGTTTAGTTTTAAGTGTTAAATGTGTTTTGTTTGATGATTCCTTATGCAACAACTATAAGTTAAGGATTTTTTTGAGGGTTTTTTCTTTATTGTTGCCTTCTTTGCTAAATATTGCTTTTCCCATACTGTTTTTGATAATTTTATTTTGTGTACTCATATAAGGGTTTGAGTATGCAAAATTATGGTGTTTTTGTTCCCTGTAAGGGTTTAGTTTTAGAAAAAATAAAAAAATAAATTCCTAATGTGCAGTTTCTACACGAGGAATCTAATAACTATGACATGCAAGTTTTTCTTATGAATCTGATAATAGGGTTATGAATCTGCGACATGCAGCTTTTGGCTTGGTTGTGAACTAAAAAATAGCCACTTTTCTAGGGTTTTCAGGATAAGGGTTATAAGCCCAGATCTTCATCTATTCTTTATTTCTAGCTCTAAAATGATAACTTGAAGTATAATAAACAAAAGTAGGGCTTAAGAAAAATCTCAATGAAAAATTTTCCTTTGTGGATTCATTCGATTGTCTCTATAGTGAAACCTTGAACATAACGACATTGAAAGGAAAAAAATGGTTTGTAAATCTTCTTGTTCAAGTCTTCATTATTTTTCAAACTAGCAATGCAGGCATGACGGAAAACTTAAGTACATTTTATTTTATGTACATGAATATGTTGCTTCCTTGCATTCTTGTATTTACAACCTACAACTATTTTGTAGTAGGGAATGTTACTATTCACTTTTTATGGTTGATAAAACCAATGCAATTGGGTTGCATGCAAACTATTACATCTGTGTATGACACTAATAGCTTGAATATTTATATGAAATTTTTCCATTTCACACATTTTTTCTTTTACAACACTTTGTTTGAGGTTTATTTGATTTACATTTGAATTTGACCATTAGACAATTTGTCCTATTAAAAGCTTTACAACATGATTCACATGATGTAACATGGAGGAGCACTAGAAATTCATCATGGTGGCCCTGATATATCATGATTTACACATATTTAGTTATGAGGGAGGTGTATTTGTCAAAGTCATGACACTACTTCAAAGTTTGGCATGTGAGCATATATGCATCAACTGATAAGAGTACTAGTTGCCATAATAGAGGATAGGCCTCAAACATCCTAATAGGACATTAGTGGGATGCATAGATGGTGATCCTTGAGGGCTAGAGGTAAATATTTGATAGATTAGTTCTAGATGTCATTAAATGAAGAACATATATAGATATGAATATCTAGCTCGAGTATGGTAGAAAACTAGGTAGGATCAAACAAGAATAATGGTTTTTTGGTAGGAAAACTACATTTTATAGAGGTTCCTTTAGTGAATTCTTCAACACATGTCACAAATTTTCCTGTCTTATTTGCATTTTTGTTCAACATGACTCATAGCTAAGGAAAATCATTTTTTCCTTATCAATTCTATAGTTTTGAGGTGCATGTGAGGAAAATTTATAAATTCACAAGGTTACCACATTTTTTATCCCTTTCCATCCATTAATACCAAAAATTCTTGAATCATTAGAACCCACTTGCACCCCCTAAGTGCACCAATACTTGAACTTGTGCATAATATGCCTTATATGTATAGTATTTATCCTATCGTTGGGTGGCATGCCAATTAAACAAAATATATTTTCCTTGGACAAATAATGTCAATATTTTCCAAATGTCCTTTAATTTTATTGTGATATCATTAATGAACAAATGAAATGTGTTAATAGTTGAACCCACCACTTTTTCAATTGATGTTGTAAGCATGCTTACATCATAAAAAATATTGATATATTTCTTACATATCTAAATCCAATACTATCTAGTAGTTATATATCTCCTTAGTAGTGAGGGTTTCCAATAGCTATAAAATCTCTAGTCACTAACTCATTTGACTGCAAAATTCAATGAAAATTTATGACGAAAGATGGATAATTAGATGTATTGTCGGGTATTAGCGATATTTAATGTGTAATTTTCAAAAAAATTAATTTTATCCCCGATGTTCGTCGAAATTTCAACAAACCTATTTTTTCGTCGAAATTGTGACAAAGATTTTTCGTCGAAATTTCGACGAACATGTGAAGTCAAAATTGAGGCTGACATAAATAAAAAGTGAGCTCAACTATTTATTGTGACAACATTTTGCTATACTTATGAATTTCCTCTACTTGCGAATTTGCTATACTTACGATAGTTTGTGGAGAACTAAGGATGATTTTCTTGGGAAAAATTAGAAAAAATTCAAGAAGCTATCGCCAAGTTGAGTGTAGTCATTGTCCTTTCCCATAATTCATTTGTGAAGTCATATTTGTACTTTCAGGTTTGAAAATTATATTTTAAAGCAATATCTCATCAGATTTCATTTTTAGAGTTGTGCATTTTCAGATTTTGTTGTGCAAGTTCAATATTCTGAGTTTAAGAGTCTAATAGTTGGAAATCATAGTAAAATCAGAATTTAATAAGTTTTGGAATTATCATTTTAAAGTGTTTTTTTGGGTCATTAACTTCAGACTATCTTCTCTTTTGCAGGGGTGGTTGCATGTCAAATTTTTTTAGGTAAAATATCAAAATTATTAGATTTTGTTACCTATCTATGAATAAAAATTATTGGAGTGTGAGTTTGATATTTTTTGAAGATCTAAATATTAAAGCTTGGTAAAAAAAAATCATGTTAGATAATATTAGTCTAGAACAAAATGAAGAGACACTTGATAGATTATGGGCTAGATTGAAAAGAAAGGGTGATGGGAAATGTTATTGTCCTTGCAATAATTGCAAGCGCTTAAAGACGAGATGACTTTTAATCACAACAACTGAGAAACATAGGAAACATGGTCATGTTGAAGGGGGGCATGATTATCATCCATTGGTAAGTTGTTCATTATATGTGTTTATATTGATTGAATTTTTAAATGTTTATATCGTTTTAACATTTTATATATATATATATATAATCACGTGATTATGATCATGTTTTATTTGTGTCTATCATTATTATAAAGGTGGGGCACCCTAGGGCACATGATATGGATTATCACGGCTTGGAGAATATGGTTTTGCAAGTGGACATGCATGGAGCTGTGAATATCGAAGTTGAAGTTAATGATCCTATGGAAGAAGATAATCATGCACCAAAAAACATAGTTGAAGATGATGGTACAAATACATTGATCCATAAAACATTTAGTGGAAGAGCTGATCATGATGATCAAGATGACTTTGATGATGTTCATGATTTACCTGTACTTGAGAAGGCATACGAGCCCCTTTATGAAGGCTCCCAAACAACTCTTCTCTATGTTGTATTGTTGCTATTGAACTTGAAGGTTATGTGAATTGTTTATCAAACATAGCAATCTCACAGATGTTAAGGTATGTCATTTATGTCATATTTTTTCATCTATTTTAATTGTTGTTAGTTCATCACTAGTAAATAAAGGATGAAATATGTACTATTAATATTTTTTATATTAACAAAAAAAAAAATTGTAGATTGATTGGTGAATTTTTGTTACCACCATAAAAATTTTTACCTCGCTCATACCAAGATTTATCAGGCATTATGAAAGATATCGGAATGGAGTATCAAGAAATAGATGCATGTCCCAATGATCATATTATATATCATAAACAACATGAATTTGCAATAGAATGCCCAGAATGTCATATCAGTAGATATCAAATAGATCAACTAACAAAAAAGGTGTCTCACAAGGTTCTTCATTATATTCTCATTATTCCACGTATGCAACAATTATTTAGGTGTGAAAGCTTAGCGCAATTTATGGATTAACATGCACGAAATAGAAGTGAAGATGATATTCTTTGAATGCTTGCAAATGGTTCTACATTTAGGGACATGGAGGAAAAATGTCCACACTTTAAAGAAGAACCTTGTAATCTCAGTATTTCATTGGTAGCGGACGGTGTCAATCCATTTGGAGAGTTGAGATCTATTTACTCGATGTGGCCTATTTTTGTTATCAACAATAACTTTCCTCCATGGATGTCAATAAAGAGGGAGCACATAATGTTGTCAATGATTGTTCCAAGTATTTGTTTACATCAATTTTCTTTAACATAGTAGCATCTCATTTGTCTTATTTTTTGCATAATGACATATTTTTTTCATTTAATAGTCATGTACATTAATTTATATATATTACAATAAAATGGTTATAATAATTATGTAATGTTTATGTTCATTCAACTAGGTAAGTACCAAGTTAAAGATATGAATGTATATATCGAGCCTCTTATCGACGAGTTACTAAAGTTATGGAATGGTGTCACTATGTATGACGTCTCTTGACCAATAGGACAAAGACAATTTCAATTCCATGCAATGCTTGTATGGACAATTCATGAATCCCCAGGGCTAACACATTTTTGTGGTATGTTATAATGTTTAATTGTACTTTAACAATATTTAATTTTATGAAGTAGATATCATGCATATTTTTTAAATAATCTATTCATTATTTATAATTATAAAAATTGACATATTTAATCCAATTATATATGATCTTGCAGGTCTTCAAACATAGGGAAAATTTGCATGTCCAATTTGTGGTCCAAAGATGAAATATTGTCATTCAACAAGTTTAGGAAAGCAAGTGTTTGATGAGTATAGGCACTTCCTCCACAAAAATCATAAGTATCAAACTACTGAAAAACATCTTTTCAATGGGAAAGAAGAGACTACATCAAAACCATGGTAAGAATGACACCTCGCCTATGGAAGTTGGAATATAATAGAATTAATTTGCTATACATTGGATCAAATGAGCCATTCTATCATATATGCATATGCTTCGAATTTATATTTCTATATTGTGTTGTGTGTACTCATGTTGTAATTGACAATGATTGTTGTTGTTAATTTTTAAATTTATATGTTTAAGTAGTACTACCGCATTAATGGTCGGGTTTCCCACAGACTGTTATATCCTGCATAATTCTAGTAGGCTCTCACCAGAGCCAAATTATGCAATTACTTTGATACAATGCATATCAGAAAGAATATAACAGAAACATTATGGAAAATATTGGATGGAAGGCATGACAAAGAAAAAATTGTCAAAAATTTTAGTGACATTTAGGAAGCCAATCATGCAATGAAAAATGCCATTCAATTAAATAGTGATGGAGACCAAATTAATATAAGTGCCCTTCCTTGGTTATTAGCAGAGCAACAAAGCAATGCTATAAAAGCAGTCATATGAAAAATTTGATTTCCCACAGGATTTGCTGTGAACATAAGAAATATAATAACAAAGAAAGGTGAATTTAGGTAAGGGATGAAAATGCATGATTGGAATACCTTCATTTAGGTAATTATTCTGGTATATTATATACACTTGTATAATGCATGTACTTTTCAGTGTATTATGTTTACTACTTTTGGTTCAAAATAATGAAAAGATCATTTTATAATTGTTGCAGTACGTTCTATCTCTATCTCTCCCAGACAACTTTGACAACAATGTCAAGCAAGTTATATATGCTCTTGGAAAATACATGAGGTAAGTAGTGATATTTGTTCTATTCATTATATATATCTTATAATTGCCATTTGTTTTACTTGTTATGTAATATACTATATATTTTTGTTAAAACTCATTAATATATTTGTGCCTTAAATCACTTGTAGATGGTTTTCATCTAAAGAAATCAATAAAGAAGATATAAATTATTGGAATAGAAAAATTCTTTGTCTAATGTGTGAAATGAAAAAGTGTCTACCTTAAAAAAAATTCAATGCACAAGAACACTACCTCATACACTAGGTTGAGGAGATTGACTAGTGTGGACCTATACACACAAGGTCAATGTGGATGGTTGAGAGGCACTTAAAATTTTTGAATGCTTTGGTTAGAAAAATAGCACATCCTGAGGGTTCTATGGTGGAGGGATATATGGTATACTAGACCATGGTGTACATTAGTGAATATCTTCCTAAGTTTGTAGCAAAGATCCATGTAGATCGCATTTGGGATCCCAATTCCATTAACAAATTTGAAGGGGAGTACCTGATGGGGAAAGGTAGATTGATGAAAGTGAGAGGTAATTATAAGATGGTCATGGAGACTAATTGGAATACATTTTACATATGGTTTTTATGTATATTGTACTTATTTAATTATTAATCTTCAATATACATCAATTATAAATTAAGGTCGTATATTGTGGTATTTAACTAATTATACGTCGTTTGTGAATTTCAATTTTTTTTTATATAGTTGGTTGAGAGTTGGATGCACTACATTTGTATGTCGCAAACAATCTTGATTAGATGAAGGTATGGATTGAACGATGTCAACAATCTGGTCGTGCATTAACATGGGAAGGTGTGGCTTCATTGGTTAAAGAAGCTCATCGTAATGGAGATTCCAATGTTACACAAAGGGAAATTGATTTAGCATATGGTTTAAGAGATAAACAGGGACGTATAAATATATTAATCACCCATATTATTTAATTATTTTCAATTATATTGATGTATACATATGTTGAGATTGTTTTCTTTGCATACATTCGGCCAAGAATAAATATGTTTATCAACTGACAATATTGCAATAATTTTTACATGTTTGACATATTGTAGGTGAAACACCACAAGGATATGTGGTGCAATGGTCGTAAATTTTGAATCAAAGTGTTGGATGACATGAAGAAAACTTGTGATTCTAGTATAACTGCAGTCTTTCAGGTGACTAATGTTTCATCTAGAAGCAACATACATCCGAGTCTCAAAAAAATTGATACTATGGGATTTTTGATGATATACTTGAGTGTGACTTTTAGTCCTTCAGATTAATGTTCCATGTCCTATGGTATAGCGATTGAATGAAAATGATCCGAGAGAATCAAGTATGAACATGATAATGGATTTACCATGGTTAATACAAGGTTGATCGAGCGAGCTGGAAATGAGCCCTATGTTCTTCCAAGCCAATGTGAGAAGGTATTTTACTCAGAGGTTCCAGGTAAATCGGGTTGGTCATTTGTTGTTAGAAATGATCCAAGAGGAAGGCTAGTAAAGTATAATGTGGTGAAAGAAGAAGATATCAAAGAACTAGAAGATGATGATCATGATCAACAGATAGTTGATGATGTCCTTGACGAAGATGTCGAAGAGGAGGAACTAGATCATGATGATGTAGGAGTTAATGTTCATGAAGATGATATCCATGTGGATGATGACATTATCAAAACTGATATCAATGATGATGATGATGATGATATGACCAATCCTTACAATGTTGAATTTGGATCAGATGATACATGCAAAGAGTTGGATGAAGAAGAAGATCAATGACATTGAAATGTATGAGTTATGCGATTCTATTATCTATTTGATATTAATTTCTTGATAGAATTATATTTGACTTATGTGGTTACATAATTAATTCATGATGTTTTTAATTTTTATTCCATTACATTATAAAATTTAATGATTTACTTTTTAATGTTTGAAAGGTCAAAAAATTAAAAAATTTCAATAGTGATGTTAACAACCTTGAAATTAGTGTGTTTTATGTTTCATGTGATCATAAAAGATTAAAAATTTAGTTGTAGAGGTGGTTGTTCAGTGGTTGAGGTGTATAGGCCTTTAAAAGGCATAAAGTGATCATTGTAATGGTTGTTGATGGTTGAGGATTTAAAATACAAGCTCTTAACATTTGAAAATCTGTGTTTTTCTTCAAAATTTATGTATTTTTACTATTATGCAGCACTGTATAGTCACATGCAGCCATATTTTGATTTGAAATCAATTCCATGTCGTGAGGATATGTGTTAGCTTTGATTTGAATCTGATTTGAGGCTTAAGGCATCAATTTGAGTTAGAAAGCTTCATTTCTTTGCATACAACCCGGTTACCCTATTTTTGAGGGTTTCATAGTCCAAACATGATATAAAGGGGCTCTTACACTTTTTGTGATTACTATAGCTTGTGTAAGAGGCCCCATGGATACTGTTGTAGTTGTAGGATGCATGAATAGGGTGTAGGATGAGAAATAAAGAAGGTATAGTTGTTGTCCTCAAGAGTTTTGTGAAGAAAAGCATGTGAAATGAGAGGTTCAAGCCTAGGTTTCAACAAAATATGTATGGGAGATCTAATTTTATGAATTTTTATCCATGTGCAGACCTAATGGGTTGTTTTTGAACACTTAATATAAATATACATAACACATATATATATGTATGTATGTATGTATATGTATATGTATTTTTAAATGTAAATGTAAATGCAAAATTACTGGATGCTCTCCTAGAACAATAAATGCAACATATCATTAAAGAAATCTATATCTATGTATATAAATGTGTATTTCTAAGTGCAAGTGTAAATGCAAAGAGCATATGGTTTTGTAGTGTTATAGATACAACATATCCATAAATTAATGTAATTGAAATTCTAAAGTCTTCAACACATATAATATGAAATTGATCAAACTATTAAACTACATGAGAAATAAATGAAAACAGTAAATGCATATGTATGTGTATTTGTAAATGTAAATGTAAAATAAATAAGAATAATGAAAATTATAAAAGAATACAACGGGAGACCAGTGCCTTATTGGGTATATGGAGTCTAATGAATATATGCAAATGTGGATTTCAATAATGGCAATAATTCAAACTGTTAGGCATAGAAATTGTTTACAACTTGTGTAAACATGCAAGTGAATAATTGACAAACTATTCTTGAGATAGAATGGGAATTCTAGTTATGTGATTCTTCTTATTAATCCAACTAACACTTCCCAATTGTTGTGATTGATTAAAAGATTGTAATCCCTACTTGAGAGAACCGAATAACCAAATCACACATAAATAGCAAATGTACAATGATAAACTGAGTATAAAATTGTTAGATCAATTTAAACAATAGAGAAGCATCATAATGGAGACAATCAAATAACTGCATAAATTTAACAAACAACTAATACCAAAATCTTAATCTGCAACTTAGATATCTTCATTTACTCCTTCAAAATAATGTATGCATCTGAGTCTCTATATATGAAAGCATTTTGCGAGAAAGCTATCTACTGAATATCTCCCAATGCCTATATCTATTTCATTACTATGGAAAAGATATAAATACATCAAAACTTGGAAGGGACACGTCCCTTCACAAATGTTTTTTTTACTTAACTAATTAAAACAAGAGATTAGGCTCTATTTAGCCATAGATGAACATTTGATAAATGATCTAGATAATCATTTCGTTCATGAGTATAATCAGAATCTCCTAATGCATTCTTGGCTGATATTTCCACCTTTACCATCCTTTCGTTGTGTTTGTAGCTCTCATCCAATGTTAAATCCTTCCCTGTAGCATTTTCTAGAATTCCCTACAGCATCAATTCACATTATTTCATCCACTTGGCTTTCTCTTTCAAGTTTTCTCCATCTTCAAATAGTGTAGGCAATCCCATATTCATAACATCAACCAGCCCCTTTGCATCTTCTTGTAGTTCCTCATAATAGTCCATGTGTTTCTTTATAATTTGGTTACCCATACCAATGCCACACTATCAAGAACATCTCTTTCATTTAATTCTCAGAACTTTTCTTCAATTCTTCCATCAATTCTCTTGTGTTCCTACCCTGTAACATGGCTCTTTGAATATGCTCCCCATAGCTTATTCGACCAAATCGTTAAGTTGGCCTGCCTTTTTCTGATTATTGTAGCGAGTGTATCATATTTACCTTGTGAATATGCAATTGACTCCTCCCAATGATATTTTACCTGTGAGCTTTCACCATGTGTTATTAATTTAGGAGGTCCCATTGTGACTCCTAACATGTCCTTCAAATGATCATTTTCTCTCATAACCCTTTCATTATTCATTTTGTACATTTCCTTTTCTTTTATCAACATTTGTATTTGGCCTTTATTCAGTTTTTCCACATTAATCCCAATGTCTGCAATCGCCACAGGATCTACCTCTCCAACCTTCAGAGTCATGACATGTCCAAATGCTTTCTCAGTATCAATCACCACTTACTTTCTATGAGGTGGATACAAGGCCCATAACATGAGTGATCCTTCATCTGGGTTATATTTGGATCCAACATATATTTTTGTCACCCTCTCTAGACTAAGCTTGTGTGTGGCACTATTATCCTTTAAGAAGCTATCAAACACCAATGCAAAATTCAAATCCAGCCTTGGAAAGATCATAACTCCAACATCCTCTAACATTTTCCTTCCTTTGTCAGGGGTCATATTAGTCATTTCTCTATCCACAGTTAATTTTAAATTATTTAGTAGTTGTTCCTCATTGCTTGGTGTAATATTATCAACTGAATCCGTTATCTCCTTGCCCTTTTTCTTATACAAGAAAGATCTGAATTCTGAAGAATTCAAAAATTCATTGTCTGCTACAAGTGACCTATATGCCATATGTCTGGTGTCTGTATCTTGGCTCTCTTCAATGCTTAGTTCTATAGGAGGGCAGTTGTAATCTTGAGTTTTTAATCTGGAAATCCTATTGGGTAGGTCTCTTGGCATATCTTCTCTAGTTTCCTCATCTCTAGAAAAAGGGAACCCTATATTTGACAACTCTTGGTTGTATTCCTCCACCACTCTCTCTGCTTCCTCTGCCTCCAAATTTCTAATCATGTCATCAAACTGATAAGGCACATGATCATATCATCCAAAGTTTATCCTTTGTTTAGTAGAATTGATATATCCCTCTGGATCAAAACCTTATCTTGGTGAACCCTTATTCATATTATACTGCATTAATTTGTCAAGGATCAAATCATATCCTTCCTTTGCAAGCACAGTAAAATCACCAAAGCATGAAGTATTAGGCATAAATGCCTATTTTTCAAATGAACCAAAATTCATGAAACTAGAAAAATTTATTTGTCTTACAATTTCCAAATATGCAATCCTATCCGAGACTGTTTTAGGAAAAATGAATGGAGAATCCTCAAAACCAAATGCCCTTACCATAGTAGCATCTTCCAAGCAATACCAGTCTCCCCAATTGTGATCAATTGGTCCATTAAAACCCTTAGGTCTGAGGAAGCATTTTATTTCATTAGACAATGAGTGTGCACAAGGATGACTATAGAATTCATATACTGGCTTTACAAAATATTCTTCAAAATATAGGAAACTAGAATTAGCATACCTACTATCGCAAATGGCAGTCCAAAATTGAATGGGTAACAATTTTCCCTCTTTATCAAACTGTGAAACCTTCAACTTTTATGGCCAAATACCTAACTCTTGTCTAAAGTACAATACTATATGCATTAAAAGAGAATAATGCCTAAGGTGCAGAATAGGGGATTTATTCTTGATTGCCACCAATGCTAAGTCGAGTCCCTTGGAGACAAATGAAGCATAGTCGAATAACCTAGAATTGTGACATTGAATGTCAGCTACAATTACCATGGGAACAATGGACATATACTTAGGAACTTCAATACCCAACACTTTTCCTACCGAGAAATAGGTATATCTCATATAGGGCTTGAATAAGTCCACATGGAATGGAGGCCCATCGCCATTGCCAAGTGGGACAGTTTTACTATCTTGTTTAATTCTATGTAAGGGAAACCTCCAACCCTTGTAAGTGGTGTCCATTCTCCAAAACTCCCTTTCCAACTCTTCATTTACAATTTTCTCATTACACCACCCTTCCAACTTAAAAACCTCACATATTGAAGCCTATGATATGTATATGAACGGTTTCCTAGATGGTCCGCATATGGCCTTAAGTTTTGAGTCATAGTGGGTGGCCAACAATTTTACCAGCTCTATATTGAAAAACACATTAGGGAAAACCATTTTTCCCAAATTTAGATGCCACGGATTACAAAATGGCTCAAAACAATCTCTTCATTGAAAGTGGAATCTAAAGAATTCATAGCCTCTTATTGGGGTCCAAATATATCCTATGTGCTTGCACTTGTCATCCAATTTATCCACTTCCACCCTCAGTTGCGCAGAGCACCTGCGTTTGGACCCAAAGCTAGGAAATTGGTCAATTAAATCCTAATTCAGCTTTCATTCAACATGCTCCAGCTCAATTCCATACTCAAATTTTTGCTTCTTACTCTTAGGGTGATTTCTCTCACTTTTTTTTCTTCCTTTCAACTTCCCTGAGCTGGTGGCTTCCATATTACTCGCTTAAAATTGCATAAATGAAAAAGTTAAAATGCAGAGGACTTATTTGTTTTGATTGAGGTCTTTCAACTGAAACAATTCTCTGGCCCTTTGTCTGTCTCCTCATTTCCTTCGCTACCAATTCACAATAATGTTCATTTTGTAACAATTTCCTTTCAATTTATGAAATGACTTGTACTTCGTGGTGCCATTAATGTTTTAACTCCAGGCACGAATGTAAAAAAATTTTGAATTCCTTATTGTCACATCAAATGAACTGGTCGACAAGACACCTTCAAACTTTGGGTGATCTATACATTAGGCCCCAACCAACGTTCACTAAATACTCTACTAATCGGGGTAACACTCTACACATCTGACCGATGTTAACATTTGTCCCGTATACATCACCAAAATTCACCCTGACAATCATTTTGGTTCATTTTTTTCTTCATCGGCCTGAATTTTAGCATTGCTAACACATTCAGTGGTTCCTCCGATGTTATAAGTCTCATCAATAACATTTCTTTTTGTCTTGAATATGTCACCAAAACTCTTGTTGATATCCTCCTGTCAGTGTAACTTAGCGAGTCGGGTGAACATTCAGGATTTACACCCATGGAACATGTCTCACCGATATATTCCCAGTGCTCCTATCGGTGAAAGAAATGATGGTGTCGCTGATGAAACTTCATCAGTGAGACTTAAATGTTCAGGCCAACATATATTTTTCATGTCGAGATGACTTGTCTTGCTGATAGATTCCCTTCATCAATGAAACCATAAGCCAATCTCCCTGATATGTCTTCTTTAGTAATCCTCGCTTTGAACACAAGTGTAGGTGATCTTCAAATTTACCCACTATCACATCAAATGTTCTATGAGAAAGACAATTTAAAATTTGGGTGATCATTTTATTCAGGCTTGACTAACATTCATTAAACATTCTTTTGGCTGGGGAGAAATTATGCTAATATCACATAATCTATCCATCTGATTCATATAAATGTCACCAAGAGTCACCCCGACGAATATCTTGATCTATTTGTGTCTTCATCGGCAATACATGGTGTATCGCTAAGACATTCAGTAATTTAACCGATGTTATAAGTCTCCCCGATGATTATTCTTTCGATCTCATGTCGCCATGAATCCTTCCAGTACAACTCCTTTTGCTTTGATCGATGAGACAAGAGAGGTTTCTTGCTGATGGAACTTCATCGGTGAGACCTATATTCTTGATATGACCTTTTCATTTCACCCCGATGGAACTTGTCTTGCTAACGAATCTCTTTATTGGTGAGATCGTGGACCGTGTCATCCTGATGTGTATCTTCTTATGTAATCTGATTGGTTTGACATTTCTGTTCTTTCGTCGATATGCTGAAAATGAGAATATAATGATTTATGAATCAGAGAGACCTGCACAAATTCTTGCCGATATGGGTTATTTGAATACTATATTTTGGAGGTTTTTCATGATATCAAATGGTCAATAATGATGTGATCATATGTGACTATGATGGATTATACCCAAGATAAGGTTTTCTTTAGGGAATCAATGAGTGCAAAATCACTTGTACTTTCCCTTGAAGTATGTTTAATAACTCCAAAATGGGTATCTAAAACCATCAAGGTTTTCTTTGGTGTTTTGGGAAAGTTTTGAGTTATTCGGAAAAAACTAGGTTTGCATTGTTACAAGGATTCAAGGAGTCAAAGTGTGAAATCTGACTTCTATTCTTTGTCAGGCTTTGAGAGTTGTTTGGATTTTTTAAATTGGTCATTCTAAACCTTTTGGAAGCCTCTTAAAGGAAAGTTGATAGGCTGGTTGAGTTGAACCTACTAGGTCTAAATCAGGTAGTTGTTATTTCTAAGGTGGATCACTCCTTTCTGCGAAGGCCATACACTTATGATTGGGTCAAGTGTTCTTTTCTTTAGAAAATTCCAATTTCCTTTTTGATAGGTTATGATTTGACTAGATGGGTTATGAAGCAATTATTTCAAAAAAATATCTTTATGAAAAAAGTATATTGGCATGAAATTAAATATGATTTGTATTCCAATGTAAAAACTACAAAGAATGGAAACAATTATTTCAACACATAAACTATTATTTAGTAGTCAATTAAAATGAAAAAGCTTACTCTATATTAGTTAGGATACACAACTAAGAAAATGATCTAAAGTGACTTATTTATCCTAAAGGAACTAAGTATATAGTATACAAAGAAAGCCAACAAACCCATAACTACCCCTATTTTGAAGGAGTTTAGTTTTCTCCCCTTCCTGACCTCGCTAATATTGTCTAATTATTTTAAAGAGATGAAGGGTCATAACACAAATTTATTCAACCCAGTAAATATCTTGGTTAGTGAAACTTGACAAAAGCAACAAAACAATTGCTACATTTGGAATTTCATGTTGAATGAAGAGTGGTGACAATAATCTACTTATATTTTAATAAAACACTATTATAGTCTTACCAACATATACTAGTGTATGCTTGCATGGCTTCTTAGTTAATATATGGGGAGGTAGAGATAGATGGGGAGAGAAAGATATATATATATATATATATATATATATATGGGAAGAGAAAGAGAGATGGAGATATATGGGTAGAGAAAGGAAGAGAGGTGGAGATAGAGAGTCGATGGATAGGGGGTATAGGGAGGGAGAGATGGGTGAGAGATAGAGAGGGGGAGATGGTGAGAGATAGAGAACGGGAGATAGAGAGGGGTAGGGAGAGAAAGGGATATAGATAGGTAGAGTAGGAGAGATAGGTTGAAGAGGAAAAGAGAGAAGAGAGGTAGATAGATAGGTAGAAAAGGGAGAGAAAGAAGAGGGGGACAGGGAGAGCGATATGTAGAAAGGGAGAGAGAGAAGAAGATAGGGGAGAGAGGGAGAGATATCTCAATATATAGAGAGGGAGAGGGAGAGAAATAGAAAGGGGGTGATATAAAGAGATGGAGGGGGATGGTGAAAGAGATAGAGAGATTGTGATAGAGGTAGAGAAAGATACGGATAGAAAGAGGTAGAGAGAGGAGTGAGAGGGAGATAAAAAGAGAAATAGAGATAGAGATATAGAGTGGGAGAGATGGAGGGAGAGATGGAGGAATGAGAGAGAAAGGGGGGAGAGGGAGAGATAGCTCAATAGATAGAGGGGGGGAGAGGGAGTGACATAGATAGTGGGAGATATAGAGAGATAGAGAGGAATAAGGAGAGATATATCAATCACCCTCCCTATATCTCTATCTATTCATCCTTATCTCTTTATCTCTCTACCTCTCTCTATCTCCTTGTCTCCCTTTCTATTTGTATGTTTTTCATTATCTCCCTCTCTCTCTATATTTTCTTCCTATATTTATCTTTTTCTCCTTAAGTGTGCAATGCGTACATTGAAGAGGTCTTAAAGGAGAATTATCATCTATTTAATCAAATGGCATGATACCTTGAGCATAACTCCCCAAGGACACATGCCATCCTTGGATTTTTGACATGAAACAACCAATCAAAATTTAGTTTCTCTCTCATATTAATATTATATTAATATATATTACTATTATATTTAATATATATTATATTAATTATATTTTGTATTATATAAAAATATACTTATTAATAATTATTAATTATAATAATTTTATACGTATTTAATAATTTTGTTAAAGAATATAATATATAATTATAATAAGTTGAATAATTATATTATTTATTATGTAAAATATAGCTAATATATACTTAACTATATTGTAGAATATTAAAACCTAGCTAAATGGTGCCATAATTTTCAATTTAATTAACATACTCTAAAACCTAACGAAACCAACTTGTAGCTCATCAAATTGGAGAAGTGAAAGGTCAATACCAGCGTCGAGGAAGAGTTTGGAGTAGTGAAAAAAAGGTCAATGCTAACGCCGAGGAAGAGTTTGGAGTTAAAACAAGGTCAATACCAGCACCGACGAAGAGTTTGGAGGAGTGAAAACAAGGTCAATATCAATGTCAAGGAAGAGTTTGGAGGAGTGAAAACAAGGTCAATACCAAAGCCGAGGACGAGGTTGAGGGCACTCAAGGAAAATTGACAACCAAGGGACAATGAGTATTGTAATTTTGGCTGCCCCATTCTCTTTAACCTACAATTTTCATGCCTAGTTTCCAAAGATCTTCTCATACATTGGCACCCCAATTCTCATAAAATGGTATAAGATAAGAGAAAAAAAAAATAGCTTAGTCTTTCACATTTTTATTGACCAGCCTCAGGTCTTGGAAAAAATCCCATAATCTACCCACATCTTGGTTGAGGTCTAGGATTTCATCACACATAGCCTTCATCGCATGAGTCTGAAGAAATTGTAGACTTAGCCCAAGTATATGCTAGGCTAAGCTAGATCTAATGAATGGAAATAGAGGCATACAATTCTTCTTTAATACCTCCACCACAAACATATGCTAGGAAAGGTCTCCTCCCTTCTTGGTAGTGATAATCTCCTCCACACACAACCCTTAAAAATTATGAATAGAGAAATATAATCTTTGAAGAACTCAAAGTTGATTCTCTCCTACTTGATGCAATTAGTCATTTTATCCTTACAAACATTTATAGTGATTACTAGAGGCACATAGACCAATTCTTCATAATAGAAGAATTTGATCATACTTTTCCAATGATGGCATTATGAGAAAACCTTAGGTTAAATGAATAATTCCTAGCTAAGTTATTTAAATCATGTCCAACCATATAAGAGAAGACCGCTGCTATGTGTACTTCAATACCATGGAGAAAGGCTCTTTGGGCTTTTATCAATCAAGGTATTGTTAAATTTTAACACCTAAAAGTGAGAATGAAGAATCTTTCCTAGGATGGTGGCCAGCCCATTATAGCTCTTAGAGTTGTTAGAGATTTTTTTTTTTTTGAAGTAGATATATTTTAAATTATCAAATCCTACCATCTAACATAATCAAAATGTTGTTGTTTCAAATGACTATGAGCACTAACTTTCACTATTTGAAGATGTTGAAACCTTGTCATAGAGAACTAGAACATTGATGAAACCACTCATCCTACCTTAAAACATACCAAAAGTATCCTAGCAATTAGACATAGGAAGATTTAAGATGACTTAAATAAAAATTATTGCCAAGGCATAAACTTATGATGACTTAACCAGGCATAGTATGCATTCCCTCCCCGTTAACCACTTAGACATATGGAAATTAAATGTAAATTTACTGTTATTTTGAGCCATGTAGGTTTCCAATAAACCACTTGGTGGTGTTTCCTTCAAGTTTATTTACTTGAATGAAGAGAAAAAGTCCTTTGATTACAATTAGAGAATACATTTGAGGCCTTGGTTGTGTAACTAGTGGACCATAGTCACATTTAACACTTGTTACAAAGTTTGGGAGTTAAAACATAAAGTAGATTTGATTTGTGATGGACACATTTGGACGGTAGTAACAATAAATTGCAATCTATCAAGACTTAATTACCTTATAACCTGTGAAATTTTATCGATGAAATGATAGATTAATCATAATGTCACCTTGGGTTCACATCACCATGAAAGAACTTCATCCAACATCCTTATGAGTGCAGGTACCACCAAATAGGTATTTGTCAGATCTATCTTCCTCGAGGGAGGGAAATTAAAGAAGAGAAGAGGAAAGCGAGACATGTAGTAGGTCTAAAAGAGGGAGATCAACTAGAGGTCAAAAGATTAGAAGAAAATTTCATAAACGCATGGAATTTTTTCTTGTTGAAGGGGGATCATGTTCTTATGATGATGAGAGCATAGGCGACGTCGAGGTGCCCTTGAAGTACAAACATCTACGGAAACAATGGGTACCCATGGAACTTCCTCCAATAAACACTGATTTTTTTGTCAATGAGAGGATATATCACATAACACCATTGTTATTACATGGTTTGGGCCTATTTTGCATGGATGGCATAAAGGTCTGTTATGAAAAAGTTACTAAATTGATGGAGTATGTTGGACCCTATTACAATTACAAATATTGGATGCAGCTGGTTCGATATACACAAAGTATGCGTAGGTATGCACTGTTAGCAAATTATATACAGCTAAAAGATAAGGATAAAAATAAAGGAGTGGATATGTACATTGATGGAAAGCCAAAAGCATCAGGGATATTGCAGGGTTTATAAATAGTACATAACCTAGGCCAACAAATAAGCAACCCAATTGCATATTTGAGGCACGCGAGGGAAACCGTGTATTCGTATGTGCGATAAAATCAATAAATGCAGGGGAAGAGTTGCTAATCGATTACAATTTGAATTGCTTAGTTAAAAACATAGTTACTATGGGGGTGGTACATACTATGTTCCATTTTACCCAACCTACAATTAATGACTCCAATATATCATTTTATTCTTATGTTTTTTTCGTAAGTCTATTGGTTTCATTTCTGTAAAGTTTTTTTATATTTATTTTTTGTCACAATGGGACATTGATCATATGGGGAAGTATCTGGCCCAGAGCACAGATCATGATGTATCTTCAGGTGCTTCTACTTGACAGGTTTACCTTATTGTAATTGTACAAATTTGATACGAGAAAAATGTTTAATTATTATTTTTTTTCGTAAGTTTATTGGGTTAATTTTGATAATATTTTTAATATTCTTGTTGCAGTCGACTGATCGAGGAAAGGCACTAATAGTAGATGAGAGCATCCATAGGGAGGTACAGTCAATATTATGTGATGATGACATCACTTATTCAACAAACCCTATCGATATGATAAGGAAGACCCACAAAAAATGCAATGAAGAAATCCTTAAGTTGTTATTCATAGTGCCTCAAACAGATGAGATAAGAGAAAGGGTTAAAATATTGAATGAGAGAGCACAAAAGTTGCAAGTAAGTTGTTATGAGGTCTTTAATTATAACATAAGTTCATTCATGGTTTTATATTTTGTACTCTTTTATGTCATGAACTAAAATATGTGTTATTTTTACAAGATTTTTTGTGTCCTCATGATGTTCTTAGCCATGAGCAGTGTACTGCAAGTGCTACCCAAGGAGTAGGGGTTAGTACAAGTGTCCATCCTGATCTTCCTATGCATACATCACATCATCTGACCCCATCATCCGTGCCTATATTGTCATCTGAAATGTTGGCAACACATATCAAAACATAAGTTAGGACATGTACCTAGGGATGCAGAGGCCACTAGTACTGGTGATGTTTTAGTAGCATTTCCTAGATCTTTCAGTATTACTAGTACGAGAACATTGTTGGTCACATTTTTGGTGACCAAGGATTTCATTCCCATAAAGATAGAGAAGGTATCAAGTACTTTAAAATGTTTTAATTATTATTATATATAATCCAATTGAAATTTTTATTGATCACTCTTTTTAGACTATTGATCACATGATCATTTTGCAGGAAATGATGTTTTTTATAAACATCTAAGTGATATTACATTGGAGGTCTCCAGGCCCACCATACGTACATGGTGGAATACCCAAAATCAAGATTTAAAAGATGAGCTCATTAACCATTTAGTTGTGCTATTCGGTGATAAAACATTCAACCAAACCAAGGTCCTTAAGAAAGTTGGTACCTATCTAAAGTATGTGAGGGACCAATATAGGTCACATTTAGAGAAGAAGAAAAATTACGAGCATCCCCCCATGATTTCAGAGAGGGAGTGGAAGGACCTGGTGTCGGATGGAAAGGAGAAGGTTGAAAAGAAAAAAAGGAAAGACACCACTAGGCCAAGGAAGGTATGTGATACTATCAACAATGTAATTATATACTGATTACTCTTTCTTTTTACATAATCTAACATATTTCAAACTTTTCATAGGCTTCCCAACACATCGAAGGCAACAAAGGCAAGACTAGAAAAACACAGGTAGCGCAAACTTGGCTCTGGTGGTTATATGAAATTAGCCACACGAATTGTAAGTATCAATAAATGAAATATTGCATCCAAATAATAAATTGCAAAAAAAATGGTTTTATCACACCATAGAAGCAAAATTCATGATCTTATGCAAAAAAGTAGGGCTTTGAATTCAACTAAGTTCCCATAGAAGAGGACTTGAAGATTTCCTTCCAGCAAGGCTATGGAGCCATGGCTGAACACCTAAGAGTCTTGACTGGGAAAACACAATCTTCCACTGCATCTGACACGTAGGTAAATAAACTGAATAAATTTTATTTAAAATTGAATACTTGTGCAATCTATTCAATATTAATTTCCACCATAAAGTAATTACATGCCTATTTTTTTTAAACATACAAGCAATGATAATACTGCACATGGCATTGGAATGCAACTTGGTGAGGGTGGAGCACAACCTGCAGATGAAGGTCATGGTGTGCATCCTGGTACTAGATGTATTCATGTGCTATACAAAACGTAATATGGATTCAATACAATTAAACATCATTAATTGCAATTGGTGTATTAATTAATGTAACCTTTCATGTTTCAACTTTAGAGCATGTAGAGCATGATCAACATGTTGAACATGCTCAGGCTAGAGAATATCAGGAACATGATGTGGCCCCATCAAGTAAAGAGGACCACTCTAATGTTCTTTTAAAAATATTTAATTGCAATAGGTGTATTAATTAATGTAACCTTTCGTGTTTCAAATTTAAAGCATGTAGAGC
Source organism: Sequoia sempervirens (assembly GCA_007258455.2). Lineage (NCBI taxonomy): Eukaryota > Viridiplantae > Streptophyta > Pinopsida > Cupressales > Cupressaceae > Sequoia > Sequoia sempervirens. The sequence goes on along the minus strand of VDFB02000003.1, from coordinate 174,644,863 downwards.
GTGATCAACATGTTGAGCATGATCAGGCTTGAGAAGATCAGGAATATGATGTGGCCCCATCAGGTAAAGAGGACCACTCTAATGTTCTTTTAAACATATTTAATTTCAATTGGTGTATTAATTAATGTAACCTTTCGTGTTTCATCTGCAGATCAAGATTTAGAGGGTGTTCAACATGTTGAGCATGAGTCCATAAGAGAAGTCCATGAACATGATGTGGACCCATAAGGTAAAGAGAACCACTCTAATGTTCTTTTAATTAATAAAATACTTGTAACAATAATAATAAAACATATCAATTTAACATTTCTTTGTTATTGCAGCAAACCCCCCCTTGCAGTGGTGTCCACGTCGTGAGCACACAACTAGGTGTAAATTAAGATCACGAGAAAAGGGAAGAACAACTAAAGGGGGGACAGATGATTTATAAAATGATACTCCACTTCATATTTTTTTAGCTTTAAAAAAAAACCAAAAAAAAATGATTGTAATCATATCATGACAACCATATTTTTGATAATATGTAAAAACTGAAAGAATGAATGTGAATATGTTAATGAATGAATGTTATATGTTGTTAATGGATGAATGAATGATTAATGTTATATGATCAGGTATGGTGAATTGAGAGTGATGTGAGGGGCGGGGGGGGAGAGAGGCCAAATGAGCTTCCACCATCATGTGGTTGGCCCTATTAAGTAGAGAATATTAAACTATTCTCGAAACAAAGAGAAGCTCAATAAGGTAATGCACTTTTCAATATAATAAATGCATCATTTGAAGCATCAAACCAATATGCAAAGATGAAAGAAAGTGCTAAATTTTCACTATGGTGGCAGAAAAATGATTCTTTATACCCTAAATCCATGCTTTGCATCATAATTTGAAGTTGTTTCCATTCCAATGTTCCGAGTTTAGTTTGTTTGTATGGCTTTGTATGAATACCACATTATGTTGTGTGTGGATTTGGTTTCAAAGCTCTATTTATTTTGTTTTTAGTGGTGACATAACTCTAAAATTTGACTTTTGTGCATAACAATTAGTGGAAAAATTGATAGCTCTGAAGGGTTTAGAGGCTCGATTGAGATAGATAAATGAATATTTGAATCTTTTTGTTGATAGGAGGCATCCACTTAACCATGAAATTTTGTACCATCTGCAGGTATGCAAAAATTTCTCTACTTACATTCATTCTTGATCATAAATGTTCTAAATGATATTAATGCTTCAAACTTAAGATTCATTTCATTGTTATAATGATCAAAATGTTATACTTTGCTATAAATTCAAGCATTCTCTTGCCCCCTACCCTTTTCTCTCTCCCCCCTCCTTTTAAGAATTTTCTTTGTCATAAAAGATTCACATTTCTGTCTCATTTACACAAATTTATTTGAAGCTCTAGGAGTGAATAAAGGTATGTAAAAGATGTTGGATTATGTCTAAACAACAACTTTCCATCTTATAGCTAATTAAATCCTTAATATTTGAATAGTTTAGAGCTCGAATAATGCTTGTATATGCATGTGTAGCAATAAGGGAGCCTATGTGAAGATTGAAATTTAAAACATCACTTTGGTATTTTTCCTTAGGTAGTGAAATGATATTTTGAGTAATACAAACCTACACACACATTGATATTTTTTGGCATAGCATTGAGGAAATTTTTTTCTCTTATACCTACCCTCGGCTAGACATGGAGGCATATAATATTGGTTTCTTGGTTTTTTCTATAAGTAGTTAATTTCATAGAGGAAGACTAAAATATTCTTAATGTCTTGTTAGGTGTGAAAGCATATGAATCACTTGCTGAAGGCACCATTTTGTATTAATCCAAAAACTAATTTTTTCTTTTTTGTTTTTATATGTTTCTTGCATTTGTTTTTTTTAGGCTCTAGAGATGTAGCTCAACTCTTTCCTTTGCACTTTTCATCTATTTTGATGATTACAATAGTTTTTCCTCATAATTTTTTATGTAGATCTGTTTGTAACCTTATTTTCTACCAATCAATTTGCAAACCAGTCACATATTAAGGACCATTTCACTAACTTGTAGTCATCCATTACTTCATATGATGCAGGTTGTGTCTGTGTTCCAATAAATCCTGATGATTGTGAGAACTTTAATCCTACAAGTGTACCCACTCTTTCTCAAGTAAAAGTCTTACCTTATTTTATAGTACTTTAAATCGTTAATTGAAGGTGCTTCTTTAGATCTGAGATAGTTGAAATCTAGATTAAAAATGGCATTAGATGGGCAGTATAATGATAAAACTGAGGTCCACTAAACACAAATTATGAACATAATTTACTAGACTATGAATAGTGTTACAATTATAATTATTTCTCCTTTACCTACCTCTCCATTAATGAAAAAGATAGCAGATATTGGAATTTCATTACATGTCTCATGTATGTGTTATTATTTTAATTTTGTTTAAGTTGTTCAAGAGCTTGATTAGGTCAAGAATATGTTCTACAAGCTCTATTCTCTTGACACTGCTCAACATTTTCCCTACACATTTTCTCTTTAATCCAGACGTTTCTTAACTCATTCCCTTGTTAGCCCTTGGTTGTTCTCAAGTGTAATGATTTTTCTATGCATCTTGCAGTCTGTATGTATGATCAATCATCTCTTATGAAGCATGGATAACCTTTCATGGATTTTTTGTTGTGATTAGACAATTGCCATTGTGAGAATAATCATTTAATTTGTATGGAAGTAAGTCTTTTTCATATTATTTGACTTGGTATTGTAAACTTGTCTTTGCAGGATTCTCTAGGGGGGAATAGTAGAACTGTGATGATAGGTAGAGTTGTACAACACCATAAATCATTTGGAATTATCAATATATTGCTTACAAAATACTCTATGCAAGTAAAATGGAATGTGTAATGACAATTGGTCTCGAATTCAAATCTAAATATAAGTACATGACACAAGAAGATGGTATCTATTCTATGATTTAAAGAACCCCAAAATAAAAAAATTAATAGGTTCCATTTGTTTACTTTCTCTTAGAAACTTGTTTAATCGGTGAGACCCTCAGAATGTCTTGTTGATAACTAGCAGTGTTCAAAACTCCTGAAGAGGTCAGATCGGTGTGACATTGGATTTGTCTTGCCAATGGAAGTCATCGACAAGAGATGGACTATCAGAGTGAGTTTTCTATCCTGTGTCGATGATTGATCTCTCACTGATGGGTTGGATTCTATTGTCATCGCCAAGATTCTCTACAATGACATGGTGTAGGTCTATTTAAAACTCCTGAAGAGGTCAGATCGGTGTGACATTGGATTTGTCTTGCCGATGGAAGTCACTGGCAAGACATGGACTATCAGAGTGATTTTTCTATCTTGTTTCGATGATTGATCTCTCACCAATGGGTTGGCTTCAGTTGTCATCGCCAAGATTCTTCGTGATGACATGGTGTAGGTCTATTTAAAACTCCTGAAGAGGTCAGATTAGTGTGACATTGGATCTATCTTGCCGATGAAAGTCATCAGGAAGACATGGACTATCAGAGTGATTTTTCTATCCTGTGTCGATGATTGATCTCTCATCGATGGGTTGGCTTCAGTGGTCATCACCAAGAGTCTCCACGATGACATGGTGTAGGTCTATTTAAAACTCTTGAAGAGGTCAGATCGGTGTGACATTGGATCTGTCTTTTCGATGGAAGTCATTAACAAGACATGGACTATTAGAGTGAGTTTTCTATCCTATGTTGATGATTGATATCTCACCGATGGGTTGGCTTCGGTGGTCATCACCAAGAGTCTCTGTGATGACATGTAGGTCTATTTAAAACTCTTGTAGAGGTCAAATCGGTGTGACATTGGATCTATCTTTCCGAGGGAAGTCATTGACAAGACATGGACTATCAGAGTGATTTTTATTATATCTTGTGTCGATGATTGATCTCTCACCGATGGGTTGGCTTCGGTGTTCATCGCCAAGAGTCTCCATGATTACATGGTGTAGGTCTATTTAAAACTCTTGTAGAGGTTAGATCGATGTGACATTGGATATGTCTTGCTGATTGAAGTCATTGGCAAGACATGGACTATTGGGGTGAGTTTTCTATCCTCTATCGATGATTGATCTCTCATCGATGGGTTGGATTTGGTGGTCATCGCCAAGAGTCTCCATGATGACATGGTGTAGGTCTATTTTAAACTCCTATAGAGGTTAGATCAGTGTGACATTGGATTTTTCTTACCGATGGAAGTCATTGGCAAGACATGGACTATTGGAGTGAGTTTTCTATCATGTGTCGATGATTGATCTCTCACCGATTCATTGGATTTGGTGATCATCTCCAAGAGTCTCTGTGATGGTACATTTCAACGACTATTTTTTTAAAAAAAATTGCATTATTTCATCGCAATTTCGTTGAAGGCAATCGACGAATCACCGAAAAGGTTCGATGAAGTTGCTATAGCTGCGACAAAGGCTTCATCGTAACTACTTTCCCATTTTGTCTAAATGGTGACAAAATTTTGGTGTTGTTTCGATGCTTTGGAAGAGGCATTGCAATTGTGTTTTTGTTATAATTCGTCGGTGGATACACAAAGTTTTCATCAATATTCTGACAAACAACAGAGCCATTTTATGATGCCAATGACCAACAAATCTCGGCTGTTATTTTGACATTTAAATCTTCATTTGAATTTCGACAAAAAATTGGTGGCAAAAATTACTCTATTAGTTTTTCAGTTGTTCGACAATTTTTTTTTCGAAAGACTGACGAATGTTTGTCAGAAAATGGAGTCAAATTCAATAGTGAGTGGGTCATCATGTGATTCTGGATGAATCTCCACTCCATCTTGTAACTATGACAAAAAAAAGTTTACCATTAGCACATAATTGTAATTCCAAAATGAAAATGGAACTAAATGATTGGAACTAGAAATTCTTAATATTAGAAGTTAATTATTCATTTCTATAGAAATCAAGTCATACATGTAGATTTCAATTGAATTCATGGGCCAATTCTATGAAAACAAGGTTACTTCCATTGAAGTGAATTCACTTTTGCATAGGTCATTTTTACAAATGTACAAATGGCCTAAAAAAGCTTCCTACTCTAATTTTATAAGATTTCTTCATAAATATAATGGCTATTTAAAAGCATCAGTGGGTTAAATTTTTTGAACTTGTAGTGGTCCATTATTTCAAATGGAATCTCAACCTTTTTTTTTTATTTGCTGGATTTTGCATATCAGTCCCTAGAAAAAATTGTCAGATCTAGATATGAAACTAGTTGAAATTTTTTTGGGTGTCCTATGTGGATTCCTCACATTTCTTATTTTGTTATTTAATTATATTCCTTTTTATTGATTTTGTTAGAGGGAAGACAAGAAAAGAAATAATAGAGGAGTAGATACTTAGTTTAGTAGCAAACTCCAAAGAGTGAATTCAAAGACAAATTGCTTAGTAATCAGCATGCTTAATAAGAGACCTTAAATTCAAAAACATCAATTAGGGAAAAACCTTTTGTTAGCGTATATTCAAAAGCTTTTATGAATAAGAGTAATAAGATATTTGACAATATATTTAAAGCAATATGATAAACAATTCTAATTTTAACTAGTTAATTCTCTCCAAATGCAAAATGATGATCTTTTTTAAAAAATGGCTGCAGAGGACTAAAATAGAAGTTTATTGTAATAAAGGTTCCTTTATTTAATTATATGAGTAAACCAGACAATTAAAACCAAACACATCATTAGTTTACCTTTCACATGCAAATAATTTAAACTCCAATGTTTGGCTATAAAAGGTGATGAAATTATCTCAGTTACACATGTTCAGTAGGATTTGTATTAAAGAACAAGTAGGCCTAAGGATACCTAAGAGAGTTTTATTTTAAGTAGGTCGTGACAGTGAAAAAATTTAAACAATAAGTATAAAAAGGATCTGCTAAAAAAGAAGATCACAAGAGCACCCTCATTATATTTTCCTACTGCTTTTAACTGATTGCAAAGGGAAGGGAACTTTAAGGATATAGTGAAATGTTGTAACTTGTAAGAGGCTTGAAAAAGTGGACTCTTTGATACAATTTGCAAATAAAATAAATTCAGTTCATGTAACCATCTCAAAATTGGACTTCATCTTGGTTCATAGTTTTGAATAATACAATTAGATATGCTCAAAGATATATTACACAACTAACTATAGATATGGAGAAAATAAAGTGATTATATGTACAAGAAAACTAGACATTATGAAGACTAGACACATCGGTAGTTTACCTTTCACATGCAAATAATTTGAAATCCAATGATATATTACAAAACTAACTATAGATATGCAGAAAATAAAGTGCTTCTATGTACAAGAAAACTAGACATAATGAAGACCGGGCACATCATTAGTTTACCTTTCACATGCAGATAATTTAAACTCCAATGTTTGGCTATAAAAGGTGATAAAATTATCTCAATGACATAGACTCTACTTTTGAGTCTTTATTTGACAAATCATAGTCCAAGCAAATGAAACCCTTTTATACACAAAATTGTGGGCATAAGAGAACAACCTAAACCATATAACCTATGCTACTCAAAATCTATGAAAGACTTAGAAATTAAGCAAAATAGTTAGTAAACATTGATGAAAAAATGAAAGTTCACTAACACCAACCTTGTTACAAAAAGTGAAGCTAGTTATAGTAGAAATTTTGGTGTCTAAAACAATGTATTTTAAGATGTGGGCCTAGTAGAAATTATAGATATGACTTACAACTCTAATTTTATACATTATGAAATTATAGAGTTGTAACTTGTCATCCTAAACCATATAACCTATGTGACTCAAAATCTATGAAAGACTTAGAAACTAAGCAAAAGAGTTAGTTAACATTGATGAAAAAAATGAAAGTTCACCAACACCACCCTTGTTGCAAAAAGTGAACCTAGTTATAGTAGAAATTTTGGTGTCTAAAACAATGTATTTTAGGATGTGGGCCTAGTAGAAATTATAGATATGACTTACAACTCTAATTTTATGCATTATGAAATTATAGAGTTGTAACTTGTCCTCCTAAAATACATTGTGCTAGGCACCAAAATTTCTACTATAACTAGTTTCACTTATCCATTAACATAACTCCAATTACTAAGGACAGTAAATGGAGTTATTAAATTGGAGTTATGTGAATGGATAAGTGAAACTAGTTATATTAGAAATTTTGGTGCCTACAATGTATTTTAGGATATGACTTACAACTAGATATAATTTCATTTAAATGCATGATTTTATGAATATATTTAAGTGGTGTACTTAAATTAAATTAGTCATAATCTTACATTAAGTTGTAAGTCATATCCTAAAATACATTGTGCTAGGCACCAAAATTTTTATAACTAGTTTCACTTATCGATTCGTATAACTCCAATTAATACCCTTCCAAGATTATTTCAATATTTAGTATTTGATTGATCATTTATTGTATTCAATGTATACCATCATGGAGAATGACGAAAAGGGCCAATTATTACCCTTCCAAATTATTTTAATAAATTGTTATTTAATATTATTTTGTATTTTATTGATCATTTATTGTATTGAATGTAGGAAAACTTGGGTTCAAAATGTATTTTTAAACTCACTCTTTGACCTATCAGCCTTCGAACGTAGTCAATTCACTTGAACATGCAAAATGCCAATCAAATATAGAAGAATATTGAATAACAATTTATTGAAATAATTTGGAAGGGTAATAATTGTCCTTTTTGGATGCCTCACACTAAGTGAATGTTTAATAGGTCATGCTTGGTGATGGTGGATATTCAATACAATAATTGATCAATCAAATACTTTAATGAAATAATCTTGGAAGGGTAGTAGTTGGAGTTTATGTGAATGGATAAATGAAAAGTTAGTTATAGTAGAAATTTTGGTGCCTACAATGTATTTTAGGATATGACTTACAACTAGATATAATTTCATTTAAATGCATAATTTTATGAATATATTTAAGTGGTGCATTTAAATGAAATTATTGTCATTCTCTTACATTAAGTTGTAAGTCATATCCTAAAATACATTGTGCTAGGCCCAAAAATTTCTACAATAACTAGTTTCACTTATCTATTCACATAACTCCAATTAATACACCCTTTCAAGATTATTTCAATAAAGTATTTGATTGATCATTTATTGTATTGAATGTATACCATCATTGAGAATGGCGAAAAGGGCCAATTATTACCCTTCCAAATTATTTTAATAAATTGTTATTTAATATTCTTTTGTATTTGATTGATCATTTAATGTATTGAATGTAGGAAAACTTGGGTTCAAAATGTATTTGTAGACTCACTCTTTGACATATCAGCCTTCGAACGTAGTCAATTCATTGAACATGCAAAATTCCAATCAAATATAGAAGAATATTAAATAACAATTTATTGAAATAATTTGGAAGGGTTATAATGGCCTTTTTGGATGCCTCACACTAAGTGAATGCTTAATAGGTCATGCTTGGTGATGGTGTACATTCAATACAATAATTAATTAATCAAATACTTTATTGAAATAATATTGGAAGGGTAGTAATTGGAGTTTATTTGAATGGATAAGTGAAACTAGTTATAGTAGAATTTTGGTGCCTAGCACAATGTGTTTTAGGATATGACTTACAACTTAATGTAAGAGTATGACTATAATTTCATTTAAATGCACACCACTTAAATATATTCATAAAATCATGAATTTAAATGAAATTATATCTAGTTGTAATTCATATCCTAAAATACATTGTAGGCACCAAAATTTCTACTATATAACTAGTTTCACTTATCCTTTCACATAACTGCAATTACTACCCTTAGTAATTGGAGTTATGTGAATGGATAAGTGAAACAAGTTATAGTATAAATTTTGGTGCCTAGCAAAATGTATTTTAGGATATGACTTACAAATTAATATAAGAAAGTATGACTATAATTTCATTTAAATGCACCATCTAAATATATTTATAAAATTATGCATTTAAATGAAATTATAGAGTTGTTTAAGTCATATCCTAAAATACATTGTAGGCACCAAAATTTCTACTATAACTAGTTTCACTTATCCATTCACATAACTCCAATTAATATCCTTCCAAGATTATTTCAATAAAGTATTTGATTGATCATTCATTGTTATTTAATATTCTTTTGTATTTGATTGATCATTTATTGTATTGAATGTACACCATCACCAAGAATGGTATTATACATTCACTTAGTAAGGCATCCAAAAAGGCCTAAATGTGTGTAATGACAAAAGGATAAACACTTAAGACCTCAATCATAATATAATATCCCCTTCTCTAACATGAAGTAGAATTGCACCACACATAATTATAGTGTAGAATTGCTTATGGTTGATTGTAATTTGTAAGTATCCTAAAATACAATATGTCTCTAAATATAAGTTATGTGTGATTATCTCCTTATCCCTACTTATATAGATGCATTATACTTAATCATACACTCTTTTATCATATACACTCTTATCCTATATTATACACACTTGTATGATTGTCATTTGGAATTTAGAGATACCCTATAATTTTAAATGATAATACATGAGATTATTTGTTTAAGACTTTAAATTTCTTATGAAGTTAGTCAAATTTAATCCTCATGTCCATAATTCTTAAAGCATTCAAGATTCATGTATTTATAGGCTTAAATTTTACTTTTACATGTGAATGTTTCATTAGGATATTTTAGTACCACTTTTTTATAGGAAAATTTTTATAATCCTACTTTCTCCCTTTCTCCCTCTTTTTCATAGATAGTTGAATGAACTTAAAATTGTTCTTATTTTTACTTCATGATGTTCAAGCTACTCATTGCTCATATTTCCTAATTTTTTATAATTTCCTATGGAGCATCTTACTAGAAAAATGGTTATTGCATATTTTAATTTTAGAGAAATAAAATAAGTGCATATTTGTAAATTTTTTCTTTTGAATTAACTATGCAGATCATTGTATTTGTATAGATATGGCTGATGATCAAGGATCACATCATTCCAATCAATCTTAGGAGCAATCTGAGGCTAGGTCTAATTTATAAAATGATAGAATTAGGAGATTAGATAATTCTTTAAGATGTTTGGACCAAACAATACAAAACTACCCTAATCTCTCTAATAAAGATAGATTAGTTAGGATTCAATAGGAGATCCAATGTATGATTCACATGATTTGATCTTATAATCCTTATGATGAGGTTAGCATTGAGGAGCAATGTTATTGGAACTATGAAAATTGATTCTATTACTACTATATTTTCAACACATAATGTGAACAACATGTTCCCTCACTATATGGGACAAAAAAAAGTTAAAGGATATGTTGTTACTAGATGTATAGATGAGCTTGTTGCTCCATTTATATATCCTAAATAGTTGGCAGTCCATCACAAATGGCCTCATAATGATGATTTGCCACTTTATTTTTGCAAAAAACTATATGTTGAGTTTCATTTAGGGTTAGATGTGGACTACACATCTATTCCTTCACATGTTGGACAGGGAAAAGGGAGGTTTGCTGACAAATCTCAATTTATATGTGTAGATTTTCCACCGCCTGTCAACAAGAGGGAATTAGTTGGTCCAAACCTTTTGGTTCTTCCAAAATGTTTGGAACTAGTAACAGTAGGAGGTATAGCAACAAAACCTACCAAATCTAACCTTTTTGACATTATTGCCACAATTGCTACTCAGGTTGATCAGATGTCATCTAATCGTGTAAGAAGATACTTATTATGTCCATGGATTAGCCTTCCTCCCACTGAGGTTGCATCTTCCAATTATGATCCCTACATTCGTGAAAAGTTACTATCACCGTCAGATGTGGTCCAAATGAGTGAAGCCACTGTATGTAATGTTGCTTCAGTTTCCATTGCTGATTTACTATCATCATACTAGTTTACCAATGATGAGTATGGGATTCCTTTAGATGTTGTACTAGCTCATATTAGATGACATTTTGGTATACAGTCGGGTTGGGGTGAGGCAGTTTCACAGGATGATCAACATATTCTAGACCAACCTATAGTCCCTACACAACATCAGGTTGAGGTTACTACACATGATGTACATGGCACATACAACTCACTTCTATTTGGCACTGGTCCTTTACCTGATATAGGTGTCCCTGATGTGACTATACATTCTCGGGACATTAGTGACATTGGTAGAGTGCTCCAGGGTGAGACGTAGGTACTTTCAAATAATCTATATATTTTTTGTTCTAAAAATCCACATACATATATAAAATAAAGTTGACTTTAAAGTAGTTCTCACTCTTCATTGAAATCTTGTATTTTTAAATTTCTAGCAATACAAGGATTTGTCATGCTTTGGAGATTTGGAGCATGCAGATGGTCCTATGAATGTCATATTTGAGGTACATTTATAATATTTAAAGTACTCGATACATTCAAACATTGAAATTACAAAACTTTACGATGACTTTACATTTACATATGTACATTAAATTAATTAATGTACTTTCTTGTGCAGGGAGGAAGATTGGGACATGGATCGAGACAAGGATCAAAAGAGGCATCGGGCCACAAATCCAAAGAGAGATCAGGACATGGATCCATATAGGGACCAGGAGAGAGATCGATCCACAGTCATACTAGGCATCCTCCACTTTGACTTGTCTTACATGCAGACACATGATTTATTATACATTTTATACATTCTGATTTGTCATATTATGGTTCATCTTATTATGTTTTACAGTATATACATTTTACATTATGGTTAATCTTATTATGTTTTATAATATATATACATTTTACATTATGGTTTCACATTATGGTTCATCTTATTATAGAAATAGAAATTCTCAAAGCTTATTAGGGTTTTGAGTTGGGAAAATTTAATATTCTTTCTCACTTTTAGTCTATAAAAATTTGAATTAATTTAATGATTTTTGGTTGAATAAGGTAGTTGGGAATGGCGGGTTGAATAATCATGGATTTACAATGGTTTTTTTCATGAGTGGGTCTGGATAATTTGTTACATGGTTTCAACTTGATTTTTTGTTTTGTGAAAGTATTGAGTTATATGTGTTCTAGGATATGAGTTATATATTTTTCTTCAAATTTTTTGAACCCATTTCTATGCTTGAAAATTATAGTTTATCACTAATTAAAAATATTTTAGAATTTAATAATCTATAATATTTAGAGATATTGATTTAGGTGCCTCTTTTCATATGAATTCACATAGGAAGTGTATTAGGCATGGTAATTTATTTGGATTGGATGGTACTACTTAATCTAACTATACCATGACTTTTGATCATGTAAATGAATTAGTTGATATGCCAATATTCTTATATCAAAGATCAGACCACATCTAGGTGAGAAAGAATAAATATATAGGTGAGACTGTGTATTTCATAAGAAAAATATAGTTAAATTCTCATAGCAAAATGGATTTTAGAGTTAATTCATATATCTTAGAAACCATCTATATTATGCCATCTTCATTGGTGATTTTTCAAGAAAATATTTGGTTTATTTTCATAGGCACAAATATGAAGTTTTAAGTATAAGGAATTTAAGGTGCTTGTAGAAACTCATAAGGAAAAAAATAAAATATTTGAGATCAAATAACATGGGGGTATATTTATCTAAATAATTTGAATAATTTTCCAAACATAATTGGATTGTAATTTAATAGAAAAATGTTCCATATATATAAAAATGGGGTAGCTAAGATAATGAATATAATATTAAAGGAAATAAATAAAAGTATGTTAAGTTGTTATAATTTGAAGCAAATTATTTGGGTGTAAGTTGTTAGTATTTTTTGTTATTTGATAAATAAGTTTCCTATTTCCATCCTTGTTGAAGAGACACCATACAAAGTATGGATGGGAAAAAAGATTAAATTGCAAATTTGGAAGTGATTGGTTGTGAGGCTTACACTCAAACACCTAGGAAAAAATTCTCCAAGTTAGATTTCAAAGTATATTTTTTTCATTGGTTATGGGTAGAAAATTTAATGGTTTAAGATTTGGAATCCTCCAACTTAGAAAATTATTTATTCTAGAAATATGTTTTTTAGGGAAGTAAGTGTTTTTTGTTTTGTAGATCTATACAACGAAAGGAAGAGGACACAATACAATTTGATATCAAGTTGAGGTGAAGATGCATAGGGAAATGAATAGCTTGGATAAAAAGGAGCCAAAGATGAAGAAAAATTATAGGAAAATTTAGAAGAATAAAATGAGAGTCTCTATCTTCACTGCCTTTAAGAAGGTCCACAAGAGAACATAAACAATTTGAAATGTATATCTCTCCAATTTTTTATTGTGTACATTTAATTTAACTAATGTTAATGATGAACTTATATTTGTGAAAGAATCTCTCTTTAAAGGAGAAAAAGTATTGGATAGATTCCATGATAAAGGAGATGATGATCTTGTGTAAATGGAAGGCTTGGGATCTAGTTGATTTAAATGAAGGAAGAAATCTCATAGCCTAGGTTGTAAATTATGAGTGTTCTATAAAAATTCAATGTAGATGGTAACTTAAAAAAGTACAAGACTAGACTTTTGGTAGAAGGTTATTATTAGAGGGAGATTAGATAGTGGACTTGAAATATTATATTTGAATAACTAATAGTACCCACATGGAAGAGGTTTGTAGGTGTAATTAGTGCTCTTATATGGAGTGATTGAGAATTACATATGATCCCCTTGGTCATAAAAATAAAAATGTGTAATAGGAACTACTTTCTACTTTTGGAGGTCTCACACAAGTGGAAGAGAACATGGGTCCAACTTCGACTGGTTGGACCAAGACTTGGCACATGCTTTAAGCCCATGTTTTTGGGAAAATATTTTCTATTTTCAATATTTTCTTAGTATTAGAGCCTTGAGATGAAGATTATGTGATTTGATTATATAATAAGGTTATGCTATTGGATTAAATCTAGACACATAATTGAAGGTGTCTTATAGCTGGTCTAATTAAAACTTAAATAATGATTTGTATACCATACTTCACAAATTCATTTTTACTTTACTAAATCAAGTATAATTCCATTTTAACTAAGGTGCTTGAGCTTAATAAAGGATTAAATATTTTTTTTTAACCAAAACTTAAATTTCATATTTAGATTTACAAATAAATAAAATTCACTTGAAAATGAAAAAGTTATTTATAAATTGTACTATTCTATCTTTGATACTATGATGTTACATTCATTTTGATGCTAACAAGTATGTGTTTGTGATTCACAATCCAACACGGGAAGGGAAAGGTTTTATGAATTAAGTGAAGTGTGTTCTCAACTATAGTGTTTTTAATATCATCAAAATTAAGATCAAAATTATGTGTTATAATTATGCACCAAAGATATCCACAAACATGTGGTTAAACCGACCTTAAGAAAGCTTTATAGGCAAATAAGATCACAAATAAGATCACCTTAAGAAAGCTTTATAGGAAAATAAGATCATAAAAAAGAAAGCTTCATGGGCTACTATTGAATGAAATTATTTGAATTCAACATAAAATATTTTTTTTTTCCAATTTAGGTCCAAATGTTTTTTTTTATTCAAGGGGTAAACACTTTTGACTTGAAGCTATGAACCGATGAGGTCACAAATGGGGGACCTCATCCCCAAATGTTACATGTATGTATTTTCATAGAAAATATATATGTACAAAAATATCTTAAAGTTCTTGGTACATATAATCTGGATCCTCTCTATCTTTTATTATCTCTAAAATATTTTCATGGTCTTCAATAGGAAACCTCCACCTTTGTTTGGAACATCCTCTTTTTGGTAAATTTTCAATATTTAATCTTGTTGCTATAACTAAATGACTATAATGTAAAACATTTCGACTTGGAATATAATCAATAAATGTAATGCCATTTGTATCTATCTTTGTTTGTTGATAGTATGTGCCTTCAACAACCACTGATCTAGTAGGATACTCTTGTCCATCACCATCTATCATTGATTCTGACAATTTGCATTTGGGTTGCAGGTATGTGCAGGATCATCATGGAAAAATAGGCCCTTAAGTGGCAAAAATTTTAGAAAAATCAAAGTTAGGCAATTTGACGTAAAAATTTGAATAAGTTATCTATATTATTTCAAAAATATGTAAGAATAGAATATGTAGAAAATTGAATGTAGTTTCTAAACTACTAGGTTTATTAGTCTAAAAAAAAATCTATTTAGTGAAAATTTGAAATTTCAATGTAGTAGTACTTAAATTTAAGGGAAAAAAAAGAAGTAGGTGTCTATCTGACCACCCTAACCACAATAAAATGATAATATTTTTTTTATAATATTTTAGATATAAGTATAGGAATCATGTCCTAATGTGATTCATATTTTGTTGTAATTTTTTTCCAAGTAAATAATTAATTGTGAATTTTTATTACAACTTTTAAAAAAATATAAAACTTGTATGTCGACCACCTTAACTTGGTCAAAACTTCATGAAATTCAATTATTTTTTTAATCATATAGTATGTGAAGCATAGAATGTGACACATGTTTCAAATTCAAAAAATGTGATATCATTTGAAAGCTATAGATTTCTTTCAATCAACCTATCAATCAAGACTTTAGTCATAATTCAAATAGAAAATAAATAATAATTACTTATTTAATTCAAAGTAAAGCATAATTTATATTGGTGGAAAGCTAAGAATCTCCTTTAAAAACCCTTTTTTTTTCATAAATTTTGGGTAAAAAAATAGTCGTCAGCCACATACCCATAATATTGCCACTTTTTGGCCCATCATGATCCTGCACATACCCTTGCATACATCTTAGTAGATAGTAATCTACACCTTCTACATTGTCAGGATCTGCAAGAACAAAAAAAATATCTCATGTACACACCATGTAGTAAACCATGCTCAACTTAGGTAGAATATAAGTCAATTGTAAGAACTGAAATCAATTTAAAATTTTAAAATTTACCTGTAACAACTAAATCTGATACACGTTCATAATCAGCTAAATATAGAGGATCATAGATATCTACAATTTCATTATCTTCAAAAGGGTTCGTTGTGTCCACTAATTGTTTTATTTCCCATTGTGAAACGTACCCATCTCTAATATTCTCACATTGTAGAGTATTTGCATTGTTCTCAATGCAATCAACATAGAAACATGATTTTTATCTCACTTGAATTACTGGAGGCCTACTATGTCCTATTGTCATGATTTTATGCAAGCTTCTAATACCACTAATTTTTGTACAATTAGTAAGATTTGATCGATCAATATCTGTAAATTTCAAACATCCAATTAAAAAGTGTATAAAATTGAAAATTCAATTCATGTACACATTGAAATTCATAAAATAAATTCATTTATGTACCTTTAACTTCCCAAATATATCATGTGTTGTATATTGAGTCGAGCAAAAAAATGAATTTTGCACCATTCAACAATTTCATGTGCATTCCTTATAGCATTACCTGCAAGTTCATGTTGGTGAAATGTCAAGTTAAGAGGTTTTGTAGTTGAAAGGGAAAGACAATCTCAAAAAATATAATTAGATTTTTTGAAAAAATCCATATGGTGTTACGTGCAAGTTCGTGTTGGTGAAGTGCATGCTTCATGCATGCTCCAGCTCCATCATGCTCTCCTTTTCCATGTCCACTCTCATAGAAATTCCACAAAAAATTTATGTCATTTCTAATATGTTGTTGGCTTAACCAATTAAAAGCTTTTGCAGACTTAAATTGTCCTATGACATTACAACCAATTTCATTTAAAACTTGGGATTGGGGCCCTAGCTCGGTTGGCTAAATCTTTCCTGTTGCAGGAGGTTGGTCACGAGATCTAGTCTCCCCCACCCCGTGGTACCGGAGGGCGTGCCGCGCCAGCGCCGCCGGTCACGTTAAAAAGTTTACCAGGCGTACTGCAGTTTATATGGGGTCGTGCTACCCAATTCCTGCAATCTAAAAAAAAAAATTAGTTAAAACCAAGATAGTAAAAATAAACTATATGTGTACAACTAATTAAGTCTGAACAAGTTAAGTAAACAAATAAACATATAATTAAAAAAAAATCAACACTTACTAGCACATCCATTAGATCATATCTAGTGTTGTGAAGCATCTATTTTACATCATCTCAGGTCTTCAAAAAACATTGCAAAACAATGGGCTACATAGCTTCTATCATGACCTATATCATCACTGATATAAAAGTGAGCCTCTTTGATGATAATTCATTCATCTTTGCTACTTTGTAGACCATCCAGATGTTCTTTGACATTCCTATAACAAACTTATACAAATATTGCAACTTGCTATGAATGATAATATTAACTTTCGATCTCAATTTGAGGACTAAATGTATAGTTCTCAGAGAAATCAACAACAGAGAGAATACAACCCGCTAGAAAGAAATTCTTTGAGTCATGAAATTTCTTAGCTTGCCATCTAGCACCATGACAATGTTGAATATTTGGATATATGATATTGCAAAATTTGTTCATAAACTCATTGTAAGACAACTCACTCTCTTTGAGAACATTTTTTCTAGTCTCAAGTCCCGACTTTGTTGAGTATTTCTCATATTCAAATATCTTCCACTTAACTTGCATTGAATGATCAATATTGTTAACCTATAAAAGACTCTTCAAATTTCCACATTCATTACATATATTTTTTATACACTACACTTTCAATTCATCTGAATCTTCAAATTTTTCACATAGAAGAGACTTCACAAATTGCATTGTACTTCTAGGGATGCCTATATTTGGATTGATTACTTCCATAGCTTTTTTATATGTCTGTAGGTGTAGATGAAATTCAACATAATTTTGAAAACAAAAAGTCTCATGTCTCTTATTTATATGTACAAAACTTGGTCGTAGTCTCCCAAACATCATTTGAAAAATATTCACATCTGAAAATTCTTGCTTGAATGCTTCAAAAAGCTCACTTTGTGTTGTATCTATAAAATGTTTCGAATGTGATATTTTTTTACCATCTTCACCTTTTATGTGTATAGTGTCCCTTCTATTAGAAGAAACATGAGAGTGGCTGGTCCAATATTCAATCACCAGTTCCTTTACATCTTCTGAGATTTTATCTTTTCGAGGAACCCTACAAATATTTACCCAATTATTCTCAATAGTTCCATCCAATCTATTTCTCTTTCTAATATATCTTTGAATAGTTCTCCTAGAATCATTGAGTAATTTTAAAGTTTCTTTAACTTTTCTTCTATGTGATAATTTCTTACTAGAAATTGTTGTCATCAATGCTCTATGTGCATCACTTAAATGAATAGCTTGACTCTTGTTCTCAATAGAATTCAATGCTTCTTGTAGGTTTTCAACTATTATTTTCTTTAATGATCCTGATGATTTTTTATTATTATCAACCCCTAACAACTCCAAAATAGGGGTCATTTCTTTCCTCCTAAATAATTTTGCAAATAACTATGCTCTTCCAACTATAAACTTTTCTTCAAAATATTCATCCCATATTCTTTTACAATGTAATTTTATTGTGCTTTCAGATAACATATCTTCAAATGAAATATTATTGAAAAGGGATTCCTCATCGATCTCTATAAGATTTTCCATACCAAGGAAAATATTTCTATGACTACCTTTAGTTTGTCCTAGTACCTGCACTTCTTGGTAATCAAAAATTTCCATGGGTTCTTCTTCAGAAGATGTTCCTTCATCCACATTTCTACTATCTGTTTTTTAATCATACAACCTTGTTCTTGTCTTTTTATTCCCCATCACAAATTGCTCAGGTTTGAATTCACTTGCATACAAAATAACGTGCATTCAAACTTTTTTATGTTTGTATTAGATAAAGTGTCTCCTAATATCATGGAGGTATGACTATTTTTTACTGTGAAAACAAGATGTGAAACCATCATTATGTATGTGGAAACTATTGTTTGGAATATTCTCCTTTGTGAGAAAGCCTAATTCAATAAAAGTGGATGATCCTAGTTGATAGGATATTTTGGCCTTATCATTGTCATGCTCGTCTCTTCTTGATTATTTGAGATATCAATTTGATCCATGGTAGCTTTTGTATCTTCTTCTTTAACTTGATCTATAATAGCTGCTTTATATTCTTCTTTGATGTTATTCATGTCATTTGTTTGATTATATGTGTCCAAAGGAGGCAAGTGTCTCATTTTGGGAAATGGTTAGCAAGTCCTTGGTTAGTGGAAGAGGGGATATTGGTAATAAGTTGAGGTCCCATGAGATGATTGGAATGCAAGGAGAGAATTCTTTAAGAGATTAAAGATGTGGACCTTGAACTAGATTGTGGATTCTAGGATGTCCTTAGGATTGATTTTTTGATGATGTGATTAAGGATGTTTTGTTGGGATCGATGGGATGATTGGTTCAATTGATGGTACAACAACCAAGGCTTATGATCAAAAGGTGTAATCTAGAACCTTAGGATGGATGATTTAGGATTTTCTTACTTAGGATAGGCAAGTTCCTAAGCAGGGGTAGATGAAAGATGATTTTGAAAAATTTAGCAAAAGGGTAGCCACTCCTTAAGCTACATTATCAAAGATGAAACTTAACATAGGAAAGTTCTTAAACTACCCTAAGATTAGGAAGGGTGATGAGGGATCTAGATTGTTTTCTAGTGAAAAATTTGGTTTGCAAAGTGGTGACATGATAAATGCTGATTTTTGGGATAGATCTTAAGGTTAATTTTGGATGATAATGATGAACAAAATAATGATGTGGGGGAGAGGGAATGATATCAAGCCAAGGTGTGAATATAATAGGTGATTATAAGGTGATAATAAAGGAAAAATTGGATGGTGGGGGGGGCTGAGGAATAGGTTTTTAGGTGTGAAGATGGGGTAATTTGTGATCAAGAGACAACAAAGTTACAAATTATGTCAGACTAAACTAAGGAGCCCTAGGGGGTCAATTTTTTTGAAAGTTTTTGATTTTTTCAAAGGGTATAGCCAAATCCTCAACCCTTTGGTTGATTCATCTTTATGGGTTTTGCACAAAAAGACACTTCAAGCACTTGATTACAAGCCCTAAGCTCAAGTAGGTGTATAGATTAATGTGGGCTCCCTACCCAAGTAAGCTTGGGTGAATAATCCTTGATACTCAGGTGGTTCTTTAGGGCACCCTTTCTCACAAAGGTGGATAGCTAGAGATCCAATGGAACAAGGTCATCAACGGATGCCACAGGCTCACCTTCTCTCTCTCTATGGGCACTATCAAAGTTCACCATGAGGATTTCTATCTCAACCTAAGGGAGTACATGGTGAGTAATTTTAGGGTACGATCCGCATCCCTTGCACCACACTAATCTATGTTTGATGGATTTCTAGGTTTACAATATTTTTCTGAGTCCTCGATATAGGCAAGGTATGTGAGGCCCAGACCGTGAACACTAGTTTGTCACAAGCATGGATCAGGAGGTTCAACAAGGTATTGAGAGCTTGGACCAACCCTTCACTCCTATCCTGGAATCACTCTAGGAAATCAGAGCTCTACCAATTACGACACAACTAGATTAGGGTACAACTTTAGTTCTCCCCCATTTATATACCCTGCCAGTATGCATGGTTGGAATCATCCCCTAGTGTGATGAAATCCCTAGTCAAGTCCCTTAAAAGGAAAGGAACACTAGATGTTTTTGATCCCCAAGATCGCATGAAGCGCAAGGGGATTGCATACACACAAGCTAGTGACCTTATGTTTACCTAAAACATTGATCCAAACAGAATGAAGAGATGTAAAGATTTATGATCCCTAAGATCACACTAGGTGTGAGGGGTGAGCATACGTCTATTACACCCTTCCAGACATAGAAAACAAGTTCATTTACCCTTTAATCTAACTTTAGTGCCTAAATTAGTGGAAAAATAAAAAGTCTTTGGCCAAACATCCTGCAAAACTATAGATTAGTAGATTTTCAATAATAGTCTTTGATAGTCGACAACTACACCACTTGTTAGTCCAAGCATTTGCTCAAAATATTCAGAGTAAAACACAATGAAAATATAAGAACGAATAGAAAATAATCTAGCAACAAACATATAAGCATCAAAACAAAAAATAAATTAAAGAAAATTACCAAATCTTTTGTTTTAGATGCTTTATTTTCCTTAGATTTAAGTATTCAACTGTTGGAAAAACAAGGAAAAACAATTGAGGGGGGGGGGGTGAATCAGTTGTCACATAATATTCAAACTTATCACATTTAACTTAGCTTAATCTAAGATCTGATTGAATGAACAATAAACCATAAACAATCACCACATTAGAAACAAAGAGAACACCAAGATTTTTATGTGGAAAACCTATTAGGGGAAAAACCACGATGGATGTCAGTTCACAATATTGACCCTGTTAAAAGTATAAGAAGAATAATGGGAATGCACATGCATTCAGACACACTGCCTAGAGCTCACTACTCAATTACAAGAGGGCTCACTTCCTAGAGAAGAGACATTGTCTTACAGATATTTGGATTAGATCCGCAGGGTATGAAATGAGAAAATAGCTTCTACAAAAGCATGATTATAGTTTTGATTAAGCATAGAAACACTCCTTCACACTTCGCTCAAACTTCTTCACACTCTACTCTGCAATTGAATGATTAGAACATTATTTACACATCTACAATTTCTCTAGCATACATTTTCTCTTATGCATACTTTACTTCACTCAAACAATCGCTCTTATATATCCACAACATGGATTAACATCAACAACTTTGTCGGCCAGAAGAAATATGAAAATATAAAACATACATGCAATGTCGGCCCGAGTTTACAAATAAATTTTCAATGCGAATCAAACACCATTGGCCAATATTATGTTGTGGCCCAAAGCAACATCCTCAAGAATTCCAAACATTCAAATTTAAATCTCCAAGGATCCACAACATGCTACAACCACCATGTCAACCAAGAACACAAAAACTCAAACACACAAGAGAAAAATCACCGACCACGAGCACTTCGATCAATGCGAACATGCAACAAAGATAGAGCATGATCTAGAAGCATCCACGAGCATCAATAACCAATAGAGAAACATCCGCAACAACTGAGATTACTAGAATCACACCAAATTCAATTAGGAACACTAACTGAAACCACAGAAAAACTGTTAGAACATAAATCTTCATAAATCAAACAAATCTTCACGCGAACCTGTAAAAATTTTAGTGGATAAACTAGATACACTCAGCAATAAACCCTTTAGTCCACAACAACTGATCTTCAATTTTATAAGCAAAACACCTTCATGAACTTCACTATTCCACTAGGAACCTGCAACACTTTCTTTAACAATTTTCTTAATATCCTTGACATAGCCAACCTTCAATACCTTAATGCTAATAGTGTTGACATCAATGACAACAACATATTAGCAACACAAAAACATCATCCAACAATCTCCCCCTTTGGTATTGATGGAAACACATGATGTGAAAAACACCATCAACAAAACTCTCAATCAACACTTGCTCCTCATTAGATTTTGACTCTTCTCCTCAACAACTCTTCCACATGATCTCCTTCCCACAAGGTACTTCTCCCCAGATAATCAATAGTTTTTCACATTGGACTTCTCCCCCTTTGACATCAATGGAAAAATTAAGCATTATCTTTCCACATACAAGCTTTGAACCACATATCTACACATCTGACTACTCCCCCTGAGTAGTAGCCTCATAAACATCAATCTAGATCAGAATATGATCATGAAATGCATGGATTGATGCAATACAATGCATCTCTAGTTCATATCAGGAGAGGTAATCACCCCTAGCATCCCTCTGAGATACTCAAAAGTATCCTTTGGCAATGGCTTGGTGAAATATTTTGAAATTTGCTCTTTGGTAGGTACATAATCTAGTCTGACTTCTTTCTCACTCACTTTCTCCCTCAAGAAATGAAACTTGATTGAAATGTGCTTGGTCTTAGAATGTAGCACCAAATTCTTCGATATGTTTATTTCACTTGAGTTATCACAATATATAACAATAGGCTCCTCATACACTACTATGATATCTTTCACCATTTGTTTCATCCATAGCACTTGAGTACAATTATTTGCAGTAGCAATATATTCTACCTTAGAAGTAGATAGGAAAATGGAATTCTATCTTTTACTCAACCAAGACACCAACTTCTTCCTTAGGAAGAAGGAACCACCACTAGTATTTTTCCTGTCATCTACATCTCTTGCCTAATCTGCATCAGTAGAGGCACTCAAAGTGAGATCATCATCTTTAGCATACCAAAGCCCAAAATCAACTGTTCCTTTCAAATACCTAAAAATTCTCTTTATAGTAGTCACATGAGATTATTTTGGGTCAGCTTGATATCTAGCAACCATACATATAGAATTCATGATGTCTAGTTTGGTTTGAGTTAAGTAGAGAAATCGTCCAATCATTGACCTATATCTTGTTTTATTTGCCTTGGGATAATCATCATTCTGTGTTAACTTGCATCCGGTTACCACAGGTGTACCAACAAGTTTCAAGTCTTCCATGCCAAAATTCTTCAATAGTTCTTTCACATATTTGGATTGAGATATGAAAATCCCATTGTCTAACTGAGTGACTTGCAATCCTAGAAAGAACTTCATCTCTCCAATCATACTCATTTCAAATTCACTCTTCATTTCATCAGAAAACTTCATACATAGATCATCATCTCCTCCAAAAATAATGTCAACAACAAAGACTTCAATAATGAACTCTTTCTCATGATCTGACTTAAAATACAAGTTGTTGTAAGCAATACCTTTATTGAATCCAAGATTTAGTAAGTATTTATCCAATCTAGCATACCAAGCTCTAGGGGCTTGCTTGAGTCCATACAGAGCTTTCTTCAATCTGTAAACCATGTCTTCCTTGTTAGTGAGTTGAAATCCATCCCGTTGTTCAACATATACCTCTTCTTCTAACTCACCTTTTAGAAAAGCTGACTTCACATCCATTTGATAGATTTTATAGTTCTTATATGCAACATAAGCAAGAAATAATCTTACAGCTTCAATTTTGGCAATAGGGGCATAAGTTTCTTCAAAATCAATACCTTCCATTTGTGAATACCTTTTACATACCCGTCTTGCTTTATTTTAGACCACTTCACGTTGTTCATTCAACTTATTCCAAAAGACCCATTTAGTACCAATCACATTTTTATCTTTAGGTATGGGAACAAGAATCCATGTATCATTCTTTTCAATCTACATCAGTTCTTCCTTCATAGCTTCCATCCAGTGGTCATCATTACAAGCTTCATTGGCATTGCTAGGATCAGTCTTGGAAATAAAACAATACTCTTCTACAATCCTTCTTCTAGTTTGTACATCTTTATTCTTGTCTCCTATAATCTGATTTTCAGAATTATTTAGCCTTACATACCTTAGAATTCTAGGATTTTCTCATACTTCTGGTTCTTCTGGTCTTTCTTTTGCACTTACACTTGTCTCTGCTTCCTCACTTTCTTGATTTACTGGAACAATTTTAATTTGATTCTATGTCTGAGCATTCTTGCCTTGGTCTGTACTATCCTGCTAGTCATCTAAATCATATCCATGGTATCTGGATGATCTAGTAGAGTCCTCATCAACTATGACATTTTCACTTTCAACAGTTTTCCTCAATCTTTTATTAAAGCACTGGTAGGCCTTGCTTTTAGTAGAGTAACCTAGAAATATTCCTTTATCACTCCTTGCATCAAACTTTCCTATGTCCTCGTCTCTCTTAATATAAAACTTACTTCCAAAGATCTTGAATTATTTAATAGTAGGCTTATAACCAAACCATAGCTCAAAAGCAGTCTTACCATAAATACCATTGACATTTACCCGGTTTAGAGTGTACATAGCAGTGTTTACAACTTCTCTCCAATAGATATGAGGCACATTTCCTTCAATCATCATTGTTCTAGTGGCATCTAGAATTGTTTTGTTCTTTCTCTCTACAAAGCCATTCTGATGAGGGGTTTGGGGAGAAGATAATTATCTTTTGATTCCATGCTCTTCATAGAAAGAATTGAACTCCTGTGAAGTGAACTCACCACCTTTGTCTAACCTTAGAAATTTTATCTTCAAACTTGTATCATTCTCTGCCATAGCTTTGAAACTTTTGAACTTCTCCAATGCTTCACATTTTTCTCTTAAGAAAGCAACCCATATCATCTTAAAGTAATCATCAATAAACAACATAAAGTACCTTTCTCCTTGTAGACTTCTAACTTTGGAGGGACCACACAAATTAGTATGCACCAACTCTATTATTCCATTGGAATGATGTTGTTTGCTCCAAAAAGAAACTCTAGTTTGTTTTCCCATCTGACATTCCTTGCATATTGTGCTAGTCAGATTCACTAGCTTAGGTAGATCTCTTACTACTTAAGTGGAACTTACCTTGAAAATGTTATCAAAATTCACATGACACAACCTTCTATGCCATAACCAAATTTCATCTACTTGAGCAATTAAACAACTTTCACTAGTAGCATTCAGGTGAAAGATATTACCTTTTGTTTGTGTACCTGATGCAATTACATTTCCAAAGCTTCCAAGTATCCTACATCTTCCATTTTTGAACTGAAGATCATAACCCTTATCCACCATTTGTCCAATGCTCAACAAATTATGCTTAAATCCTTGAACATAAAGGACATCACCAGTGTTGTGCTTACCACCAAGACAAATATATCCTCTGCCACAAATCACACCAGAATTGTTATCTCCAAATATTACAACCCCACCATCATATTTCTCCAAACTTGCAAATTTGCTTTTGTCACCAATCATATGATGTGAGCATTCATTGTCAATAACCCACTCATCTTTTTCTTCAATTTGGGCTTTAAGATATTTCTCAACTTTAGCAGACTCAGTAGCCACTGGACCACTCTCCTTGATAGCAATGAAAAACCATTCATCTTCATTTCCACTTTCTTTATCATATTCTTCATCAGTCATACCTTCTTCAACAAAATAACATTTCTTTTGAAATTTTGGTTTGTAGTTCTTAGACCTAGGAACTCTTTCAAGACACCTTGAGGAAAAATGACCTATTTTATTGCAAGAGAAACATTTAATAGGAAACTTTCCTTTATACTTACCTTGTCCTCTGCCTTCTTTCTTCACAATCAGTGCTTCCAGTTCTTCTACCTCTCTTTCTTCATCTTCAAGTTGTTTCATCTCTTCCTCATACTTGAATTTCTTTCTAGAACTTTCTCCCCAATCATATCTTTTCTTGTTTCTTCTAGATACAGTTGCCTTAAATGTAGATTCAATCTTAGGGGCAGAATCACCAAATTTACTTAACTCAAAGGAAACAAGTTTACCAATCAACATATCTCTTGTCACTGTTGTTACTGTTATGAGCTCTTCAATAGCATGAGCCTTAGATTTGTAGGAGGGAAGCAATGATCTAAGCACTTTAGCTACAATTTCTTGTTCATCTAGGGTACCAATGGCACATCTAATACCCATCACAAGTTCATTTACTCTTTGCATAAAAGAAGAAATATTTTCATCTTCACCCATCTTCAAAGTTTCATACTTTCCTTTCAAACTTGTTAGCTTAGTGACCTTCACAAGTGCATCTTGTTCATAAACAATCTCAAGCTTCTTCTAGATCTCATGAGTTGTCTTCAGATCCATCACATTTGTCATTTTTGAATCTATCAAAGCACTCAACAAAGCTTCAATAGCCCTAATATTAGTCTCAGCCTCTTTAACCTCATCAGGAGTGGAAGGAGCATTCAGAGGAATAATATATGTGATCTTTGTAATCTTCCAAAGGGTTCACCAATACACCTCAAATGACATTCCATTCTAGCTTTCCACAAGGTGTAGTTTGTTCCATCGAATCTAGGAATTTCCTTCTTGTATGATGCCATCTCAGATCATCTCAAGCTTTTAAACTTCTTCAAAGGAACTTGCTTTCATACCAATTGTTGGAAAAACAAGGACAAACAACTAAGGGGGGGTGAATTAGTTGTCATAGAATATTCAAACTTATCACACTTAACTTAATCTTAGATCTAATGAATGAACAATAAACCATAAATAATCACCACATAAAAAACACAAAGAACACTAATATTTTTACGTGGCAACCCTATTAGAGGAAAAACCATGGTGGATGTTAGTCCATAATATTATACCCTGTTAAAATTATAAGAAGAATAATGAGAAAGCACATGCATTTAGACACACTTCCTAGAGCTCACTACCTAGAGAAGAAACACTATCTTATAGAGATTCAAATTAGATCCACAGGGTATGAATTGAGAAAATAACTTCTACAAAAACCTGATTATAGTTTTAGTTAAGCACATAAACACTCCTTCACACTTCTCTCAAACTTCTTCACACTCTACTCTACAATCGAATGATTAGAACATTATTCATAAATCTACACTTTTTCTAGAATACATTCACTCTTATGTACACTTTAATTCACTCGAACAATCGCTCTTATATATCCACAACATGGATTAACATCAACAACTTCATCATCCATAAGAAATATGAATATATAAAGCATACATGCAATGTCAACCCAAATTTACAAATAAATTTTCAATGCAAATCAAACATTGTTGGCCAATATTATGTTGTGACCCGAAAGAACATCCTCGAGTGTGTTAAACATTCAAATTTAAATCTCCAAGGATCCACAACATGCTACAACCACCATGTTGGCCAAGAACACAAAAACTCAAACACAAGAGAAAAATCACCGGCCATGAGCACTTCAATCAACGTGGACGTGCAAAA
This sequence comes from Sequoia sempervirens, assembly GCA_007258455.2. NCBI lineage: Eukaryota > Viridiplantae > Streptophyta > Pinopsida > Cupressales > Cupressaceae > Sequoia > Sequoia sempervirens. The sequence goes on along the minus strand of VDFB02000003.1, from coordinate 174,617,053 downwards.
AAGATAGAGCATGATCTAGAAGCATCCACGAGCATCAAGAACCAATAGAGAAACATCCGCAGAAACTAAGATTACTAGAATCACACCAACTTCAATTAGGAACACTAACTGAAGCCACAGAAAAACTGTCATAACACAAATCTTCATAAATCAAACAAATCTTCACGCGGACCTCTAAAACTTTTGGTGGATAAACTATATACACTCAGCAATAAACCCTTTAGTCCACAACAACTGATCTTCAATGTTCTAAGAAAAAAACCTTCATGAACTTCACTGTTCCACTAGGAACCTGCAACACTTTCTTCAACAATTTTCTTAATATCCTTGACATATACAACCTTCAATACCTTAATGCTAATAGTGTTGACATCAATGACAACCACATATCAGCAACACAACCACATCATCCAAAATCAACTAGATAGCCTGTGACAAATGCAAATGATTAGAAACATATAAATTGTTCAGTATTATATGCTCAGTGATTTAAGAGAAAAAGTAAATAATAAAAGTTTATTTTTAAAAAATAGGAAATAGTTACTTCATTAAAAAGTGGAGAAAAAATGAAAAAAACCTAAAAAATAGACCAATAAAAGCTGACTTAAATATTTATTTCAATAAAAATTGGACAAAAAATGGGAGAAATCTAGAAAAAAATTCAAAAAATCATAAAGTCAACCATCTATGTTTCAGTAGAAATTGGATGAAAACGGAAAGAAATTCGATGGAAATGGAAATAATAAAAAAATAAATTCAAAAAAATCAGCATTTCGGCTAGATATGATCTGGCTGAACACTATTTGGCTGAATATGTTTCAGTCGGATATATCCAGATGGCATGTGACATGGTAGCAAAGTCACCATTTTCTCAAATTTCTAGAAATTTCCAACTTCTGGTGAATATTTCTTCAATCAATTTAAAAAAAAAACAAAAATACCCTTTTGTAGAGCTCATAGTGTTGAATCCAAATATATATATATATATATATACTTATATTTTGATTAGTTTTAGTATATAAATATTTTAAAATATTGCAAGTAGGTTATTCAAAGTCAAAAAGAGGCTTAGTTGAAATTAAATAAAAAATAGTAAATCATCATAAAACAAATTGGAAAATAGATGATGCCATAGAGGAGAGAATCCTCTTCAAAAGGGTATATTTTATTTTTTGAAAATGGAAAAAAAAAACAATAGTCGACATCAATTGAAAACTATCAAATTCGGGTTAGTTTGACTTTAAAATGTTATTACGAGAAAAATATTCATCAAAATTTCAATTTTTTTCCATGGCCTAGATATTGAAGTTAGCTATTTGGGAAAAAAATCAAGAGAAAATGATTTTTTTTTCTATTTGTTTCTTGACGTCAATTGAACACCACTTTTTCTTGAAATCTTCAGCATTACGAAATCTACTTTTAAATTGATAAAAAAATATCAATTTTTTTTTTTTAAATTTAAAAAATTACAAGAAAAAACTTCAACAAAAGTTCTACATTTTATTAGTTTACATCATTTTGAAATTCAAAACATAAATACCACTTTTATGTGGTTGAAGTTGAGAACTTTTTTTCATGTTGGTCAATTCCTTTATAAAGTGTGACACAGGTTTGTACTTTTACCCTTCAGGCAGTGAGCCTTTTGTAATCAATTTTGATATTCTCTATAGTGTGAGTTAATCATCACCGTGGCTTTCCCCTCATTGGGTTTTCCACATAAATCTGGTGTTACTATGTTCATGTGATTAAGGCATTTGATTTCGTAGTATTAAGGCATTTGAGTTAATCGATTATGTAGTATTAGGAACTTGTTCTGCTAAATGATTAAGGCATTTGATTTCATGACAACTGATTCACCCCACTCTTAGTTGTCATGTTCAACAAAAAGCTATTAGAGAGGGTCACTACATGGATCATGTAATTCCCCTCCCATTTGAAGCCTTGAGGTGTGGATCTCAACATCATTTCTTAACTATGTGTTAGGGGATGCATAGCTCTTTCTTGTGCTTGTTTTCTTGAGTGATGAGTGATGCTTCAATTTCACCATTTTCTTTGTGAGTTTCATTGCAGTTGTTCTTTCTATGGGGTAAGTGCAAAAAGTTGGGTCCACATTCAGGGGAAGTGTCATTTTTCAGCTTTAAAATATGTACACAATCATTTTTTACAATAGGTACCCATTTTAAAGTGGGTAGTCATCCCAAAAAGTTTGAAACTAAAACTACATGGTTTTCAATTGGATTTAGGCTCAAAAAGGGCACGGTAACCCAACACTTAGCCTTGGACCTGCAAATACAAGGTCGCATAAATTTCAAGAGAAAAAACTAACTTTGGAAATACATATGATGTGGTTTTTTCAAAAATATTTTATAAAATTAAAACCCATCATAGATGGTGTTTTTTTATGATTGGATTATTTTTTCTTTTTTTAATTAATTTATGAGGAAACAGGTCCATAAACTCGAAATGTTAGGTTTTCATTTTTTTGATAACTTTTAATTTGTTAATTTTCTTGTTAAAAAAATTATATGGCATCAATCTATAAATAATTCTATACACAATGAAAAAAAGAAAATTCAAAAAGTGATAATTTTAGGTGAAGTTATGGTGTCTGTACACAAGGGTTTTAAAAACAAGAAATAAGGGCCAATAAAAAATTAATAAATAAAAAAATATTAAGAAAAAAATTATTAAAAAATATCCTCATCAATCTTCATTATAATACACATCTTTCCCCAAAAGGAATTATAAAAAATATTTTTATTTAAGTCAAATTATGGTGTTCGTACATGTGCATGGTACAGTCCTAAGAAAGTGACTTTTAAAAAGTGGTTTTTATACATGTATATTAAAATTATTTTATATCATCTAGGTATTAGAATAAATGACATATTTGAAAACTATATTCAAAGTTATAAATTTCATATTACTAATTTTTTTTAAGATTTAATGTGTATGTGCTTCAAATTTTAAGTCCAATTGTGAAAATTTTTGAAAATCAGGAAAAACACTTCCACGTTTTGACCATTTTGTGGACCCAACTTCTTGCACCTACCTTATGAATAGTGTGTTTGGATCACCTGTAGTCTCCTAAATTGTCACCCTTGGAAATTTCACACTAGGTTTGTTACCCTCTTAAGTGCATGCACATAATTATATGCTTATATTTTGTCCATTTAAAATTGTCACTTTCAAAAAAAATAATTAATCCATATTTATGTAATGTCGTAAAATTGCACCCCTTGCAATTTCACATACATTTTTGTATCCAATTTAGTGTCCACCCCCTAGCATTTGTGTAGGCTCATTTTAGCCCCCACATCAGCCTTTTTTTCCCTTCTCAGGATTCTCTAAACCTCTTTTTTGGTAGCTACCTTTGCACGTCAGCTTTGTGCCAAACCTTGTGTTTTTCGCGTTCATGTCATTTTGTAGCATGACGTGTCTAGACACTAGTGCACTGTGTAGACATATGCATCCCGTGCTAGTATCCTGTGACATTTTAATGTTCAAATGGCCATTTTTGTGCATGTTTTCCACTTGTCACCTCCTTTTGTCAGTGGTAACAGCCCGAGATGCCTTGTAACGGCTCGAGAAGCTTCTTTTTGCTCCTATTCTCTTTTTAAAAGTTGTTTTTTAATCTATTTGGCCTTCTTGGCTCATCTCTTGAATTCTCTTCTCCTCTCTACAACATTATCTTGCTTATATAGCTCATTGCAGCTTGCTACAATAGCCTCAAGCTCTCAAGCTTTTACAACACTCCTGCATTTTCACAACGCCCTCTACAACACTCTTGGCTCTTGCAGTTATCTTGCTCTCCCTCTTTGGCTTCCTTAAGCCTTGCAGCTCTATCTCCCTTATCTTTTTCTTTCGAGCATCCTGGTATTTCACATATCCCCTGTTTATTGCATCTATATATTTTGTGATACAAGTTTTCCTCCTCGAGCGGGGATTTCTTTTATCACTCTTGCATTCATTCCATTTTTATCTCTATCTATTTGGCTGTCTATGGAGGTGAGAACACCAAAATGGGGGTTTGAATGAAGCAAACGACTATACAAACCCAACACTTTCTCCAAATATTACACATGCAGGTATTGAAGACATTCATGTGCTAGAGGCTTCATTACTTTGGTTGCTATGAGAAGTTTCTATCTCTTATTCTCTTTATCATTTCTAGTGCACTTTACTTCAGTTCTATTACATTCTATTATTTTCCTGCATTTTAGAAGTTCTTAGCAATCTGATTGTTAGTGATCATTTAGCTATTTTCCGTGATATTCTCACTTTCTGGTCCGTACGAGATGCTATCATGCCTCTTGGATGCCAGCGCACTGCACTATCATCTATATTTTGCACCATCATCCTTTGGCTAAGAGCTTGTAATTCTATCTAGAAAACCTTTGTGACCTACTCTTTCCAGTTCTAGAACTGTCACTTTGTTCCCTAAGGTAGTTTAGGGCAGTTTGTTCCTTGGGAATCTCTTGAAAATAAACAGACTCGTGAGTAGTGAATCCTCCTTCTCTACATTTTGGTGAACTTGACATGAAGAGGTGCTGCCCCGAACCCCATTCCATACCGTCAAAGTAGAAGTAATGCGCCAGCCTTCGACTGACTTGTTTATCTTTTATATATTATCTTTAGCTTACTATATTAAAAATGACTTTAATATCCTCTTTTGTTAGTTCAATATCTAATTTTATTCAAAGTGTTGATGATGTTTCATTTCATGCATGTGATGGTGACTTGGCTTTACCTATGTCACTTGATACCTTTGATCCTTCTCACAAAAGTCCTCTTACTTCAGAGGATATTTTGTTACAAGAAGAAGAAATCATTGATACCTTCATTAACATTACTATACCTTCTCTTCATTCCAATGCACTCTCTTCTAGAGATGATGCATTAGTGAATGATGGATATCTTCTCTATTCCAATGAACTCTCCTCTAGAGATGATGCATTAGTGAATAATGAATCTCATCTTTGTTCTGATGCACTCTCTTCCAGAGATGATGCATTAGTGAATGATGAAGTCCCTCTCACATAAGATCTTCCAAGGATAGATGTTGAGCACATTTATTCAAATAATTATTTCACTAGTTGAGATGATTTTGTAAATGTAATCTATGTCTCTGCTACCTCCCAAAGGCCTAAGAGATTGGTCATATACCTAACTCCAACTAATCCTTCTCCTAAAAGGATTTTTTCTATTGATGGTTTTCCACTTGATAGTGACTCTCCTGATCTTTTAAAGGCTCCCTCTTATAGAATGATAGCCCATAATTATAAGAATAGAATGAATAACCAACCAAGCCTTCTTCAAGCTCCTAAGCCTACAACTAAAGCACCTGGTGATTATGATCTTGTCAAGCAACTTCAAGTTACTCCGATTAGGATCTCACTGTGGGATTTGCTTCAATCTGCTCCAGTTTACCAAGGTATGCTTCAAGAAGCCTTGCAGAAGATCTTCTTACCTGCTTCTATTAGGCCGATAGATGCTAATTCATTGATAGCTCATATTCATGCATATTTTCCAAAAATCACATTCTATCTACAAGAACTTCTACCCCTGAATGTGCAAAAGTAGACAGATCCTTTAATGGTTATAGCTAACTGTTAACTACCGAAATTACACCCTAGCTAAGCTGCAAGATTTGACAAGTTAAGTTGTAGGGCTTAGCTTATCAGAGAAAACATGGGATGACCTCTAATGCTATAGGTTACTTATGAAGAGAGGTCAACCTCTGGAGTAGGCCGACTTCCTTTTGGTATCACTTATTCTAATGATTTTGAAGGAAAAGGGAGAGGGAAAACTATAAAATGAAAACTGATAAAATACTATTCCTATGGGGATACACCTAATTAAAAAAATTAAGAAACTAGAGCTTTATGCACTTGTTATACTGATTAAGATTATTCCTGCACAACTTATTATTGTATATCTTTTGCATATGTACAAATGCAATGATTTGTAGTTGTAATCTTTATGGATTTTTTCATTTATGCATTTAAATGTAATGTAAGAAAGATAATAAAATGTACCATTTTCTTTCAAATATCAATAGGCTCTACCTAATTGAGCCATAGGTGAAAATATGGTAATATTTTTGGTGACATTTGTTGGATGTTTTCCTGCTAAACATGTAAACCAGTAGCCTAGATTTATCCATTGGGAATGGAGTCACTTTGTAAACTCTAAGGCAGACTTAAAGCAACTTTGCCCATAGTTGTAACTCACTTGAGACTATCCAGAATGTCAGGACACTTATTGAAAATAGGGAAGAATTGAAATGAAACTAGCTACTATGTTGAAACAACATTTAGGGAAATGAAACCTACAGCTAAACTATAGTGCAACAACACTTTATTAAAGTGTAAACCTAACCTAATATGCACAAAGGTAAGTCATACCTCAAAACAACGTTTGAGGTGAATCCCATTAACTGGGATTGGAAATATTTCTCAATCCATCTTTGATAACTGGAATGCATTATGCTGCTTGCATACAGTGATGATAAATGGGCCAATCTAGAAGTTGTCAAATTTTGTATGCTTACTTGGTCCACTCTTCAACACATCCCACTTGAGAACAATATCACCTTCCTTGAAAACTTTGGTTGTAGCTTTCTTATCAAAAGTTCTCTTTGTTTGGAGTTGATGATACTCCAAATTATTCATTGCCTTGTCTCTTATCCCTTCAAGCTCCATGAGCTCAACATATCTAATGGACATTGGGTGCTATTCTTCAAACATCTCCAACTAGTGAATAATGTCTAGACCTGGAAGCTCTATAGATAGAGGTAATCTGGCCTCTTTTCTGTAAACCAAAACATATGGCGAATTACCAATTGATCTCTTAGGGGTTATTCTATTTTCCCATAGAGTAGATTTCAATTTGGAGTGCCAAACTCTTTGATTCTCCTGCATGGTTCTTTTAATAATCCTGATCAAGTTTTTATTTGTACTTTAAGCCAAACCATTACCTTGTGGGTAATAATTTGAGGAGGTATTCAAATGGATTCCATGTTTAACAACCCAATCTGTAACTCTTAATCCCACAAATGCAAGAGCATTATCTGAAATAATGGAATCAGGAACTCCAAACCTGGTTACTATGTCCTCATAAAAGCTTAAAACTGAAGATTCATTAGCCTCTTTTGAAGCTACTGCTTCTATCCACCATGTAAAATAGTCAGTGGTTGTAAGCACCCACTTGTGACTAGCACTAGAAGATGGATTTATTGGTCCAATAAATTCTATGCCCCATCTCACGAAGGGTTGCTCAACCTGAATTGGTTGTAGAGGCATAGCTGGCAGCTTCTCCTTTCCTGCAAATAAAGCACATTTAACACATTTATTTGACCATGCAAAGGAATCCTTAAACAATCTAGGCTAGTAATAGCTAGATCTCATAATTTTCTAGGTTGTTGTTCTTGGAGCAAAGTGACCTCCTAAAGTTTTGTCATGAAACTCATGAAGTACTTTTTTTGTTTGAATAGTGTCAATACACCTTAATAAAACACCATTCTGGTATTTTCTGAAAAGAATATTATCAATCAATACATATGGAATTGATTGCAACCTAAAGTACCTTCTTTTAGCTCTATCCAATCCTGGTGGGCATTCACCAATTTGTAGAAAATGGGTCATATCTTGAACCCAACTTGCTGCTAATGCAGGCACAACATTATGAAACTCATTATCATTGACTAAAATAGTTTCTATTTCTAATTTTTGTGCATCTTTATGGGTTGAGGAAAGCTTCTCACAAATTCCTCTTCCTCTAACAAGTTTGGTGATTTTGATGTCAACATCGAACTCCATAACTTTTGTGATCCAACCTGCTCTATTCTCACTCAGATCTTTACTTAACAAAAATTATTTCACACTAGGGTGTGCAACCAAAAGATGAATCTTGTTGTTAGAGATTAGAGGCTTAAATTTCTTCAAGATCCTAATCATAGCGAGAACATCTTTCTCAACAAATGTATATTTTTGTTCATAATCAACTATACCTTGACTGAAAAAAGCTATTGGTTGCTCTAAATTATCATCATTTTTTTGAACTAGCATAGCAAAAATAGAACTAATGCTACCAAAAGCATATAGAATGAAGTATTTAGAGAAATTTGGATTTACCAGTGTTGGGGCTGATCATAAAGCTTCTTTGATTTCTTCAAAGCTACGTTTGTCTTCTTTAGTCCAACTGAGAACTGCATTCTTCTTAAGCATGGTAGTCAAAGGCTATAACAAATTTGCAACATCAGGTATGAATCTCCTCAAAAAGTTGATTCTGCCTAAAAAGCTCTGCAATCCTTTTTCATGATTGGGTAATGGAAGCTCAAGTATGGCCTTGACTCTCTCAGGGTCAATAGTAATTCCTTCCTTTGACACTATGTGTCCTAATAATTTACCCTCATGAACTGCAAAGATACTCTTTTTCAGATTGAGAGAAATACCATACTCTGCATTTTTCAAAAACTTGCTTGAGATGTGACAAGTGTTCATCTACATTTTTGGAATATATTGTAATGTCATCTCGATAAACAAGTAGAAATTTCTGAATTAAACTCTGAAACACCATATCCATGGACTGCTAAAATGTGGCACCAGCGTTAGATAATCCAAATTCCATTCACTTGTAGGCCATAGTGCCCCACTTTGTGGTAAACGTTGTTTTATATTGGTCCTCTTCCTTGACTAAAATTTGGTTATAACCAGAATATCCATCTAGAAGAGAGAATCTCTCTAAACCAACAACAATTTGAAGAGTCTATTCCATGGAGGGTAATGGGTATTGGTCTTTTAAAGATGCTCTGTGAAGATCTCTAAAATCTATGCACAATCTTATCTCCCCATTCTTTTTTCTAACCAGAACAAGGTTAGAAACCGAGGATGTGTGTTTAATTGGAAATACAATACCCCCCTCAACTAACTTGGTTATCTCTTTGATCATTAAGGGTTCAAACTTGGGGTTTAAAGGTCTCTGCTTTTTCCTAACATGCTTAGCATCAGGTTCTAATTCAATTGTGTGTTGTGCAATATGAGGGTCAAAACCTTTTAAATCAGAATATTTCCAAGCAAAAACATCATGAAACTCTTGGTATAGAGCAATAAAATATTTTCTATCTTTAGCTAAACATATTTTTCCTAGCTTAAGAAGCTTACCTTTAAAGATTTCAAGTTCTTCATAATGGTCTTCTTTCACTTGAATGTTGACTTTACTCTTCTTAAGCTAGTCATCTTTATTGAAAATAGACTCCAAGGTAACAAAACCTTGGGTAACTTGTTTGTCCTCAACTGTATTACTTGATCATCATACTGTTGTTTAAGCTTTTTTTGATTCACTGTAGAAAATTGATCCTCAAGAAAAAAACTGAAATATGCTCGTCACTATCAAATACCTGCCAGTTGATGTTGTTATTAGGAATTGATGGCCTAACTACAATTTTTACATACTATTGTATTTTCTCTTTTTTGATATCATTTGGAATATCTAATTGTGATCCAATTGTTGCAAGTCTGTCAGCATGTTTATTCTGGTTTCTTGGGATAGAAATGAGGTTGAAGGCATCAAATTCCTATATTATATTCCACACTCTATTTTTGTAGGACTTCAATACATCATTCTTAGCAACATTCAGGCCTCCAACCCGATTAATGATCAGCTCACTATCTCCATAAACCTTCAAGTAGTTTAGTCCTCTTTTCTTTTCCCATTCAAGACCTTGAATAAGACTCTCGTACTCAATAGTGTTATTAGAGCATGCAAAAGAAAAATGAAAAGATGAAAAATACTTGTCACCTTGTGGAGAAACAAGCATTGCACCTCCACCAGCTCCATTTTTACTTTTGGAGCCATCAAAAAACATCTCCCAAAGATTGGTTTTCTGTTCTAGCAATTGATCAACACTTTTTTCAAGGTTTGGAACATTTGCATCAGGTTCATGAAGCACTTAATTACCCATACCAACATCTTGAATGAGATCTTCAGGACTTTCCAACACATTTTATGCTACCCATTCATGTAATAGTACATCAGGAATACTTTCTTCTTGCAACTCTTGAGTAGCAACAAGCTCATTGTCAGTAAAAGCAACACAATTTGTGTCTACAGAAGTAGGAACAACATTGATAACACTTGGATTGTATCGCTCAATGTGATCCTTGGCCAAAATTTTAGATTTAATGGTAACCTTGGTTCCATATCTTGTTCTAAACATCATATGTGACTAGTCAATCAGAACAAAACCTCCTATCTTGGTTGTAAAGTCTCTTGATAGACACAAAGCAAAGAAAGGTGGAAGATCTATGAAACATATATCTTGCGAAACTAAAAAATTTGGACAAGCATGAAGCGTAAGGCTCAATGCTTTGATAACACCTAAAGTATTGACTAAGGTTCCATCTAACTAAATCACTCCTTTCTCTAAAGGCTGATATTTCAATCCAAGTTTATTAGCTACTTTCTTAGGCATTACAGAACTACTAGCCCCACTATCCACCATACAGTTGTGCACTAATTTGTCACCAATAATCATAGACACATAAAATGGAGGTGGTTTGATGTCCTTACCCATTTCCTTGCTTGGTTGCTAGTTGTCTTGAGGGGTATTAGTAAACATAGCCCTATCTTCACCTAATAATGGTTCTTCATACAACTTCAAATTAGACAAAGCGGACTGCAATATATCCTTTTGACCTAGGATAGCCAAGGAATCCCACATAGACATAGACACACTCATCTTTTTCATATTCTCAATAATATTATAAGGCATAGTTGGATTTACCTTCTGATGTACCTTTAGACCAACATGATTAGCTTGCATGTGTGGCTGCTCTTTGGAAACTCCTTGTGAATTCCTCTGTAGAATGCGAGGTATTTGTGATGTAGATGGTTCTGTAGGTATTTTTTTTCCTTTATCAACTTCCTGTTGAAGTTCAAAGAATATTTTCTTTTCTCTGGTATTTGTTGCAACTGAAGAATCATTTGCATTAACTCCACATAATTCTTCTCCTTGCCAATTCAGTAGAGTAGTATCATTTGTAAGTTGCTCATGTTGTTGTGGAGCTGCATCATTAGGTAGATTTTTCTATGATATTGAAGCACTTTGCACCATTAATGCTTGGTTTATCACTCCATTAGAGCATGTGGACTGATTATGTGACTGGATGCATAGATAACACCACTCATAATCAGCAACAACTTTATTCTGAACAAGGACAAGGTCTCTTGTTGCAATAATAGGTGTTGGATTATATGCCTGAAAAGGCCTTGTAGCAATATTTTTTCTTTGACCCTGGTTATTACCTTAGTACTGCTACTTATTACCTTGAAACTATTGTTGTTGACCTTGAAAAGGCCGATTTTATGGTCTGTTATATGATTGTTGGTTCTCTAAATTCACCAGTTTGTTCCCAAAAGTCTACAAAATGTTCTCAATTTTTTGTTGACTCTTTTATTTCCTGCAAATCCTAAGATTCAACTGGGACTACATATTCTTGTTTACTAGCAGCTGGTAATGTTGGTATAGTAGGAAATGGTGCAAAAGGTGGTATTTGGAATGGCATATTTGGTTGTATTTTTGGAAAAATAGGCAATGGTGGCCTGGGAGCAATCTTTCCTACTTGAATCAAAAAAAATTATGCTCTAATTGTTGTTTTGTAAGCATCTGGTAGAGACACTCCTCCCATAGACTATGTCATAATAGCTATATCACTGTTAAGTGCCTTCAAAAAGTATAAAAATGCATATTTGAGAGGTGGCCTTACTGTTGCAGGAATTCTATCCCAAGTCCTCTAAAATCTGAAATTGAAATCATTCATTTTCTTTTGAGGAGCTCTCTTTATAGTAGTCAGCTGCTCCAATAAATATAAGTTGTCAGATCTATCATGAAACTATTTGTGCAATTTATCTCCTAACTCATCCCATGTTGCAATGGTGCCAACTCCTAGACTTCTAAACCATTGTAAAGCCCTCCCTTTGAATGATGAAACAAGTAATCTTATGGCTACGTCTTCTTGAGTAATGTGATGAACACCACACAAAGAAGCAACATCCCTTATGTGCTCAATGGGAGTTGTTTGATCTTCCCCAGTGAAGATTGGCAAACTTTTTAAAGCTGCAACTATTATGTCATTGTGGTGTGCCAGATTTAATGGACTACCTCCATTAAATGGCATAAAAGGCCAATTTCTAGCAGTTGTTAGAGATGGCTAAGATGGATGAAATTGAGTATGAACAACATAAAATGAAATTGTAAAACTTGAAAATACAAGAATAACACCTAAAAAAGTAGCAAATGAAATATGCTTTGGGCTGCTTCAGGATAACCTTGTTGTTCTAAAACTCAGTGATGTAGAATGAGTATTATTATCTTTCTTTGATGGTCTAGCTCTTCTCCTTGGTGGTGAGAAGAAAAATTCCTATCTAACACCAGGTGGTGTTAACTAAACCCTTTTTGATGGAGGAGTTCTCTTTGTTGTCCTGCCTTGTCTCATGGTTAGTGACAGTTATAGATATTCAAAAAAAATTGAACTCCTGGTTTGTATTCTTTTCATGTGCTGTAATAGCACTGATTTTACTGCTCTTTCAACTAAACGGAGTCACCAAACATGTTGTAATAACCTCTAAAAGGTCTAAAAATCATTGTTTGTACATAAAACCAGTGAAAAACATTTAAGGACGTGCCCCACCAGGCGTACCAAAACTATTAACTACCAAAATTACACCCTAGCTAAGCTGCAAGATTTGACAAGTTAAGCTACAAGACTTAGCTTTTCAAAGAAAACATGGGATGACCTCTAATGTTGTAGGTTACTTATGAAGAGAGGTCAACCTCTGGAGAAGGCCAAATTCCTTTTGGTATCACTTATTCTAATGATTTTGAAGGAAAAGGGAGAGGGAAAACTATAAAAAGAAAACTGATAAAATACTATTCCTATGGTGATACACCTAATTAAAAAAAATAAGAAAACAGAGCTTTATGCACATGTTATATTGATTAAGATTATTCTTGCACAACTTATTACTATATACCTTTTGCATAAATGTTTTAAAAACATGTCCTAATGCTCAAACTTTAAGAAGGAAAATAATTTCACATCTAAAATTCATTAACACCTCTTGACACAATTTGTAACCTGCATTAGTAGACTTTTTGCATAAAGGTTCTGAATCCTGAGACAAAGCTAGAAGGAAATAAATAATACCTCGCTAGTAGCTTGATCAATTAGCTAATGAACACAATAATAAAAAGAATAAGTAGTGAGAATCTTCAAGTCAATAGTACTCAAGGCCTTCACTATATTTCATAATAAAAAACTGAGTTACAAAAATCTACAAAATCTATCAAAGGACTTCAAAAGTCACTAAGTGTAGAAACTACATAATCAAGAATTGAGTTACAAAATGAGTCAAAAAAATGACTAAGTAAGCAAGCTTCAAAAAATTGCATAAAAATAGGAATTGGAAGCTTCTTGGGTTGGATGACTTTAAAAAGTCAAGCATGACTTGATCAAACCATAACCATTTCTAAAAATGCTCAAATGGAGTTAAAAATTCTATATCCTCTCAACAAGGTGATGAATCACTCCTAAATTTCCTCCTCATGTTGGCAAACAAAACTCAACTTCCCTATATGCTCTCAAGTGAGATAACTCAAAGCATATCTCTAGACCAAGTCATCCATATTTACATTAAAGAGTAACAAAAAGACTAAATAAGGTTTATAATTACACCTTATAGTCAATTGTTTTACATTGGATGAACATGCAAAAATACAAAAGAAATCTAAAGGTACGTACACTCATTGAGGTTGCATTGACATCTTCAAAGATTGAAGGAAAAGAAGGCAATATATAAACCTAAGGCAAAAACCCTTTTCCCTGGCCATAGGGTCAAGTATTAGATGATTTGTTTCATTTATAAAACAATGACATAAAATGTCAATCCTTCCATCAGCCAAAATAGGGTTAGAAGCCCTAAAAACAAAATTGAATTCATTTGCAATAAGCTTTAGGCTAAAGCTCGACCGTCACCATGGAAACTCTGAAGGTTTGGAAAACTCCGCAGATCGAGTTACCTATTGCCACCACTATGGTTTTATGGAGAAATTTCATGGAAAATACATATCTGGGTAAGATTTTGTATATAATACTTACATCATTCTTTCCTTTTTTCTTGTGAACAAAATGCTCATTTCGACCTTCATTTTCAAAAAATAAAGAAAATACTTTGCTTCTATATTTTTTGTGCTTTTTCTTTACCATTTAAACTGAAAACACAGACCATGGCATTTTTTTATGCATTCTGTAAGGTTAGAAACCCTCCATTTCCTCTTTCTGGCTTTAATTTTTGTGTGCTAACACTTTTAGTTTTCATTTTTTGATGATAGAAGGCTTGTTGACTCACAGGCTGCAAGCTCTCATTTTATGCAAGCATTCTGGAAATCTCTTGTTTTCCTGTGTCCTCTTTTGGCTTCCTATGGTTTGGGCATTTGCTTATTGCAGGCCTCATCTAGAATTTGGTTGACCTCCATTATTGAGCTGAGGGTTTCATGAAAAATGTATGGTTAAGGGTTTTCCTTTTAGGGGTACGACCTTTGTCTTGTAGAAATTCATGAAAACCTTGCATATATTCTAGAAAGAATGAAAATTTTTCTATAAGAGATCATTTCAGGTCATGGTCATAGTTCTAAATCTTTTATACATTCCTTGTATCAGTTATAATCTTCACTTCTATTTTTTGCAAAAACAAAAAATTTAAAAGATTATAAGTTGTGAACCTCTTTGTATGTATTAACCCCGTGATTCTGCATTTTTCCTTATATAGGCTATAGCTCTGCTTCTGAGGTTTATTTATCATTGCTTTGTACCTTAAAACCCCATTTTTTGTAAATTTCATGCATTTCTTCCAAAAAATTTGGAATATTTCTGCAAAATACATATATTTATAATGGTCGTGGACAAGCACAATGTATTTTGAATAAAAATCTATAGGGCTTTGCATTTATTCTCAGTAATAAAGACAGGTAAGTTGTTTCTAAAACAAACTCCAAAATGGTTTTTTGTACCTTTGTGGCCGCGGGCTATGTCTATTTTCCTCCTATTTCCATATCAAGAGTTTTCTTGATTTGTAGCCTTCATTTAAACTTTTGAGGTGGAATTGAAAATGAGGGTTTTCATTTTCCTATAGCAGGCTGTGAGCTTCTTGTTTTGACTTATGGTATGACCTTCTTGAGCCATGACCTTGATTTGGACATGGTTTTCTTTTGTGTAAATTTGAAGAAAAGCTGGAATAAGTCTCTCTTTGTGTCCATGAAAAGTACACATAAAACCCCAGCCGTGAGCTTGCTTATCCTCTGAGTATTTATTTGCATTTTGAAACTCCAGATGGGTTTTAAATTGGGCTTGCTTATTTGAAACCCTACTCCTTAAAAAGTAGTAGCTCGGCCATTCTTCAATGATAATGCTATCATGTTTGCAAAAAATACATATATTTAGTTGCTCTTTCCTCTGTATTTGATTTTCTTTCAACAAAGGAAAATGGGTTTTAATAAATATAGAAAATGTAAATAGAACATGCCTTTATTTTCAAAATCTTAGAAGAAAGAACTTCAACCTGTAGCTTCATTTCTCAATATTTCTAGACTAATCTACATCCTAAAGTTTTAAAGGTCACTGTCATTTAGCTAATATTACTCCTTATAACTGACATTCATGCTCTTTTCATCTGCTCTCAAACATTTATTCATTGTTACTGTTTTGTCATTTCTCTTGAGTTCTACCATTTCAAGCTGAGATTTATAGGAACACTTCAACCCTATAATGAAAAAATTGTCCTTTAAAACTCATATACAGTTTTTTTTTGTTGAGATTTTTAGAATACTATCATCACCTCAGATGTGACCATGAATTGGCATCTGACTTCTTCACCTAGATGTTGCCCTGCTTCAAAAATGCATACTCTGCCTATATGACACTTGACCTTGTCATGAATGATAGGTGCTCTTGTTCCGAATAAGAATGCATTTTATTTAATTGCTACATGTTCATAATCAGATGTCTGATATTCACTATGACTTTTACGGATCTTCCTTTTTATATTGAACCATATGTTGAGATTACGTTGCTATCATACTTCCATAGTATCATTGAGTGGACTATCAAAACACTAATATTCCTCTATTATGCATTGCTTTTTGTGATATAGTGGTTTAAATTATGCATCATACTTAGAGACAATGTTGCTCTCTTGATGAATCTTTGAAAATTTTCTTATTGTCGATGAGCAATGTAATCTTTATTGATAATTTCTTTATATGAGTTGAGCTCAACCCTTGTGGGAGCCACATTTATCCCCACTCATATTTAATCTAATAGAAGATTTCACCTATAGCTGCACATGAAGCAAACAAGTTAGAAAAAAACCATGTATATTTCAAGTGTATTTGATGGATTCAATGTTTTCTTTTGGGACATTCAGTATGATTGCTTATTTAATACACATTATGGTCAATTTATGCATGCATAGGGTGAATGTGTATGAAATTTTTGTAATCAGTCATTGCTTAGATTATACTCTAATACCATTGTTTACTGTCATGTGCAGGATTAAGAACAAAAAGGAGCTGGAAAAGGCAAATGAAACTTAGGACATCACAGGGCAGTAGCTGGACCAGTCAAGACTAGTCATTCACAAGCAATTGTTGGTTACTTCTTTCTATGCACATTCATTGTTTTCCCTTTTTACCTATTCATGTATGAGATTTTTCATAATTTGTATTGAATAGGCAAGGTTACTCTCATGGCTTGTATGAGACAATGTATATTTATCCATTTAATAAAGATTAATTTTTCCCTAAAATATTAGAATCTTTCTTTTGTTATATGCATATGTATGAATGCAATGATATGTAGTTGTAATCTTTATGGATTTTTTTCATTTATGCATTTGAATGTAATGTAAGAAAGATAATAAAATGCACCATTTTCTTTCAAATATCAATAGGCTCTACCTGATTGAGCCATAGGTGAAAATCTGGTAACAATAACATTAATAATATTGGCATTAGACATACTCTCATTGAGACTGGTTCCATGCTCAATGTATGTAGCTTTGATCTATTTCCTAAGATTAATATTGGTTCATCTTCTCTTAATGCTTCTTCTGTTGTCATTTGTGGGTTTGATAATGTCGGTTGACAAACCCTAGGAACAATAGTCTTTCCTTTGAGGTTGGGACCCGTTACTATACCCACCCTTTTATATGTTATGTCAAAAAAATTACCATATAACCTTCTTCTTGGTAGACCATGGATTCACACTATGGGTGTAGTCCTGTCTACCTTGCATAAATCTATTAAGTTTATTTGTAATAATCGATTAGTCACAGTCAAGGCTGACCTTGAGGCTATGCACTTATGTGAAATTTTAGCTACTAGTCAGGTTTTGGTTGTGCCTACTCTTATTCCTTCAGTGTCTTCCAATGTTTCGATGTTTACTCTAGTAGTACCTACTACAAAGGATACTCTTGAGATAGATGTCCCTAAAGAAGATCCTTTTGAAGAAACAAATATTAAGTTTTCTCCTTCTACCTCTTCTCAAGAGAATGCATGTTTTGTTGATGATTTAGGATCCTTGGACTTCTCTGAATACTTTAGTGGAAAATACAAAGTGAATCCTATTCATCTTAAACTACCAATAACATTATCTGAACCCACCATCAAAGATGGTTATTCTTATGTATCGCAAGATATTGTGAGCAATAATTGTAATATTCTTAATGTTGATCCTCCTCCTTCTAAGGAAGATTATCACTCTTTTGTTAAAGAAGCTAATGTTGGTAGTGCTATCAAGAAGGTTGATAGTGATCTCATAGAAGGATGTGATCCTCATTGTTGGAATAATGCTGTCTATGAAGATCCTCCTCCTAAAGATTTGCAAGCACGTTATGGCCCTAGTTACAAACTTGCCTCTAAATATGATTATGGGCGTAAAGGTTGTGGGTGTAACGAACAAGGCATTCAAGACCCTATATAATGTGCACCTCGTAAGCATAATTTGGGGCTTGGTTGCTTGAATGAATAGTCTAAATAAAAATGTGGTTGAATGTGGATGTGATTTCCGCTCAACCTCATTCTTACGGAATGATTCATCTGCCATTATATGCTATCTTCATGTCTTCTTCTTGTAAGTAGTCAAGTCTTTCTCCACAAGATAAAGGGTTGCTTCCTAATCCTCATCCTTTATCTAAGCAAGAGCGTATTTTTTTTATGCTTCTAAAAGCCTATTTGGTTACTCTTCCTTCTCCTACACGTCAGAAATTTCATAAGCATGATAAAAAAAAAATTTATTTCTATGCATACCATCAAGTGCTTGGCAATTCCACTAGTAAATGTAAGGCCTTGAGGATAAAATACAATAACTTCTTGATTCAGGTGTCATCACTCATTTATTTTTTGATGCACTTGCCTCTTCTTCAAATGACAAGTAATATTGAGGTCTATCTCTATCCTGTATGCTCTACGTATCTTGCATGGTTATCCTACCTTATGTGCTACGGGGCAATGATAACTTGTTCTAGAGATGTGCGTCCTTCTAAGGACCCCCTCTCTTCTCTCTATCTTTCGATTGAAGTGTCCCTTGAGTGGACCCCTATTTTTGGTCCAGGTGCACCAAGCACGTAAAATTTAGACTAGGAGGCCAATATGTTTAGTATAGGTGTTTGGGGTATTTTCATATCTAATAAGGTCTATTGAGACCATTTTCCATGTAATTCCAAGCCATTTGTGATTCATTTAGGTGAAAGTGTTAAAAGTTGCAAAAATGTGAAAAGTTGTCAAAACAAGAAATTGCAAAAAATGCAACTTTTCTAGAATCTGAAGGGTCATAGTAGTTTAAAAGTCAGTTATAGATGTTGGGTGGTTATAATTTTAATGTAATAGCTATAGAAATCCTCTAAAAGGCTTGAGCAAGGATTGATCATTGTTGTATTGAAGTTTCCACTTCAATAACAACATTATTTTCTAAATTTTCACTGTTATTTTACACATTTCAGAAGTTGTACGGACTTGTATAGACTGTAATTGCTCTGTATCTTATTGTGTTCTATAGGTACATGAATTAGCTCTCATTTTCGTCAAGCTTGAGAGTTTATCATTTAATTTTGAGGGAGATTTCATTAATTTTCCGAGTCTTCCTGTAAAAGGCCAGTGAAGGGTTTGATTGGTGTTAAAATGGTGCTCTAAGTCATTCCACCTACTTTCAAGGCCTTTAACTTGGTGGAATGAATTCTCCCATGCTATTCTAGGTGTCCACATGGTTTAGAGGGTAGAGAAAAAAAATTGCTAGGTTTTGGGTGAAGCCCTAGGGTAGAACAGGGTGTTTTTCAAGAGAAAATGGGGTGTTAAAGCGAAGTTTTGATAAATGTTTAAGGAATGGCCTATGTAATGGTTTTTTGGAGTTTTTTCCAGGTATTTGTGAACTATAGGTGGCATTGGTTGGGTTAGATAAGCCTAGGAGATCATACTTTCAATAAACCCTTGTTATTTGCATGTAAATTAAGGGTTTTGTGGTTGAACTTAGAGGTCATGGATTTGTTGAATAATGGTGGAATTTGAAGTTTTGCAACAAAATTAATGACTCTACATTGATTTTAGGGGTTAACTTAGTGTTTTGAGGGTACCTTCTTTGGAAAAGAGGGCTATTTGGGTGGTCTAAAAATAGGGGCAATCATTGGTTCTCCATATTGTTCCAAGGAAAACCTCATAAAACCTTTTGGAATGTTGAGTTAGACCCTAAGAGCATCTCAAAAAGTGTCTAGGTTGTTTTTGTATGACCTTCTCTAAAATATATTTAGAAAAAGAAGATTTGAGAGGCTACAAGCAACTAGGTTTGAGGTTGTGTTAAATTGTGTCAATAGGGTTGAAAGGGCTAGTCTCTTGTTTGGGTCTGGTCAATTTGAGTTGGTCTTGGTCATCACCACCTTGCTTGAAATCAGTTTTCTTTTGAAGGGTTCCCAAGGGACCCCCTTTGAAATATTTTCTCTCAAATTAATTCATTGGAATCTAGCTTGGGGGCAAGCTGACTACACCTATCTTTTATGTGCATGTCTTATAACGCAACTTGTAGTAGCCACAGGTTTTCTGATCCATCTTGCTCTATAGGACCAAGAATCTATAGAGATATTTTGCATCAAGCTTTCCTAACATGTTTAGTCTATGGATTAACATGTTACTTTAATGTAGGTGCACTTGTGAAGTTTCTTTTCAATCAACCTTGCAGGATTGAGCACCTGTAAGGTCCAATCCAACTCTGTGGATTCCCCTACACTGGGCTTCCTTGAGGAGAGAGTACTTGGGGGATGCCTTCTTTGTAGGTCTGAGGGCCTATGAAATGCTTGCATCCTATAGGATTTGTCCATCATTGGTCTGCGGGGCTTCGGTGCACTTCATTCAAACCTCCTCAAGAGAGAGTATGTGTGAAGCCATCTCTCTTGGAATCTTCATTACTGTCTAGCTTCTCCATCTTTCTCTTAAATTCTCTTTCAATTGTGTATATCGGATCGAAGATCTGCATCTTCTTCATCTTGGGTATATGCTCTTTCTCTCTTCGATATTGGTTGTTTCCCTGACTTTTGGGTGCATTCTTCTCTTCAAGTGATCAATTCTTACATTCTTCTCTCCATTTTAGAATTCTTTTGTGTTATTTTTTTTTAATTTGGGGAAAATACATAGTACTGAGACACCATTTAGCATCAAGGTCTCTTTCACTTTGCTAACTCAAATCCTTTAGTTTGTTGTGTGCCTTTGTTTATGTGTTTTTATATGTTCTAACCTTGTGATGTAATTGCTTTTTATGTTCTAACATTATTGTCTTGTGTAGGTCTTGCTTTTCTAATGTGTTTGTTTTGTAGGTCTTCAAGCTAGGGGCATGCTTCCTTGGTTTGAAGACCTATCTACTTCCTCTATAGTATCCTTTTTGCATCATGATGTTATTTATGTTTAGTAGATTTCCTTTAGTGTGCATATTAGAGTATATTCATATGCCCAATAAAGTGGGGGAAAAATGTAATGTCATAAAATTGCACCCCTTGCAATTTCAAATACATTTCTATATCCGCTTTAGTGTCCACCCCCTAACATTTGTGTAAGCTCATTTTAGCCCCTACATCAGCTTTTTTTTCCCTTCTCAGGATGCTCTAAACCCCTTTTTTAGTAGCTACCTTCGTGCATCAACTTTGCACCAAACCTTGTGCTTTTCCTACTTGTGTTGTTTTGTAGCGTGACGTGTTTGGACACTATTGCACCACATGGATGTCTGTGGGCCATGCTAGTGTCCAGTGACATTTTAACATTCAAACTACCATTTTTGTGCATGTTTTCCACTTTTCACCTCCTTTTGTTCGTGGTAACAACCCAAGATGCCTTATAATGGCTCAAGAAGCTTCTTTTTGCTCCTATTCTCTCTTTAAAAGTTGTTTTTTCAATCTACTTGGCCTTCTTGGCTCATCTCTTGAATTCTCTTCTCCTCTCTACAATATTATCTTGATTGTATAGCTCCCTACAGCTTGCTACACTAGCCTCAAGCTCTCAAGACACTCCTACATTCTCACAATTCCCTCTAAAATACTCTTGGATCTTGCAACTATCTTGCTTTCCCTCATTGGCTTCCTTAAGCCTTGCAGATCTATCTCCCTTATCTTGTGCTTGCGAGCATCCTGGGATTGCAAATATCACCTGTCCATTGCATCTCTATATTTTGTGATACGGGTTCTCCTCTCGAGTGGGGAAGTGGGGATTGCTTTTATCACCCTTGAATTCATTCCATTTCTATCTCTTTCTCTCTATTTGGTTGTTCATGGGTTGGGAACACCAAAACGGGGGTTTGACTAAGGCAAACCCTTATATAGCCCCAACACTTTCTCCAGATATTATGCATGTAGGTATTGAAGACATTCATGTGTTGTAGGCTTCATTACTTGGGTTATGAGAATTTTCTATCTCTTATTCTCTTACTTTATCATTTCTACTTCACTTTACTTCAATTCTATTACATTCTATCATTTTCCCGCATTCTGAAGTTCTTAGCAATTTGATTGTTAGTGATCATTTAGCTATTTTATTTGATATTTTACTTTTTGGTCCATACAAGATGCTAGCGCACCTCTGGCATCCAAACGCACCATATTTTCATTCATATTTCATGTTGTCATCCTTTGGTCAAGAGCTTGTAATTATGTCCAGAAAATCTTTGTGACTTGCTCTTTCTAATTCTAGAACTCTCATTTTGACCCCTTAGGTAGTTTAGGGTAGTTTTCCCCCACCTTCTCTACAATTTATTAAGATTTAACAAATCTAAAAAGGGTTGGACTAGGATGCTTAATGCCCTTGTCCCACCTAATCAAGCCCTAACTTTCAAATATTTTTGTTGGCCTCAATGTGTTTAAGAAACCAAAATCAATTGTCAGCTTACCCTAATGAATAATGTGAAATATGTTTAAATTCATATAAATATAATTCTTTCCCTCCATTTGAACATCTAAGCAATTTTATATCCTTTTGGCATCCTAAAATCAATTAATGCAGTATCAAGAGTAGGATACACTATTGAATTTGAATCCCTTTTCTGACAAACATTCGTTAGTCTTGCGACAAACATTTGTCGGACAAACGACGAACTATTGAAATAATTTTCATCACCAATTTTTTGTCGAAATTCAGATGAAGAAATAAACGTCGAAATAACAGCCCAGATTCGCCAGTCGTTAGCATCATAAAATGGCTCTATTGTTCGTCAGAATATCAATTACAACTTCATGTATCCACCGACAAATTATAACCAAAACGCAATTACAATGCCTCCTCCAAAGCGTCAAAAAAACACTAGAAGTTTGTCACCCTTTCAATGAAATGGGCAAGTAGTTATGATGAAGCCTTCATTGCAGCTATAGGAACTTCGTCAGACCTTTTTGGTGATTCATCAGTTTCCTTTGTCAAAATTGTGATGAAACAATGCAATTTTTATAAAAAAAAATATTCGTTGAAATGTACCATCGCAGGGACTCTTAGTGATGACCACTGAAGCCAACCCATTGGTGAGAGATCAATCACTGGAATATGATAGAAAAATCACTCTAATAGTCCATGTCTTGCCGATGACTTCTGTCGGCAATACAGATCCAAAGTCACATCGATCTAACCTTTGCAGGAGTTTTAAATAGACCTACACCATGTCATCATGGAGACTCTTGGCGATGACCACCGAAGCCAACCCATCGGTGAGAGATCAAACATCGACACAAGATAGAAAACTCACTCTGATAGTCCATGTCTTGTCGATGACTTTCGTCAACAAGACAAATCCAATGTCACACCGATATGACCTCTTCAGGATTTTTAAATATACCTACACCATGTTATCGCGGAGACTCTTGGTGATGACCACTGAATCCAATTGATTGGTGAGAGATCAATCATCGACACATGATAGAAAACTCACTCTCATAGTCCATGACTTGTCGATGACTTCTTTCGGCAAGAAAAATCCAATGTCACACTGATCTGACCTCTGCAGGAGTTTTAAATAAACCTACACCATGTCATCGTGGAGACTCTTGGTGATGACCACCGAAGTTGACCCATCGGTGAGAGATCAATCATCATCACAGGATAGAAAACTCACTCTGATAGTCCATGTCTTGCCAATGACTTCCATCGGCAAGAAAGATCCAATGTCACACTGATCTGACCTCTTTAGGAGTTTTAAATAGACCTACACCATGTCATCGTGAAGACTCTTGGCAATGACCACTGAAGCCAACCCATCGGTCAGAGATCAATCATTGACATAGGATAGAAAACTCACTCTAATAGTCCATGTCTTGCGGATGACTTCCGTAGGCAAGATAGATTGAATGTCACACTGATCTGACCTCTTCAGGAGTTTTAAATAGACCTACACCATTTCATCATGGAGACTCTTGGCGATGACCACAAAATCCAACCCATCAATGAGAGATCAATCATCGACACAGGATATAAAACTCACTTTGATAGTCCATGTCTTGTTGATGACTTTCATCAGAAAGACAGATCCAATGTCACACCGATCTAACCTTTGTGGGAGTTTTAAATAGACCTACACAATGTCATCGTGGAGACTCTTGGAGATGACCATAGTAGCCAACCCATCGGTCAGTGGGAGATCAATCATCGACATAGGATAGAAAACTCACTTTGATAGTCCATGTCTTGCCAATGACTTCTATCAACAAGACATATCCAATATTACACTGATTTGACCTCTTCAGGAGTTTTGAACCTTGCTAGTTATCAACAAGACATTATGAGGGTCTCACTAATTAAACAAGTGTCTAAGAGCAAGTAAATAGATGGAACCTATTAATTTTCTTAATTTTGGGTTCTTTAAATCATAGCATAGATACCATCTTCTTGTGTAATGTACTTATATTCAGATTTGAATTCAAGACCAATTTTCATTGCACATTCCATTTTACTTGCATAGAGTATTCTATAAGCAATATATTGATAATGCCAAATGATTTATGGTTTTGTACAACTCTACCTATCATCACAGTTTTGTTGTTCCCCCCTAGAGAATCCTGCAAAGACAAGTTTACAATACCAAGTCAAATAATATGAAAAAAACTTACTTCCATACAAATTAAATGATTATTCTTACAATGGTAATTGTCTAATCACAACAACAATTCCATGAAAGGTTATCCATGCTTCATAAGAGATGACTGATCATACATACATACTACAAGATGCATAGAAAAAACATTACACTTGAGAAAAACCAAGGGCGAACAAGGGAAGGAGTTAAGAAACGTCTGGATTGAAGAGAAAATGTGTAGGGAAAATGCTTAGTAGTGTCAAGAGAACAGTACTTGTAGAACATATTCTTGAGCTATTCAAGCTCTTCAACAACTTAAACAAAATTAAAATACTAACACATACATGAGACATGTAATGAACTTCCAATATCTGCTATCTTTTTCATTAATGGAGAGGTACGTAAAGGAGAAATAATTATAATTGTAACACTATTCATAGTCTAGTAAATTATGTTCATAATTTGTGTTCAATGGACCTCAATTTTATCATTATACTGCCCATCTAATACCATATTTTAATCCAGGGTTCAACTATCTCAAATCTAAATAAGTACCTTCAACTAACCATTTAAAGTACTATAAAATAAGGTAAGACTTTTACTTGAGAAAGAGTGGGTACACTTTTAGGATTAAAGTTCTCGCAATCATCAGGATTTATTGGCACACAGACACAACCTGCAACATATGAAGTAATGGATGACTACAAGTTAGTGAAATGGTCCTTAATATGTGACTGGTTTGCAAATTGAGTGGTAGAAAATAAGGTCACAAATAGATCTACATAAAAAATTATGAGGACAAACTACTGCAATCATCAAAATAGATGAAAAGTGCAAAAGGAAAGAGTCGAGCTACATCTCTAGAGCCTAAAAAAAACACATGCAAGAAACATAAAAAAAGAACAAACCATTTTTTAGATGAATATAAAATGGTGCCTTCAACAAGTGATTCATATGCTTTCACACTTGACAGGACATTAAGAAGATTTTAGTCTTCCTCTATGAAATTAACTACTTAAAGAAAAAAACCCAGAAACCAATATTATATACCTCCATGTCTAGCCAAGGGTAGGTATAAGAGAAAACAATTTCCTCAATGCAATGCCGAAATATGTCAATGTGTGTGTAGGTTTGTATTACTCAAAATATCATTTCATTGCCTAAGGAAAAATACCAAAGTGATGTTTTAAATTTCAATCTTCACATAGGCTCCCTTATTGCTACACATGCATATACAAGCATTATTCGAGCTCTAAAATATTCAAATATTAAGGATTTAATTAGATATAAGATGGAAAGTTGTTGTTTAGACATAATCCATCATCTTTTACATATCTTTGTTCACTCCTAGAGCTTCAAATAAATTTGTGTAAATGAGACATAAATTTGAATCTTTTATGACAAAAAATTCTTAAAAGGAGGGGGGAGAGAGAAAAGGGTAGGGGGCAAGAGAATGCTTTAATATATAGCAAAGTATAACATTTTGATCATTATAACAATGAAACGAATATTAAGTTTGAAGCATTAATATCATTTAGAACATTTATGATCAAGAATGAATGTAAGTAGAGAAATTTTTTCATACCTACAGATTGTACAAAATTTCATGGTTAAGTGTAATCCTCCCATCAACAACAAGATCCAAATATCCGTGTATCTATCTCAATCGAGCCTCTAAACCCTTTAGAGCTGTCAATTTTCCACTAACCTATTATTCATGAAAGTCAAAGTTTAGAGTTATGTCACCACTAAAAACAAAATAAATAGAGCTTTGAAACCAAATCCACACACAACACAATGTGGTATTCATACAAATCCATACAAAAAAACTAAACTCAGAACATTGGAATGGAAACAAATTGAAATTATGATGCAAAGCATGGATTTAGGGTATAAAGAATCATTTTTCTACCACCATAGTGAAAATTTAGCACTTTCTTTCATCTTTGCATATTGTTTTGATTCTTCAAACGATGCATTTCTTATATTGAAAAGTGCATTACCTTATTGAGCTTCTCTTTGTTCCGAGAATAGTTTAATATTCTCTACTTAACAAGGCCAACCACGTGATGGTGGAAGCTCCTTTGGCCGCTCCCCCCCCTTCACATCACTCTCAATTCCCCATACCCAATCATATAACATTAATCATTCATTCATCCATTAATAACATATAAGATTCATTCATTAACATATTCACATTCATTCATTAACATATAACATTCATTCTTTCAGTTTTTACATATTATCAAAAATATGGTTGTCATGATATGATTACAATCACTTTTTTTTGTTTCTTTTTTAAAGCGAAAAAAATTTGAAGTGGAGTATCGTTTTCTAATTCATTTGTCCCCCCTTTAGTTGTTTTTCCCTATGCTCATGATCTTAATGTATGCCTAGTTGTGTGCTCATGATATGGACACCGCTACAAGGGGGGGTCTGCTGCAATAACAAAGAAATGTTATATTGATATGTTTTATTATTATTGTTACAAGTATTTCATTAATTAAAAGAACATTAGAGTGGCTCTCTTTAGCTGATGGGTCCACATCATGTTCCTGAACCTGTCTTATACACTCATGCTCAACATGTTGAACACCCTTTAAATCCTGATCTATAGTTGAAACATGAAAGGTTGCATTAATTAATACACCAATTGAAATTAAATATGTTTAAAAGAACATTAGAGTGGTCCTCTTTACCTGATGGGGCCACATCATGTTCCTGATCTTCTCTAGCTTGATCATGCTCAACACATTGATCACGCGCTACATGTTCTAAAGTTGAAACACGAAAGGTTACATTAATTAATACACCAATTGCAATTAAATATGTTTAAAATAACATTAGAGTGGTCCCCTTTACCTGATGGGGCCACATCATGTTCCTGATCTTCTCTAGCCTGATCATGCTCAACATGTTGATCACACTCTACATGCTCTAAAGTTGAAACACAAAAGGTTACATTAATTAATACACCAATTGAAATTAAAGATGTTTAATTGTATTAATCCATATTGCATTTTGTATAACACATAAATGCATCCAGTACCGGGATGCACACCATGACCTTCATCTACAGGTCATGCTCCACCCTCACCAGGCTGCATTCCAATATCATGTGTAGTATTATCATTGCTTGTAGTTTAAAACAAATAGGCATGTAATTACTTTATGGTGGAAATGAATATTGAATAGATTGCATAAGTATTCAATTTGAAATAAACTTTATTGAGTTTATTTACCTATGTGTCAGATGCAGTGGAAGATTGTGTTTTCCCAATCAAAACTCTTAGGCATTCAACCATGGCTCCATAGCCTTGCTAGAAGGCAATCTTTAGGTCCTCTTTTGTGGGAACTCTATTGAATTCAGAGCCCTACATTTTTGCATAAAATCATGAATTTTGCTTCTATAGTGTGATAAAACCAAAATTGTTTGCAATTTATTATTTGGATGCAATATTTCATTTATTGATACTTACAATTTGTGCGACTAATTTCATATAACCACCAAAGCCAAGTTTGTGTTGCTTGTGTTTTTCTAGTCTTGCCTTTGTTGCCTTCGATGTGTTTGGAAGCCTATAATTTTTTTGAAATAGGTTATATTATGTAAAAAGAAAGAGTAATCAATATATAATTACATTGTTGATAGTATCACATACCTTCCTTGGCCCGGTGGTGTCTTTCATTTTTTCTTTTCAGCCTTCTCCTTTCCATATGACACCAGGTCCTTCCACTCCCTCTCTGGAATCATAGGGGGATGCTCATACTTTTTGTTGTTCTCTAAATGTGACTTATATTGGTCCCTCACATACTTTAGATAGGTACTAGCTTTCTTAAGGACCTTAGTTTGGTTGAATGTTTTATCACCGAACAACACAACTAAAAGGTTAATGAACTCATCTTTTAAATCTTGATTTTGGGCATTCCACCATGTACGTATGGTGGGCCCGAAGAGCTCCAATGTAATATCACTTAGATGTTTATAAAAAACATCATTTCCTGCAAAATGATCATAGGATCAATAGTCTAAAAAGAGTGATCAATAAGTAAATTTCAATTGGATTATATATAATAATAATTAAAACATTTTAAAGTACCTGAGACCTCTATTTTTATGGGAATGAAATCCTTGGCCACCACAAATGTGACCGAAAATGTTCTCGTACTAGTAATATGGGAATATCCAAGAAATGTTGTTAAAACATCACTAGTACTAGTGGCCTTTGCATCCCCAAGTACATGTCTAAACACATGTTTTGGAATATGTTCGTTGCCAAAGGGTGCAATAACAGATGCCTGCATGGTATGTGTTGCCGACATTTCAGATGACAATATAGGCATGGATGATATCAGATGATGTGATGTATGCACAGGAAGATCAGGATGGACACTTGTACCAACCCCTACTCCTCGGGCAACACTTGCAGTAGCTTGATCATGCCTAGGAGCATCATAAGGACGCAAAAAATCCTATAAAAACAACACATATTTTAGTTCATGACATAAAATGGTACAAAATATAAAGCCATGAATGAACTTATGTTATAATTAAAGACCTCATGACAGCTACTTGAAAGTTTTGTGCTCTCTTAGTCAATATTTTAACCCTCTCTTTTATCTCATCTGTTTGAGGCACTATGAATAACAACTTAAGGATTTCTTCATTTCTTTTTTTGTGGGTCTTCCTTATCATATCGAGAGGGTTTGCTGAATAAGTGATGCCATCATCACATAATATTGAATACACCTCCCTATGGATGCTCTCGTCTACTGCTGGTGCCTTTCCCTAATCAGTCGACTGCAACAAGAATATTAAAAACATTATCGAAATTAACCCAATAAACTTATGAAAAAAACATAATAATAAAACATTTTTCTCATATCTAATTTGTACAATTACAATGAGGTAAACCTCAGGTAGAAGTGCCTGAAGATGCATCATGATCTGTGCTTTGGGCCAAAGACTTCCCCGTACGATCAATGTCCCACTGTGACAAAAATTAAATATAAAAAAATATTATGAAAATGAAATCAATAGACTTACGAAAAAAACATAAGAATAAAATGGTATATTGGAGTCATTAATTGGAGATTGTGTAAAATGGTACATAGTACGTACCACCCCCATAGTAACTGTGTTTGTAACTAAGTGATTCAAATTTTCATCAATTAGCAACTCTTCCCCTACAGTTATTGATTTTATCGCACATACGAATACATAGTTTCCCTTGCGCACCTCGAATATGCAATTGGGTTGCTTATTTGTTGACCTAGGTTGTGTACTATTTATAAACCCTACAAAATTCCCTAATGCTTTTGGCATTCTGTCGATGTACATAGCCACTCCTTTATTTTGATCCTTATCTTTTAGTTGTATATAATTTGCTGATAGTGCATACCTATGCATACTTTGTGTATATCGAACTAGCAGCATTTAATCTTTGTAACTGTAACAGGGTCCGACATACTTCATCAATTCAGTAACTTTGTTGTAACATACCTTTATGCCATCCATGCAAAATAGGCCCAAACCATGTAATGACGATGGTGTTATGCGATATATCCTCTTGTTGACACAAAAATCAGTGTTTATTGGAGGAAGTTCCTTGGGTACCTATTGTTTCCATAGATGTTTGTACCTCAAGGGCACCTTGATGCCGCCTATGCTCTTGTCATCATAAGAACATGACCCCCCTCCAGCAAGAAAAAATTCCATGCGTTTATGGAATTTTCTTCTAATCTTTTGACCTCTAGTTGATCTACCTCGTTTAGACCTACTACATGTCTTGCTTTCCTCTTCTCTTCCTGAATTTACCTCGCTCGAGGAAGAAAGATCTAAAAAATACCTATTTGGTGGTACCTGCACTCATAAGGATGTTGGATGGAGTTCTTTCATGGTGATGTGATCCCAAGGTGACATTATGATTAATCAATCATTTCATTGCTAAAATTTCACAGGTTATATGGTAATCAAGTCTTGATAGATTGCAATTTATTGTTACTACCATCCAAATGTGTCCATCACAAATCAAATCTACTTAATGTTTTAACTCCCAAACTATGTAACAAGTGTTAAATGTGACTATGGTCCACTAGTTACACAACCAAGGCCTCAAATGTATTCTCTAATTGTAATCAAAGGACTTTTTCTCTTCATTCAAGTAAATAAACTTGAAGGGAAACACCACCAAGTGGTTTATTGGACACCTACATGACTAAAAATAGCATCAAATTTACATTTAATTTCCATATGTCTAGGTGGTTAATGGGGAGGGAGTTTGTACTACGCCTAGTTAAGTCATCATAAGTTTATGCTTTGGTAATAATTTTTTTTTAAGTCATCATAAATCTTCCTATGTCTAATTTCTAGGAGACTTTTGGTATGTTTTAAGGTAGGATGAGTGGTTGCATCAATGTTCTAGTTCTCTATGACAAGGTTTCAACATCTTCAAATAGTCAAAGTTAGTGCTCATAGTCATTTGAAACAACAACATTTTGATTATGTCTGATGGTAGGATTTGATAACTTAAAATATCTCTACTTAGAAACAAAATTATCTCTAACAACTCTAAGAGCTATAATGGGATGGCCACCGTCCTAGGAAAGATTCTTCATTCTCACCTTTAGGTGTTAAAATTTAACAATACCTTGATTGATGAAAGAGCCCAAAGAGCCTTTCTCCATGGTATCCAAGTACACATAGCAGTGGTCTTCTCTTATACGGTTGGACATGATTTAAATAACTTAGCTAGGAATTATTCATTTAACCTAAGGTTTTCTCATAATGCCATCATTGGAAAAGTATGATCAAATTCTTCTATTATGAAGAATTGGTCTATGTGCCTCTAGTAATCACTATAAATGTTTGTAAGGATAAAATGACTAATTGCATCAAGTAGGAGAGAATCAACTTTGAGTTCTTCAAATATTTTATTCATCTATTCATAGTTTTTAAGGGTTGTGTGTGAGGAGGTTATCACTACCAAGAAGGGAGGAGACCTTTCCTTGCATATGTTTGTGGTGGAGGTATTAAAGAAGAATTGTATGCCTCTATTTCCATTCATTAGATTTAGCTTAGCCTAGCATATACTTGGGCTAAGTCTACAATTGCTTCAGAATCATGCGATGAAGGCTATGTGTGATGAAATCCTAGACCTCAACCAAGATGTGGGTAGATTATGGGATTTTTTCCAAGACTTGAGGCTGGTCAATAAAAATTTGAAAGACTAAGCTATTTTATTTTTTTTGTCTTATCTTATACCATTTTACAAGAATGGGGGTTCCAATGTACAAGAAGATCTTTGGAAACTAGGCATAAAAATTGTAGGTTAAAGAGAATGGGGGTGTCAAACTTATAGTACTCCTGCAAACTCTCCGTCGGTGTTGGTATTGACCTTTTTTTAACTCCAAACTCTTCCTCAGTGCTGACATTGACCTTGTTTTCACTACTCCAAACTCTTCCTTGGCATTGGTATTGACCTTTCAGTTCTCTAATTTGACGAGCTACAACCTGGTTTCATTAGGTTTTAGAGTATGTTAATAAAATTGAAAATTATGATGCCATTTAGCTAGGTTTTAATATTCTACAATACAATTAAGTATATACTAGCTATATTTTACATAATAAATAATATAATTATTCAACTTATTATAATTATATATTATATTCTTTAGCAAAATTATTAAATATGTATAAAATTATTATAATTAATAATTATTATATTTTTATATAATACAAAATATAATTAATATAATATATATTTAATATAATAGTAATATATATTAATATAATATTAATATGAGAGAGAGAAACTAAATTTTGATTGGTTGTTTCATGTCAAAAATCCAAGGATGGTATGTATCCTTGGGGAGTTATGCTCAAGGTAGCATGCCATTTGATTAAAGATATGATAATTCTCCTTTAAGACCTCTTCAACATACCCATTGCACACTTAAGGAGACAAAGATAAATATAGGAAGAAAATATAGAGAGAGAGGGAGATAATGAGAAAGAAACAAATAGAAAGGGAGACAAGGAGATAGAGATAGGTAGAGAGATAAAGAGATAAGGATGAATAGATAGAGATATAGGGAGGGTGATTGAAATATCTCTCCCTGTCGCTCTCTATCTCTCTATATCTCCCACTATCTATGTCACTCCCTCTTCCCCCCTCTATCTATTGAACTATCTCTCCCTCTCCCCCCTTTCTCTCTCATTCACTCCATCTCTCCCTCCATCTCTCCTACTCTATATCTCTATCTATGTTTCTCTTTTCATCTCCCTCTCACTCCTCTCTTTATCTCTTTCTATCCATATCTTTCTCTACCTATATCATGATCTCTCTATCTCTTTCACCATCCCCCTCTATCTCTCTATATCACCCCCTTTATATGTCTCTCCTCTCCCTCTCCCTCTATATATATTGAGATATCTCTCCCTCTCTCCCTTATCTTCTTCTCTCTCTCCCTTTCTACATATCGCTCTCCCTCTCCCCCTCTTCTTTCTCCCCCTCTTCTACCTATCTATCTCCCTCTCTTCTCTCTTTTCCTCTTCAACCTATCTCTCCCTCTCTCCCCCTCTTCTCTATCTCTCCTCCTCTACCTATCTATATCCCTTTCTCTCCCTCCCCTTCTCTATCTCCCCCTCTCTAACTCTCACCATCTCTCCCTCCCTATCCCCCCTATCCATCGACTCTCTATCTCCACCTCTCTTCCTTTCTCTTCCCATATATCTCCATATCTATTTCTCTTCCCATATATCTCTATCTCTCTCTTTTTCTCTCCCCATTTATCTCTATCTCCCCATATATTAACTAAGAAGCCATGCAAGCATACAATAGTATATGTTGGTAAAGCTATAATAGTGTTTTATTAAACTATAAGTAGATTATTGTCACCACTCTTCATTCAACATGAAATGCCAAATGTAGCAATTGTTTTGTTGATTTTGTCAAGTTTCATTAACCAAGCTATTTACTAGGTTGAAAAAAGTTGTGTTATGACCCTTCGTCTCTTTAAAATAATTAGACAATATTAGTGAGATCAGGAAGGGGAGAAAACTAAACTCCTTCAAAATAGGGGTACTTGTGGGTTTGTTAGTTTTCTTTGCATACTATATAATTAGTTCCTCTAGGATAAATAAGTCACTTTAGATCATTTTCTTAGTTGTGTATCCTAACTAATATTGAGTAAGCTTTTTCATTTTAATTGACTACTACATAATAGTTTATGTGTTGAAAGAATTGTTTCCATTCTTTGTAGTTTTTACATTGGAATACAAATCATATTTAATTTCATGCCAATATAGTTCTGTCATAAAGATATTTGTTTGAAATAAGTGCTTCATAACCCATCTATTCAAATCATAACCTATCAAAAAGGCAATAGGAATTTTCTAAAGAAAAGAACCCTTGACCCAATCATAAGTGTATGGCCTTCACAGAAAGGAGTGATCCACCTTAGCAATCGAAACTACCTGATTTAGACCTAGTAGGTTCAACTCAACCACCCTATCCACTTGCCTTTAAGAGGCTTCCAACAAGTTTAGAATGACCAATTTAAAAAATCCAAACAATTGTCAAAGCCTGACAAAGAACAGAAGTCAGATTTCACACTTTGACTCCTTGAATCCTTGTAAGAGTGCAAACCTAGTTTTTTCCCAATAACTCAAAACTTTTCCAAAACACCAGAGAAACCCTTGATGGTTTTAGACACCCATTTTGGATTTAGTAAACATACTTCAAGGGCAAGCACAAGTGATTTTGAAAAATTTACAATGATTTTGCACTTGTTGATTCCCTAAAGAAAACCTTATCTTGAGTATAATCCATCATAGTCACATATGATCACATCATTCTTGACCATTTGATATCATGAAAAACCTCCAAAATATAGTATTCAAATAACCCATATCAGCAAGAATTTGTGTAGGTCTCTCTGATTCATAAATCATTATATTCTCATTTTCAGCATATCAGCAAAAGAACATAAATGTCACACCAATCAGATTACATAAGAAGATACACATCGGGATGACATGGTCCACGGTCTCACCAATAAATATTTGTGTCGGTAAGATAAGTTCCATCGGGGTGAAATGAAAAGGTCATACTGAGCATATAGGTCTCACCGATGAAGTTCCATCGGAAAGAAACCTCTCTTGTCTCACCAATCAAAGCACAAGGAGTTGTATTGGAAGGAGTCTTGGCTACATGAGATCGAAGGAATAATCATCGGGGAGACTTATAACATCGGGTAAATTACTGAATGTCTTAGCAATACACCATGTCTTGCCGATGAAGACACAAACAGATCAAGATAGTTGTTGGGGTGACTCTTGGCAACATTTAAATGAATCAGATGGATATATTATGTGATATCGACATAATATCTCCCCGGCCAAAAGAATGTTTAATGAACGTTAGTCAATCCTAAATAAAATGATCACCCAAATTTTGAATTTTCTTTCGGATAGAACATTTGATGTGAGAGTGGGTAAATTCAAAGATCACCTATGGTCGTGTTCAAAGCTAGGATTACGAAAGAAGACATATCAGGGAGATTGGCTTATGGTCTCATTGATGAAGGGAATCTATCGGCAAGACAAGTCATCTGGGCATTAAAAATATATGTTGGCCTAAACGTTTAAGTCTCATTGCCAAGAGTTTCCTATGATGACATGGTGTAGGTCTATTTAAAACTCCTGTAGAGGTCAGATTGGTGTGACATTGGACATGTCTTGCCAATAGAAGTCATCGGCAAGACATGGACTATCAGAGTGATTTTTCTATCTTGTGTCGATGATTGTTCTCTTACTGATGGGTTGGCTTTGGTGGTCATCGCCAAGAGTCTCCATGATGACATGGTCTAGGTCTATTTAAAACTCCTAAAGAGGTCAGATCGGTGTGACATTGGATTTGTCTTGCCAACGGAAGTTATTGGCAAGACATGGAATATCAGAATGAGTTTTTTGTCTTGTGTCGATGATTGATCTCTCACCGACGGGTTGGCTTCGGTGATCATCACCAAGAGTCTCACCGATGAAGTTTCATTAGTGATACCATCATTTCTTTCATTGATAGGGGCACTGGGAATATATCGGCGAGACATGTGCCATCGGTGTAAATCTTGAATGTTCAGCTGATTCACTAAGTTACATCGATAGGAGGGTATCGACAGGAGTTTTGGAGACATATTCAAGATCAAAAGAAAAGTTATTAGAGAGACTTATAACATTAGAGGAACCACTAAATGTGTTAGCGATAGAAAAATTCAAGCCGATGAAGAAACAAATAAACCAAAATGATTGTCAAGGTGACTCTTGGCGATGTATACAGGACAAATGTTAACATCGGTCAAATGTGTAGAGTGTTACCCCGATCAACAAAGTATTTAGTGAAAATTGGTTGGGTTCTAATGTATAGATCACCCAAAATTTGAAGTTGTCTTGCCAACCAGTTCATTTGATGTGATAGAAAGGAATTCAAAAATCTGTTACATTCGTGCTTGGAGTTAAAACATTAATGGCACCATGGAGTATAGGTAATTTCATCAATTGAAAGGAAATTGTTACAAAATGAACATTATTGTGAATTGGTAATGAAGGAAATGAGGAGACAAACAAAGGGCCAAATAATTATTTCAGTTGAAAGACCTCAATCAAAACTAGTAATTCCTCTACATTTTAACTTTTTCATTTATGTAATTTTAAGTGAATAATATGGAAGCCACTAGCTCGGGGAAGTTGAAAGGTAGAAAACAAAGTGAGAGCAGTCACCCTAAGAGTAAGAAGTAGAAAGTTGAGTCTGGAATTGAGCCGGAGGGTGCTGAACAAAAGATGAATCAAGATTTAATTGACCAATTTATTGGCTCTGGGTCCAGAGGTAGGCACTCCGCGCAACTAAGGACGGAAGTGGATAAATTGGAAGACAAGTGCAAGCACATAGGAGATATTTGGACCCCAATAAGAGGCTATGAATTTTTTAGATTCCACTTTCAATGAAGAGATTGTTTTGAGCCAGTTTGTAATCCGTGGCGTCTAAATTTTGGAAAATGGTTTACCCTAATGTGTTTGTTAATATAGAGCTGGTAAAAATTTTGGCCACCCACTATGAATCAAAACTTAGGTCCATATGCGGACCATTTGGGAAACCGTTCATATACATATCAGAGGCTTCAATATGTGAGGTTTTTAAGTTGGAAGGGTGGTGTAATGAGAAAATTATGAATGAAGAGTTGGAAAAGGAGTTTTGGAGAATAGACACCACTTACAAGGGTTGGAGGTTGTCCTTACATAGAATTAAACAAGATGGTAAAACTGTCCCACTTGACGATGGCAATGGGCCTCCATTCCATGTGGACTTATTCGAGCCCTATATGAGATATACCTATTTCTCAGTAGGACAAGTGTTGGGTATGGAAGTTCCTGAGTATATGTCCATTGTTCCCATGGTAATTGTAGTTGACATTCAATGTCATAATTCTAGGTTATTCAACTATGCTTCATTTTTCTCCAAGGAGCTCGACTTAGCATTGGTGGCAATCAAGAATAAATCCCCTATTTTGCACCTTAGGAATTATTCTCTTTTAATGCATCTAGTATTGTACTTTAGACAAGAGTTAGGGATTTTTCCATAAAATTTGAAGGTTTCATAGTTTGATAAAGAGGGAAAATTGTTACCCATTCAATTGTGGATTGCCATTTGGGATAGTAGGTTTGCTAATTCCAGTTTCCTGTATTTTGAAGAATATTTTTTAAAGCCAGTATATGAATCCTACAGTCATCCTTGTGCACACTCATTGTCAGATGAAATAAAACACTTCCTTAGACCTAAGAACTTTAATGGACCAATTGATCACAATTGGGGAGACTAGTATTGCTTGTAAGATGCTACTATGGTAAGGGTGTTTGTTTTTGAGGATTCTCCATTCATTTTTCCTAAAACAGTCGCGGATAGGATTGCATATTTGGAAATTATAAGACAAATGGATTTTTCTAGTTTCATGAATTTTGGTTCATTCAGAAAATAGGCATTTATGCCTAGTACTCTATGCTTTGGTGATTTTACTATGCTTTCAAAGGAAGGATATGATTTGATCCTTCACAAATTAATGTAGTATAATATGAATAAGGGTCCACCAAGAGAAGGTTTTGATCTAGAGGGATATATCAATTCCGCCAAACAAAGGATAAACTTTGGATGATATGATCATGTACCTTATCAGTTTGATTACATGATTAGAAATTTGGAGGCAGAGGAAGTAGAGAGAGTGGTGGAGGAATACAACCAAGGGTTGTCGAATACAGGGTTCCCCTTTTTTGGAGATGAGGAAATTGGAGAAGATATGCCATGAGACCTACCCAGTAGCATTTCCAGATTAAAAACTCAAGATTAGAACTACCCTGCTAGAGAACTAAGTGTTGAAGAGAGCCAAGATATAGACACCAGACAGATGGCATATAGGTCATTTGTAGTAGACAATGAATTTTTAAATTCTTTAGAATTCAGATCTTTCTTTTAAAAGAAAAAGGGCAAGGAGATAAGGGAGACAGTTGATAATATCACACCAAGCAATGAGGAGCAGCTAATAAATAATTTGAAATTAACTATGGATAGAGAAATGGCTAATATGACCCCCAAAAAAGGAAGGAAAATGTTATAGGATGCTAGAGTTATGATCTTCCAGGGCTGGATTTGAATTCTGTATTGGTGTTTGATAGCTTCTTAAAGGATAGTAGTGCCAAACACAAGCTTAGTCTGTAGGCGGTGACAAAAATATATGTTGGATCCAAAAATAACCCAGATGAAGGATCACTCATGATATGGGCATTGTATCCACCTCATAGAAAGTCAGTGGTGATTGATACTGAGAAAGAATTTGGACATGTCATGACTCTGAAGGTTGGAGAGGTAGATCCTATAGCGACTGCAGACATTGGGATTGATTTGGAAAAATTGAATAAAGCCCAAATACAAATGTTGATAAAAGAAAAGGAAATGTACAAAATGAATAATGAAAGGATCATGAGAGAAAATGATCGTTTGAAGGATATGCTAGGAGTCATAATGGGACCTACTAAATTAATAAAACATGGTGAAAGCTCAAAGGTAAAAGATCATTGGGAGGAGTCAACTGCATATTCACAAGGTAAATATGATACACTTGCTGCAATAATTAGAAAAAGGCAGGCCAACTTAACGATTTGGTTGAAGAAGATATGGGGAGCATATTCAAAGAACCATGTTACAGGGTAGGAACACAAGAGAATTGATGGAAGGATTGAAGAAAAGTTATGAGAATTAAATAAAAGAGATGTTCTTGACAGTGTGGCCATTGGTATGGGTAACCAAATTATAAAGAGACACAGGGACTATTATGAGGAACTGGGAGAAGATGCAAAGGGGCTGGTTGATGTTATGAATATGGGACTGCCTACACTATTTGAAGATGGAGAAAAGTTGAAAGAGAAATCCAAGTGGATCGAAGAATATGAATTGATGCTGCATGGAATTCTGGAAAATGCTACAAGGAAGGATTTGACATTGGACAAGAGCTGCGAGCACAACGAAAGGATGATAAAGGTGGAAATATCAGCCATGAATGCATTAGGAGATGTCGATACTCATGAACATCAAGATTATATAGATCATTTATCAAATGTTCATCTATGGCTAAATAGAGCCTAATCTCGTGTTTTAATTAGTTAAGTAAAATAAAACATTTGTGAAGGGACGTATCCCTTCCAAGTTTTGATGTATTTATATCTATTCCATAGTAATGCAACAGATATAGGTGTTAGGAGATTCAGTAGATAAATTTCTAGCAAAATGCTTTCATATACGGAGATTCAAATGCATGTATTTTGATTGAGTAAATGAAGATATCTAAGTTATGAATTAAGATTTTGGTATTAGTTGTGTGTTAAATTTATATAGTTATTTGATTGCATCCATTCTGATGCTTCTCTATTGTTTAAATTGATATAACAAGTTTATACTCAGTTTATCATTGTACATTTGCTATATATGTGTGATTTGGTTATTTAGTTCTCTCAAGTAGGGATTAAAATCTTTTAATCAATCACAAAAATTGGGAAGTTTTATTTGGATTAATAAGAAGAATCACATAACTAGAATTGCCATTCTATATCAAGAAGAGTTTTTCAATTATTCACTTGCATGTTTACACAAGTTGTAAACAATTTTTGTGCCCGACAGTTTGAATTATTTCCATTATTGAAATCCACATTTGCAGATATTCATTAGACTCCATATACCCAATAAGGCACTGGTATCCCCTTGTATTCTTTTATAATTTTCATTATTCTTATTTATTTTACACTTACATTTACAAATACACATACATATGCATTTATTGTTTTTATTTATTTCTCATGTAGTTTAATAGTTTGATCGATTTCATATTATATGTGTTGAAGACTTTAGAATTTCAATTATATTAATTTATGGATATGTTGTATCTATAACACTACAAAACCATATGCTCTTTGCATTTACACTTGCATTTAGAAATACACATTTATATACATAAATATAGATTTCTTTAATTATATGTTGCATTTATTATTCTAGGAGAGCATCCAGTAATTGCATTTACATTTACATTAAAAAATACAAATACATACATACATATTTATGCATCCTACGCCCTATTCATGCATCCTATAATTACAATAGTATCCATGGGACCTGGTCGCGTCCATAAAAGGATATAAAAGTCAAGGAAAATCCTAACCTGGGAATTGCACATTCTAGCAAGCGACTAACATCTTCTTCTGGTCGTTCATTTACATTGTCAAACCAGGGAACATATACTTGAAATGGAGCAGCACTGTATGTGTACTAAGAACCAGTTTCAGTCATGATTTACTAGAACTAAATGCATGAAAGGAATTATACTTATGCTACAGGAATGTAATGTGAAGCCTTCTAAACTTAATCAAAGCAGAAATCATGACAACTATAACTAAGAAACAAACTATGAATTGGCCTTACGCTGCAGGAACAAACACAGGGATGGATTCTTGATGTTGTATGGATTCTCGATGCAAGACTAAGTTTGCATAGAAAATTTCAAGAATGAAATCTAACTTATGATCAACAGGAAATAAACAACTAACTAACTATAGATACTTACTAAGTGGGCCCCCTTAGCAAGCATCAACTAGCTATTTAAGAATTGAACTTAAAACTTCATCAGCTTTTATTCATAAACTTGAAACCATATACATTGTTCTGCTCATATGAAAACTAACACAAAAAACTATCTCTTATTATAATACTATCTCTTACATACGCTACTTGCTCACTCGCACAGGAGGAACACTTATTTAAACTAGAAAAGCAACTAACTAACTTAACAGAGAAAGACGTGGATATAAATGTATCCTAAAACTGAGGAACAAACTTCTCATAAATGAAAGCATATCCGTTCAACATGATCCAGAAAGAATTTAGCATTCCACTCTTCCTAGATTAATGATCATTTAGATTTCTTCCCAACAACCTGGTTAGAAAGTCTTCGCTGGAACAACTTCCTCGACATCGTGCAGAAAATGGACTTTACTACAGGGTCGGGATCTGTTGTGCTTGACTCGTTCATGCTCCATTCAACAACCTGCGATGCACAAGGCGACAGAGGTGAAAGAAAGCACGTGTGGCAAACAACACGATACATTCATTAATCACATATTAAATCTATTTCATTATTCAAAAACCACATGCATTATACCAGTCATTCGGGAGGTCAAACAGGGTAATTAATAAGACACATAGAAATGTTAAGCTACAGGAATATATGAATGTATTGCTACAGGATACTACCCATTTTAGATAAAAAGTCTTTAATCAAAGAGTTAAAACATCCATTAGCAATAAGAGTAGGGATATTAAAAATACATCATAATACTCAAATTATGAGCATATTTTGAGCTCATCATCTGCCCCCTACTTAACGTAATGATGGTCCGCCAACATTAAGCTTCCTGGTTGTTTCTCTGAAATTTGTAGGAGCAGTATGGCTTTGTTGTGAAGTTCTAAATTTATAGTAGAAACCTCTGAAATGTTGTCATCTTTCATATCTATGGGTTTTTGTATCCTTATTAACATCTGTAGCTCGATAAGGATAAAGTGGCCACATTAAAATTGGTGGTCGAAATGTTATTGGCAACCATAACTGAAATCTCTTTTGAAGACCAAGCTGCATGTACTTCTTTGTCCTTCCAAGGGCTGCTTTAAAATTCAGGGGCTATGAGGCTCAAATTTTCTCAGACCAACAGTTAGTTTTTCCCATCTCTTTTCAATTATGGAAGAGGAAAGCTTCCAAGATAGATATGGTTGGCCTTTGAATTCTTCATACCCTTGCAACAGTAAGCCAAGTTTTTAGCATTATGTAGGGATATGAGCTTTCAGGTCGCAATGGGATAGGCCCATCCCTTTCAGCCTCTTCATAGACCTCCAATTGTCTGCCATAATTTGTTTCATTGGCTGCCCAAGACATGAGTGACCTCAAATGAATATCACCAATATAAAGAAGTGGATTCCACTCTGTTTCAAAGGGAATTATCAAACCATGCAAATAAAATTCACACAAATAATTCTTCAGCCAACTAGGGGCTACTTGGTATGCATCATAAAATTCTTTGGTTGTATGAATAACAGGATCTAAATTCCTTGAAATTCTCATTAATTGAAACCAAAGAAATTGTTCTTTTAGGCACATAGCATATACTCGAGGTGGTGGTCTACATTCCACAATTTTACCAGTTATTTTCATCATTTCATCCATTTTCTCTTTCATTTCCTGGATTTCCTATTTCTGCCTTTCAATTTCTCTTTTCAATGTCTTATTCTCTTCCTCCCAAAGACTTTGTTGAAATTCAGTCTTGGCTAAGTGGCAGAAACTCAAGGTTTGAAATGTGACCGGCCTCCATGTGGTCCTAAGGTATTCCAAAAGTTCAATAAAAAATGTCTTTTTATAGACAACCATTGCTTGATAAGTTTCAGGGGGTAATGAAGTTTCATTGGACACTTCTAATTGTTCAGGTTGTTCTTCCTCTTGTTGCAGGATGAA
Organism: Sequoia sempervirens; assembly: GCA_007258455.2. Classification (NCBI taxonomy): domain Eukaryota; kingdom Viridiplantae; phylum Streptophyta; class Pinopsida; order Cupressales; family Cupressaceae; genus Sequoia; species Sequoia sempervirens. The sequence goes on along the minus strand of VDFB02000003.1, from coordinate 174,574,322 downwards.
CTCCTATTGCTACATAGGAGGAGATTGTATTTCCTATAAAATTTTCCTAACTGCCTTAGCCAAGTCATCAAGACTTGGCATTCCCCTTTCATTACTACTAACATGTTGTGCTTCCTCAACTTCCATTGGATCATTTTGCATTTCCTCATAAACAACAGGTGGGATATGTGGAACATTCTCAGATACATTTTGAGAATCATTATGATTGTATTCTTCAGAGTCCTCTGAAATTATTATAACTTCAGGTTGAGCAGATGTTGAGGTGACTTTTCGTTGTTTCCTTGCTGAAACTCTTTTTGGCAATGTTGCAGCTACAAGAGGCACTCTCATGGATTTCCTCTTTCCCACTTGCCTAAAGGATTCAAACCTAACAGAAGAAGATGACGGTGAAATTGTAGTGGCAACAGGTGTTGCTACAGGAGGAACTGCTACAGGAGAAGATGTTGCAGGAGAGGAAAACTGTTGTTTTTGAACATGAGGGTCAGACTCTGGGGTTTTTTCTGCCCTAGATGACTCTCCTACCTTTTTTTTTCTTTTTTCTCTTCTACTAGCAGACCTGGTTTGTACTGGGGTAGAGGGCTCTAGTGTGGAGGTTGCAGGAATAGATGTTGTAGGGGTAGGTGCTGCAGGGAGTGTTCTAGGAGGCTCTGGAAGTTGTAGACCCTTTTGGGAAAAAAATTCTTGCCAAGAAAGGGGTGATTCATCCCTCAGGAAAAGCTCAATCAAAATTTTAATGAGGGCATGATGGGTGATAGAGTTGTCCCTTCCCCTCTGGGTTTCATGGGCACATTGATTCAAAAGGTTTAACAAAAAAATTGGAACATTAATAGCTAAACCATGCCTCATATGACTCAATAATTTAAAATGGTAGGAATGCAAATAGAAAAATTGTCCCTCACAAGTCAAGTACCTGATTATGAAGGCAACATATTCTGAGTATGGAAAAGGCAGTGACACTCATTTGCATCCTTGTTTAGAAATCTCCAAGGGTCCATCTGTTGGTACTGTAAATTTTTCCCTAGCAGAGATAGCATCTGAAGAAAAATTTTCTCCTACAACCGGAAGCCTAGTTACTTTTGCAATCCGTTCTTCTATTATAGCCACTGTCAAACCCCACACTATAGCTTTTCTTTCTAAAAGAGTTTTAAAAAGCTCGCCTGCAACTTCCTCATTAAAGGAATCTAACCTCAGAAAATAATTCAGCCATCCATAATTGTTGAATGCCTGAACCGTTTGAGGAGGCTCATGTCTTACTAATTGGCCACCCATATTCACAAATTATCCCTGCTGAGATTCATGAAACTCAAACTTTTTCTGAAAATTCAAAATTTTTTTTTGCTTTGTTTCTTTCTACTCTGCCATCACTTTCCTTTACTTTTCCAAGAATGACTCAAAGAATATTTGCATGAAATGATTGTTAGGAACTACCCAAATCAAGCAATTAATTGTTGTTTAGGATAAAACACAGAGTCATATTTGGAAAGTACAAGAAAATAAAAATATCTTATCAGTTGTGACAGTGACATAAGAAAAGGTTTCAAATGGATTATCTCACCCCCTACTAAAAGTTTGACATGTTTCCACACATATGCAAAAGAATAGGCGAAGAATAGGCAATAATGACTGATATGTACATAGCAGTTGATGAATAAATGAAATAAATAAACAATGTGACAATAAAAGATATCGTGTACCTTTTAATAAATGCTCGTACATGCTGGGAAAGATCATAGCTCAACATGAAATAATGGCTGGAATTGAAACCATAAATGAGGGTGGTACGGCGGAATGGATGATATGGATGGGTGGCATGGAAAAAGAGGTAATGAATGGTGGTGATGGATGAAAAGCAGAGAAAGTGGCTTCCTTAAAAAGAAAACCTTTATTATGGGCATGCAACGTGAAATTTTAAAGAGATGCTACAGGAGAAAGGCCAAATCCTTTCATTGCAGGAAGATTAGTGGCCGCATTCGAAACAAACTGCTTCATAAATTCATCTTTGGATGCTAGCTTATGATACAACCGAAGACGATGTCCATTAACCAGTAGCTTGAATCGGACTGGATCTATTGTAGCTAACTAAACTGAACTATTATCAAACACATTTTCTATTTCATAAGGACCAAGCCATCTTGTGGTGAGTTTACCTTGATTTTCCTTGTATCTGGAGTCATAGAGCAACACCCAATCACTGATAGAAAATTGTTTTGTTTGAATATAATTGTCATGCCATTTTTTTCTTTGCTATTGGATAGTTTCAGTATGATACAGGGTAGCTTTCCTTATCTCATCCAATGCATTTAATTGCAAGAGGCATTCCTTTTGGGTTTCTAAAATATCAATGTTAAGCTGGAGAGTAGTCCTCAAGGTCTTATGCTCAAACTCTATTGGCAACATGGCAGTTTTTCCATAGAGTAAGTCAAAAGGAGTAAACCCTGTAGTTGTTTTCCATGTTGTTATATAGGCCCAGACTGCTTCAAGAAGGCGACTTCTCCAATCCTTCTTGTGTAATTGGACTGTCTTAGTAAGGATTAACTCAATTTCTCTGTTGGTAACCTCTGCCTGACCATTGGCTTGAGGGTGATAGGGGTTAGACTTTATGTGCCTGATCTTGTAATCATTCATCAAAGCAATGATTAAGTTTGATGTAAACTGAGCTCCTTGATCAGTAACAAGTTCCCTTGGGACTCCAAACCGAGTAAAAATTTGCTAATATAGAAACTCAACAACTTTATTGTCATGGACATGTGTCATTGCTTTTACTTCCACCCACTTGGTTACATAATCAGTACACACCAAAATGTATGATTTCCCATTGGATGGAGGATCGATAGGCCCAACAAAATCTATGCCCCACTTGTCGAAGGGACAAACTACCACTTGTGGATTTAGGAGCATTTCATCAGACCTTGTTGGTTTCCCCATGCGTTGACATCTGTCATATTTCCTGGTGTAGGCTGCAACATCTTTGTGTAGTGTGGGCCAATAATATCTTGTAGTAAGCACTTTCATAGATGTTCTCTTGGCTACAAAGTGCCCACCACATGGCTCATCATGATAGGCATGCAAAATTTTATAGGTCTCATCTTCCCTAACACATCTTCTCATGACTTGGTCAAGTCCTATGTAAAATAAACAATCTGCAATCCATGAAAAGTTAAAACTTTTCTCTACCAACAATTATCTTTCCTTTGGTGAGAAGTGTGCTGGAATTTTGTTGGCTACTAAATAATTTGCAATATCTGCATACCATGGAGTTTGAGCAGCAATAGAAAACAAATGTTCATCAGGAAAGCTATCATCAATTACCTCAGGAGTGGTAAGTGTAGTTGTTTGAAGTCTTGACAATAAATCAACCACCACATTAGCTCGGCCTGGCTTATCAATAATTATGATATCAAATTCTTGTAACAATAGGAGCCATCTTGCTAATCTGCCAAATATGGCAGACTTATTCATGAGGTACCTTATTGCTACATGATCTGTATGGAAAAATATTTGGTAACCAGTGACATAATGTTGAAACTTGTTCAGGGCATACACAACTGCTAGCAATTCTTTCTCTGTGATAGTATAGTTTAATTCAGGGCCTTGAAGGTTTTTTCTAATGAAATATATGGCATGCTCAATGGAATTCTCTTTGTCTTAAAACTGCCCCTATGGCATAATCAAAAGCATTTGTGTGTATATGAAAGGGCATACTCCACTCCAGTCCTTGAAGAACAGGTACTTGAGTAAGTAGGTTCTTAAGTTGTAGGAAAGATATGTCATAGGCCTCAATCCAGTTAAATTCAGAATCCTTAGTCAAGAAGGCATATAATGGACTGGCTATTTTGCTGAAATCTTTGATAAATCTTCTATAATATCCAACATGTCCTAGGAAGCTTCTAACATCCTTTTTTTTTATAGGTGTTGACAAAGTTAAAATAACTTCTATTTTTGTAGGATCAACTTGAATTCCTACTTGAGAGATGTGATGGCCTAAAACAATTCCCTCTTGCATCATCATAAAACATTTATCACTATTCAAAGACAAATTTTTCTCCTGACATCTTTTCAACACTTTTTCCAAATTGACTAATGCTTCTTCATAAGTAACTCCATAAGTAGTGAAGTCATCTATATAGATTTCCATAGAATCATGAGAAATGTTAGCAAAAATACTTATCACTGCCCTTTGAAATGTGGCAGGTGCATTACACAGTCCAGAAGGTAAGACAGAGTAAGAAAAAGTACCCCATGGACTGATAAAAGTTGTTTTGTCTTGATCCTCAGGGACAATTCTAATTTGATTATACCCACTATATCCATCCAAAAAGGAGAAATACTTTTTACCAGACAATGATTCTAGCACTTAGTCAACAAATGACAATGGAAAGTGATCCTTTTTAGTTGTTGTGTTCAACTCCCTGTAGTCTACACAAACTCTCCATTTTCCACCTTTTTTAGGAACAATCACCAATGGCGATACCCATTGACTGTCTGAAATGGGGTAGATAAAACCAACATCAAGCAATTTTTGGAGCTCTGTTTTAACTATTTCCCTGAGTGTTGGGTTTATCCTTCTTTGAGACTGTTGAACAGGTAAACAGTTTTCCTTAATGTAGATCCTATGAGTACAGAGCTAAGGATCTATTCCCTTCATATCCCCATAGTCCCATGCAAAAGCTATGTGTTGATCTTGCAACATTGTGACTCTGGTAGCTTGTTGAGATTCAGACAGCTTATTATTGATGTTCAGACAGCGGCCTAGAGACACTTCTACTTGCTTGGTAAGATCATTCATGGAGGTTGTTGATAAAGGTGGTGTTTGTATTTCATGTGCAAGCAAGTTGTGATAAACTACAGGAGATTCAAGTGGAAGGCTCTCAGAATTCAATTGTTGTAGGAGACACTATTGAGGACAGCTATCTGAAACAGATGGGCTACTCAAATCAGATTTAGACTACAAAATGTGTAAAAGCAAGTCATCCTCACTCTAAAGATGGGAAAATAGATTAGTTTACAGCATCATTAGCTAATCCAATGAATTGAATTCTTTAGTTTCCTCTCCTAAATCTAGCCAAATTGGTTGAGACAAGTCTGGCTGAGGCTAGGTAGGTAGATATAAAGCCATTTTCTTTCTTGACTAACCATCATAAATTGTCATATCTCCTGAATGGTATCATATAAAAGCATTAGCTGTAGCTAACCATGGTCTACCTAGGATAATAGGATATCCTCCCAAAGTTTCCTTAGTGGACAATATGGTGAAGTATGTTGGGTATTCCCAAGACTCAAGTATGACAATGATATCTTCTACCACTCCATCAGGTTTTACTATGGAACTACCAGCAAGTTGCAAGATGGTAAGTGTAGACCAAATGTTTAAAATATTTAAATACTCCATAGTATGCTTGGTCATTACATTGATGGCTGCACCAAGGTCTATCAAAACATTCTTTACTATTTGGCCATTAATATTTATTTGTACCATAGGACTCATAGGGTCAGTATATTTTGGAATGACTACCTTCCCTAACATAATATATGCCAACTGTCCTAGAACATGGATAGTTTGGGGATCATTTTTCTTTCTTCCCGGTTTCTTTAAACAGGCCTCCTTAATGGCTTTTCCATAAATTGGGACATCTTTAATGGCTTGAAAAAGTGGAATTTTAATGTGTACATTCTTTAGCTGATCCAAAATATTAAAAGTAGGCTCTTCCATAGATTTGGATGTAGTTATTTGCAATCTCTAAGGAAAAGGTGGTTTGGTCTGACGTTGCAGGACAGGTTCCTTAGGGACAGTATCTGATACAGGTATATGTTATGCAGGATCAGTAGGTTGTTCAAAGGTAGAATCTAGAATATTTGTAATTACAGGTGGTTGTGAAGCAGGGAGAGTGGTTCCAGATCTGAGATGGATATCATGAATATTCAGGGCATAAGTTGGATACTGATTGGCTTCTGCAAAATACATAGGCTGTTGCTACTACTTATTATTAGGATTTGGCAATGGTTGAGCAGGCATAGGGGTTTGTTTTGGAGGGCCAGTATTTGTTGCAGGTGTTGCATGAGGTCATGAGAGTCAAAGGTTGTGGCTGCTAAAGCTGTAGGGAGCCAGGGGATTGGTTCTGCCATTGCTGTGGACTTCTCCATTAAGGATTCTGTTGTCAGTTACCTGGGGGTGGAATCAATTGTCCTTGTGGCTGCTGCCAACCTCCTTGAGGAGATTTCCATTGAGGACTCTGATAGTTAGGCCAGTGAGGTTGAGAAGTATTCCAAGGTGGTGATGGGCCATATGTAGGTTGCCATTGGTTATTTTAATTAGAATAAGGATTACCAAAAGTCAAAGGGTCTTGAGGCATACCTTGTCTTTGAGCCTATGGTTGCCTTTGTGCGATGAAGAATACTTGGTCATCATCACTCTCTACCATCTTAAAGTCAGTAGGTAACTATTTAGCCTCCAAGTTAGCCACCATCTTACATCTGCAATCATGTTTCTTCTGTCTACAATGTGGATAGAACTTAGCCAAGATTGCTTCAGCTTCCTCATGTTTCTTTCGAGCTTGCATAGTATCCAACTATGTAGCCATATTGTTTATGATATCCTGCTTAAAGTCAGACAACAAATTTGTGATCTTCATTCATGAAACTCCATTAGTAGAAGACTTTCCCACTGTGGCTTGATGACCTCTACCCTTCTTAACAATTGCTCGAGAGTAGTTGAGACATATTTTCTTTATATCATCCCAAGATACTTGGGTTATATCTCCTCCTCCCATCAAGTCCAGGGCATCTATATAGGTATCGTTGATTCCACTTAGAAAAAGTAGTTTCTAAGATTCTTCATTGAGAGTATGGTTTGAATTCTTTTTAAGGGAAAACAAGAATCTTGAGATATAGTCTTCCAGGATTTCATCCTTCTTTTGTTAAATTCTAAATATATCATCACCCTTACTACCTCTCTTACAATATTCCTTGTATTTCTCAAGAAATTTTGTTTGCATGGCTGCCCAATTATCAACAACACGTCTTCCCAAACTCATAAACCATCTAAGGGCTCCTTCTTTCAAAGTATCAGGAAACAACTTTAGCTTGTGAGCATCTGGAGTGTAATCATAGTTGCGATAGAGGATATCAAACTCAAATAAGAAATTTTTTGGGTCCTCTATAACTAGTCCATAGAACTTGGGAAGTAATGAAGAAGGAATATTTTTAAGGTTATCATTATCTTGCTGAGCAATGATGGGAAATTCAAAAGCAGGAGGTCGATTAGGTGGATTATGTACTATAGTTACTTGATGGAGTATCAAAGAAAATAATTTTTTTTTAGATTCTTCATCAGTTGGATCAAATGGCAGTTCAACAAGCAAGTTTTCAGCAAACGGATTTATATCTTGATCTCCTCCTTCCTCAAATATATTATAATCTGGTTCAAGATTCTTATCAAGAAATGGAAGGTTATGGAGGAATCTTACCAGAGCGTCTCTTCTTCTATGCATGCAATAGAATGAATTTAAAAATCCTTGAATAACAGACTAAACTACTGCTAACAATGACTATGATAGGTTCTTAGGTTGACACCATCCCCGACAATGGCACCAAAAATGGTCGCATCCACAAAAGGATATAAAAGTCACGAAAAATCCTAACCTGGGAATTGGACATTCTAGCCGGCGACTAACATCTTCTTATGGTCATTCATTTACATTGTCAAACTAGGGAACACATACTTGAAATGGAGCAGCACTGTATGTGCACTAAGAACTAGTTTTAGTCATGATTTACCATAAATAAATGCGTGAAAGGAATTTTATTTATGCTACAAGAATGTAATGCAAAGCCTTCTAAACTTAATCAAAGCAGAAATCGTGACAACTATGACTAAGAAACAAACTCTGAACTGGCCTTATGCTGCAGGAACAAACACAGAGATGGATTCTTGATGCCATAGGAACAATATAAGACTGAGTTTGCACATAAACTTTCAAGAATGAAATCTAACTTATGATCAATAGGAAATAAACAACTAACTAACTAACTACAAATACTTACTAAGTGGGCCCCCTTAGCAAGCATCAACTAGTTATGCAAGAATTGAACTCAAGACTTCATTAGCTTTTATTCATAAACTTGAAACCATATACATTGTTCTGCTCATATGAAAACTAACACAAAACACTATCTCTTATTATAATACTATCTCTTACATACTCTGCTTGCTCACTTGTGCAGGAGGAAAAACTGTTTAAACCAGAAAAGCAACTAACTAATTTAACAGAGAAAGACGTGGACATAAATGTATCATGAAACCGAGGAACAGACTTCTCATAAATGAAAGCATATCCATTAAACATGATCCAAAGAGAATTTAGCATTCCACTCTTCCCAGATTAATGATCATTTAGATTTCTTCCCAATGACCCGGTCAGAGAGTCTTCTTTGGAACAACTTCCTTGATGTCGTGTAGGAAATGGACTTTATTGCAGGGCCAAGATTTGTTGTGCTTGACTCATTCATGCTCCATTCAACAACCTACGATGCACAAGGCAACAAAGGTGAAAGAAAGCACGCGTGGCAAACAACACAATACATTCATTAATCACATATTAAATCTATTTCATTATCCAAAAACCACATGCATTATACCAATCATTCGGGAGGTCAAATAGGGTAATTAATAAGACACATAGAGATGTTAAGCTGCAGGAATATAGGAATGTATTTCTACAGGATACTACCCATTTTAGATAAAAAGTATTTAATCAAAGAGTTAAAACATCCATTAGCAATAAGAGTAGGGATATTAAAAATACATCATAATACTCAAATTATGAGAATATTTTGAGCTCATCAGGACCTCTTACACAAGCTGTAGTAATCAAAAAAAGTGTAAGAGCCCCTTTATATCATGTTTGGACTACAAAACCCTCAAAAATAGGGTAACCAGGCTGTATGCAAAGAAATGAAGCATTCTAACTCAAATCAATGCCTTAAGCCCTCAAAATAGATTCAAATAAAAGCTAACACATATCTTCACGACATGGAATTGATTTCACATCAAATATGGCTGCATGTGACCATATAGTGCTGCATAATAGAAAAAATACAAATTTTTTGAAGAAAAACACAGATTTTTGAATGTCAAGAGCTTGTATTTTAAATCCTCAACCATCAAAAACTATTACAATGATCACTTTATGCCTTTTAAAGGCCTTTACACCTCAACCACTAAACAACTACCTCTAAAACTCACTTTTTAATCTTTTATGATCACATGAAACATAAAACAAACTAATTTCAAGGTTGTTAACATCACTATTGAAATGTTTTAATTTTTTGACCTTTCAAATATTAAAAATTACATCATTAAATTAATTATGTAATGGCATAAAAATTAAAAACATCATGAATTAATTATGTAACCACATAAGTAAAATATAATTATATCAAGAAATTAATATCAAATAGATAATATAATCGCATAACTCATACATTTCAATGTCATTGATCTTCTTCTTCATCCAACTCTTTGTCTGTATCATCTGATCCATATTTGACATTGTAAGGATTGGTCATATCATCATCATCGTCATTGATATTAGTTTCGATAGTGTCATCATCCACATGAATATCATCTTCATGAATATTAACTCCTATATCATCATGATCTAGTTCCTCCTCTTTGACATCTTCATTAGGAACATCATCAACTAACTGTTGATCTTGATCATCATCTACATCATCTTCTACATCTTCGATATCTTCTTCTTCCACCACATTATACTTTACCGGCCTTCCTCTTGGATCATGTCTAACAACAAATGACCAAACCGGTTTACCTAGAACCTCTAAGTAAAATACCTACTCACATTGGCTTGGAAGCACATATGGCTCATTTCCAGCTCGTTCGATCAACCTTATATTAACCATGGTAAATCCATTATCATGTTCAATAACAGTTCTCTCAGGATCATTTTCATTCAATCGTAGCCTATACCATAGGATGACGAACAAAATTAATATGAAGGACTTAAAGTCACACTCAAGTATATCATCCAAAATCCCATAGTATCAATTTTCTGAGACTTCTGGATGTATGTCGCTTCTAGATGAAACATTAGTCACCTGAAAGATCAGTTATACCAGAATCACAAGTTTTCTTCGTCATTCAACTTTTTGATTTAAAATTTATAACCATTGCACCACATAGCCTGGTGTTTCACCGACAATATGTCAAACATGTAAAAATTATTGCAATATCGTCAGTTGATAAACATATTTATTCTTGGTTGAATGTATGCAAAGAAAACAATCTCAACATATATATACATCAATATAATTCAAAATAATTAAATAATATGGGTGATTAATATATTTATATGTACCTCTTTATCTCTTAAACCATATGCGAAATCAATTTCCTTGTGTAACATTAGAATCTCCATTACGATGAGCTTCTTTAACCAATGAAGCCACACCTTCCCATGTTAATGTGCAACCAAATTGTTGACATCGTTCAATCCATACCATCATCCAATCAAGATTGTTTGTGACATACAAATGAAGTGCATCCCACTCTTGGCCAACTGTATAAAAAAAATTGAAATTCACAAATGATGTATAATTAGTTAAATACCACGGTATACAACCTTAATTTATATTTGATTCATATTGAAGATTAATAATTAAATAAGTAAAATATACATAAAAACCATATGTAAAATGTATTCCAATTAATCTCCATGACCATTTTATAATTACCTCTCACTTTCCTCAATCTACCTTTCCCCATCAGGTACTCCCCTTTGAATTTGTTAATGGAGTTGGGATCCCAAATGCGATCTACATGGATCTTTGCTGCAAACTTAGGAAGATATTCACTAATGTACACTATGGTATGGTATACCATATATCCCTCCACCATATAGAACCCTCAGGATGTGCTCTTTGTTTAACCGAAGCCTTAAAAAATTTCAATTGTCTTTCAACCATCCACATTGACCTTGTGTGTACAGAAACACACAATTCAATCTCCTCAACCTAGTGTATGAGGTAGTGTTCTTGTGCATTGAAAAATGTCGAAGGTAGACACTTTTTCATTTCACACATTAGACAAGGAATTTTTCTCTTCCAATAATTTATATCTTCTTTATGGATTTCTTTAGATGACAACCATCTACAAGTGATTCAAGGTGCAAATATATTAATAACATTTAACAAAAATATACAATATATTACATTACAAGTAAAAAAAATGGAAATTATAAGATTTATACAATGAATTGAACAAATATCGCTACTTACCTCATGTATTTTCCAAGATCATATATAACTTGTTTGACATTGTTGTCAAAGTTTTCTGAGAGAGATAGAGGTAGAACGTACTGCAACAATTATAAAATTATCTTTTCATTATTTTTCCAAAAGTAGTAAACATAATACACTAAAAATTACATGCATTATACAAGTGTATATAATATACCAGAATAATTACCTTAATGAAGGTATACCAATCATGCATTTTCATCCCTAACCCAAATTCACCTTTCTTTGTAAGTATATTGTTTATGTTCACAAAAAATCCTATGGGAAATCAAATTTTTCGTATGAATTATTTTATAGCATTGCTTTGCTGCTCTGGTAATAACCAAGGAAGGGAATTTATATGAATTTGGTCTCTATCGCTATTTAATTGAATGACATTTTTTATTGCATGATTGGCTTCCTGAATGTCACTACAAATTTTGACAATTTTTTCTTTGTCATGCCTTCCATCCAATATTTTCCATAACATTTATGTTATATTATTTCATTAATTCTTTGATGACCTTTATGAAGCATATAAGTTAAACAAATTAACAACAATCATTGTCAATTATAGCATGAGTAAATACAACACAATATAAAAATATAAATTCAAAACATATCATATATGATAGATAAACAATTTGATCCGATGTATAACCTTGAAAATTAATTCTATTATATTCCAACTTCCATAGGCGAGGTGTCATTCTTCATGATTTTGATGTAGTCTCTTCTTTCCCATTGAAAATGTGTTTTTCAGTAGTTCGATACTTATGATTTATGTGGAGGAAGTGTCTATACTCATCAAACACCTACTTTCCTAAACTTTTTGAACAACGAGATTTCATCTTTGGACCACAAATTGGACATGCAAATTTTCCCTTTGTTTGAAGACCTGCAAGATCATATATAATTGGATTAAATATGTCAATTTTTATAATTTTATATAATAAATAGATTATTTTAAAAACATGCATAATATCGACTTCATAAAATTAAATATTGTTAAAGTACAGTCAAATGTTATAACATACCACAAAAATGTGTTAGCCCTGGGGCATCATGAATTGTCCATACAAGCATTGCATGGAATTAAAATTGTCTTTGCCCTATTGGTCTAGAGACATCATACATAGTAACTTCATTCCATAACTTTAGTAACTCATCGATAAGAGGCTCAATATATACATTCATATCTTTAATGTGGTACTTACTTAATTGAATGAACATAAATATTACATAATTATTATAACCATTTTACTGCAATATATATAAATTAATGTACATGACTATTGAATGAAAAAAATATAAGTCATTATGCAACAAATAAGACAAATGAGATGCTACTACGTTAAAGAAAACTGATGCAAAAAAATACCTGGAACAATCATTGACAACATTATGTGCTCCCTTTATTGACATCCATGAAGGAATGTTATTGTTGATAACAAAAAAATGCCACACCGAGTAAATAGATATCAACTCTCCAAATGGATTGACACCGTCCGCTGCCAATGAAAGCCTAAGATTATGAGGTTCTTCTTTAAAGTGTGGCCATTTTTCCTCCATGTCCCTAAATGTAGAACCATCCACAGACATTCAAAGAATGTCATATCCACTTCTATTTCGTGCATGGTAATCCATAAATTGTGCTAAGCTTTCACACCTAAATAATCATTGCATACGTGTAATAATGGGAATATAATGAAGAAGCTTGTGAGACACCTTTTTTGTTAGTTTATCTGTTCAATATCTACTAATATGACATTCTGGGAATTCTATTGAAAATTCATGTTGTTTATGATATATAATATGATAATTGGGACATGCATCTATTGCTTGATACTCCTTTTTGATATCTTTCATAATGCTAGATAAATCTCGGTATGAGCAAGGTAAAATATTTGATGGTGGTAACCAAAAGTCACCAATCAATCCACAACAAAAAATAATTTGTTAATATAAAGAATATTAATGGTACATATTTCATCCTTTATTTACTAGTGATGAACTAACAATAATTAAAATAGATGAAAAAAGATGGCATATATGACATACCTTAACATCTGTGAGATTGTTATGTTTTATAAACCATTCATAACCTTCAAGTTCAACATCAACAATATAGTAGAGAGAAGAATTGTTTGGGAGCCTTCATAAAAAGCCTTGTATGCCTTCTCAAGTATAGGTAAATCATAAACATCATCAAAGTCATCTCGATCATCATGATCAACTCTGCCACTAAATGCGTCATGGATCAATGTCTTTGTACCATCTTCAACTATATTTTCTGGTGCATGATAATCTTCTTCCATAGGATCATTAACTTCATCTTTGATATTCACAATGTCATGTTCATCCACTTGCAAAACCACATTCTCAGGGCTGTGATAATCCATATCATGTTCCCTAGGGTGCCCAACCCTTATAATAATGATAGACACAAATAAACCATGATCATGATCAAGTGATTATATATATATATATATATATATATATATATTAAATGTTAAAACGATATAAACATTTACAAATTCGATCAATACAAAAACATAAAATGAACAACTTACCAATGGATGATAATCATGCCCCCCTTCAATGTGACCATGTTGTCTGCAATGTTTCTCAGCTGTTGTGATTAAAATTTGTCTCATCTTTAAGCCCTTGCAATTATTGCAAGGACAATAACATTTCCCATCACCGTTTCTTTTCAATCTACCCCACAATCTATCAAGTGTCTCTTCATTTTGTTATGGACTAATATTATCTGACATGATTTTTCTTTATGAAGCTTGAATATTTAGATCTTCAAAAAATATCAAACTCACACTCCAATAATTTTTATTCATAGATAGGTAACAAAATCTAATAATTCCAATATTTTACACCCAAAAAATTCGGCATGCAACCACCCTTGCAAAAAAGAAGATAGTCTGAAGTTAATGACCCCAAAAAAAACTTTAAAATGCTAATTCCAAAACTTAATAAATTCTTATTTTACTATGATTTCCAACTGTTAGACTCCTAAAATCAGAATATTGAACTTGCACAACAAAATTTGAAAATGTAACTCTGAAAATGCACAAGTCTAAATTTTTTTTTTTGATAAGATGTTGCTTTAAAATATGATTTTCAAACCTGGACGTACAAATCTGGCTTCACAAATGAATTATGGGAAAAGATAATGACTATCCTCAACCTAGTGATAGCTTCTTGAATTTTTTCTAATTTTTCCCAAGAAAATCATCCTTAGTTCTCCACAAACTATAACAAATTCGCAAGCAGAGAAAATTCGTAATTATAGAAAAACGTTGTCGCAATAAATAGTTGATCTCACTTTTTATTTATGTTGGCCTCAATTTTGACTTCACATGTTCGTCAAAATTTCAACGAACGTTGGGGATAAAATTTTAAAAAAATAAAAATTACACATTAAATATCACTAGTACCTGACAATACATCTAATTATCCATCTTTCATCAGAAATTTTCATCAGATTTTGCAGTCAAATGAGTTAGTGATAAGTAGAAGATCTATAATACAATTATAATCAATTACAAGTTTGCATCACATGGGCAAATTAATGTTTATGCATTGTAAGATATTTCATGTTTATGTTTATTATTATTATGTGCACTAACACTTGTAGGATCTCCAAGCATCCTCTTATTTCTCCTTGTATATGATGAGAAAAGTGACTTCAATCCAACAAGAATTTCAGATCTGAGTGGTAAGTTTCAGTTGTGTTCTTTATCATTCATATTTATTTATTTTCCTCTGCTCCTTTGAGAGCACACAATATTTATCATTACCATCATAACCATTATGGAGGTGGAAACACCAAAATGGGGTTTGACCAAAGCAAGCCCCTATATGACACAACCCTTCTCTCCTTTTTCATCTTGCATGTTACATGTCTGAAATTGATTGAAGTGGATTTGAGATCTTAAGGCTTCCAAAACCCTCATTCATGCATTCTTGTACCTATTATCAATAAATTAGGGAAAATTGATTATTCATACAATATCAAACTTTGGATCTAGATTTTCACAATCAGAGACTTATAGACCCTGTTGCACTTGTACTAGCTTTGAAACCCTAGAATTTAGCACTTTTAGAATAGGGATCCTGATGTAATCAAGGGAGGTCCTCCAACACACAATCAACACAAAACCAATCTACAACAACAACTCATAAGTCACAATTCTCTGAATTCTTCACTTTTCACCAAATCAACCTAATTCCTTGTAGCATAGCCAACCCACTCAATTGGCTATATCTTCTTAATGGGATCTTTCTAGACCATAACCCAAACTTTTTCAAGGACCCATTAAGGTGTCCAAAAACATACCAATATATCCCAATATGTTACTTTACAACATTCCCTTCAAAACTAGGTTTTTCATGCCAACTAGGCCTCAATTAGGCCTCTTTTCCAAAGGACCTTTCATTTAAACTTTTCACCAATCTTCAAAATAACTAGGGAAATGCTCAATAGGTTTTCAAACCACAAATTACACAATTTTCTTACAAAAAAACTCACTCCAAAGGGCCACAACAAGAAACCCTCATTTATTGCCTAAATCCGAGGGCTTGTTGAAAAACACATTATCAGGCTTTAGCTTGGCTTTCCACCTCCTCAAACATGTCTAATTACCTTTTTACATGCTCAATTCAACATCAAGTAACACTTCCCCAACACCTTACCCACTTTACCAACTCAAAACCTCACCTTTCACATGGAAAATTCAAATTTCCAACCTAGGGCTTCATTTCCAATACACTAACTGACCTCCCTTGCTCTCTCACCACATGATCTCACCTATTTCTTAATGATACAAAACCATTCCACAAGCTATAGGTGCCACAAAAAGTGGAATGGGTCGAGGTTACATTTTAAAGGTTACAAAACCTTAAAACTGGGTATTTAACTAGCCACAAAGAATTTGCTCAAACTTATACCAAGTTCACTATTATATGATCAAATAAAATACATTAAGAGGAAAAATCACACCTTAAAATTAATTCAATTTTTTTTTAGAGCATTATGCAGTTGTACGGGTTTTATAGTCTAGAAACTAAGAAGAAAACATAGAATTTATGAAAAAACATAGCTTTTTATTGATGTTTCTTCTTTCCAATTTCAAGAACAACCTTCCATCGATGATTCTCAACACATATATACTTTTTCCCTTTAATCTAACTGTCTAAATTCCGTAAACTGCTTTTTGAAATGCTATGACTGTTGAACTTCCTCTAAAATCTTCTTTTAGCAACTTTAAGCAATTTTGCATTTTTCAACTTGACAATTTTGTAATATTTTGCACTTTTAGCAATATTGACCTTCTAGACACCTAATAACCACTAAAATGACTTTTTTAACACCAAAATGGTTATAGTGACCTTATTTATACAAAATATACCAAAAACCTAAAGCCTACTCATGATCAATATTAATTGACAATTTTTTATCAAAGGTGCTCCTGCACCATACACCCCAACTTGTAATTTTTCCAATTCTCTTGGAAATTTTGATGTAATTTGTCCTTCCTTGTGCTCTTTATGCCTCTATCCTTCATATTTTTCTTCAATAGTTTCATCTTGCTTTGATTCTTCCCTGTCCATACCACTCTTGTCCTTGTCAACTTTTGAAACATGCTCTACCTGTGCATACTTGCTCTATGGGGTGTTTCTCATTTTTTCCATCATCAAATACTGATGTCATATCTTCTTTTACATCTATACACTTACCTCTATCAACTGCCATCACTTCCTCTTTCTCTCCATGCTTGAACCTTTCTCCACTATCCTTCTTAACTGCATCTTCCTCACTGTCAATCTCATAAACTTATGTACCATCACATTTAATTGTCTCTTTCAGACCTGCCAATACTTTTTTCATTGTCCTATCATTCTTACTAGCCACTATCACATCAGTCCTATCAACTTCACCAACTTCTATCCTCTTATTCACTATATCACCAACCTCTATACTAACAACTTTCAACTACCTCTTCACTCCTTTCTCTGCTACTATAGGACATATGGTAGTCCCTATTAGTATCCCTTCACTTAATTTTTTCCTTTCCAAAAACTTATCACCTTTAATCTACATTGTATCAGACTGAGACACTTTCTCATCAATTTTCTTCCACACAAAATTATTATTTATGCCAACTAACTGCCTTTTGTTTCACTCTTCCTCTCAACTTTGTCATGCCTTGCATTGGCTGCCCAACTCATACCTTTATCCTCACCAACATTCACAAACTCTTTCCTTCCAATCATGATGATCTCACCATGCTCTTTTTGTATCTTCATTCAATGGAGTCAATATGTATGTCCTTCCCTCATTTTCTATGGTATAAGTGTTTTTCCTTCCATTATACATATTTGACATGTCAAGCTACTAGGGAATTCCTAGCAACATATGGCAACAACTCATGGGAAATATGTCACAAACAACCTTATCCCTATACTGACCAATTTGGAATTCAATAGTAGTTTTTTCATTCACCATGATAGATTGATGATCACTAATCCAAGAAACTCTATAAGGATTTTCTATAGGCACTCTTTGCAAATTTAATTTGTCAACCATATCACTAGACACCATGTTATCAGTGCATCCAAAATCAACTACTACCTTCCATACCTTATTTTTGCATCTGCAGGATATCCTAAACATGGCTCTTCTTTCAATTATCTCTTTCTCCTTGGAGGTCTTCAACATTTTTCTTTTCATCATCAACATCTCACCTACTTCAGGAGCAACACAAAGACTATTGGATTTTGAACTTTCAACCTCATCCTCTTGAACAATTTGTGCTCTTATTTCATTTTTCTTTTCTCCTCCACTTGTTGTGGTCGCAAACTTCTTTCGAAACTTGTAGAAAGGTGACCAAAATCACCACACTTGTAACACTTTCCTACAAACTCATTAGAATCTCTTCTTTTCCTAAAACTTGTTCTTCCACCTCTCCATCCACCTCTTGATTCAAGTGCTTGTTCTCTACTTTTATCATCATCTTCATGATCTTCTTTGGACTGTCTTCTGCCTCTTCCTATATTCATGTTATCTATGCCCCTTCCTTGTCTTTCTTTCCTTCTCTTAATTCTATCCTCTGCCCTTACTGCCATTTGGAAACATTCTTCCACTATCTTAGGAGGATCCAAACTAATTTGATCTCTTATGTTCAATCTCAAACCACTCAAATACCTAACCACTCTTTCAACCTCATCTTCATTGTGGCCTACCTTAATTCATAACCTATGAAATTCCTCAATATAATACATCACATCTAACTCCCTTTGCTTCAAATCTTGCAATTTCATAAAAGTTTGTACGAAATAATCTGCTAGTAAAAATTGAGCCTTTACTTTTGCTACCATCCTATCCCAAGAGCTTATCTTGGACTTACGTTTCTTGACCCTATCTTCTTGAGAAAAGTTCCACCATGTTAGGGTTGGAACCTTCAATTTTTTCTTGGCATATTTCACCTTCTTACTATCCTCTATGTCTTCAAACTCAAAAAAATTATCTAAGGCATCAATCCAAGCCAAAACCTCTTCACTATCCATCTTACCTCTATACATTGGCACCTCAACTTTCAATTTTGGAGTGTTTTCAACTTTTACTACCTTTAGCATCTTGATCATTCTCTTGGCATCAAGGTCTAAGTCATCTTCATCATCCTGGACTGGAGGGTTTCCTTTTTCCCCCTCATCCTCCTTATCAATACAGTCTTCATTCACCATTCCTCTTCTCTGATTCTTCTCCAAAACTGCTATCCTTGCTAAGGTGGCTTCTTGAGACTCTTTATAGAGTGTTTCCTTCTATAACAACTTCTCTTTCAATTCCTTTATCTCCTTTTCCATTGCAATGGATTTTGGAGACATCTTCACAATCTTGCCTCTTCACCTTCCAATCACAAACTGCAACTTTCTTCCACAAAGACTTGGTACCTTTTCTCTAATACCACTTGATGTAATCAAACAAGGTCATGAAACACACAATCAACACAAAACCAATCTACAAAAATAACACACAAGTCACAATTCTTAGAATTCTTCACTTTTCACCAAATCAACCTAATTCCTTGTAGCATAGCCAACCCACTCAATTGGGTATATCTTCTCAATGGGATCTTTCCAGACTAGAACCCAAACTTTTTCAAGGACCCATTAAGGTTTCCAAAAACATACCAACAAATCTCAATATGTTACTTTGCAACATTTCCTTCAAAATTGGGTTTTTCATGCCAATTAGGGCTCAATTAGGCCTCTTTTCCAAAGGACCTTGCATTTAAACTTTTCACCAATCTTCAAAATCACTAGGGAAGCACTCATCAGGTGTTCAAACCATAAATTACACAATTTCCTTGCAGAAACACTCAACCCAAAGGCCACAACAAGAAACCCTCATTTATTGCCTAAATCCTAGGGATTATTGAAAACACATTACCGGACCTTAGTTTGGCTTGCCACCTCCTCAAACATGTCTAATTACCTCTGTACATGCTCAATTCAATATCAAGTAACACTTCCCCAACACCTTACCCACTTTACCAACTCAAAACCTCACCTTTCACATGGAAAATTCAAATTTCCAACCTAGGGCTTCATGCCCAATACACTAACTAACCTCCCCTACTCTCTCACCACATGATCTCACATGTTTCTTAATGATATAGACCCATTCCACAAGCTACAAATGCCACATAAAGTGGAATGGGTTGAGGTTACATTTTAAAGGTTACAAAACCTTAAAATTGGGTATTTAACCAGTCACAAAGAATTTGCTCAAACTTACACCAAGTTCACTATTAGATGATCAAATAAAATGCATTAAGAGACCAACTCACACCTTAAAATGAATTCAAAACAAATTTAGAGCATTATGTAGTTGTACGCACTATACAGTCTAGAAACTAAGAAAACACATAATTTATGAAAAAACATAGCTTTTATTGATGTTTCTTCTTTCCAATTTCAAGAGCAACCTTCCATCAATGATTCTCAACACATATATACTTTTTCCCTTTAATCTAACTGTCTAACTTCCACAAAATAACTTTTGAAATTCTATGACCGTTGAACTTCCTCTAAAATCTGCTTTTAGCAACTTTAAGCAATTTTGCATTTTTCAACTTGACAATTTTGTAATATTGACCTTCTAGACACCTAATAACCACTAAAATGACTTGTTTAACACAAAAATGGTCATAGTGACCTTATTTATACAAAAGATACCAAAAACCTAAAGCCTACTCATGATCAACATTGATTGACACTTTTTGACCAAAGGTGATCCTGCACTAGAGCCCATTTCCCTTGTCTTGCTAGTTCAACTCCATATTTGAATCACATATTATTCTCTATCTATAATCTCCATATCTTATTTATGTTTCTATCCTTTTTTTATATTTTTTAGATTCTATAATAGTTTGTCACTTTGGTCTTTATTCGCCTAGTCCACTACATCTTCTAATCAATTATCACATCCCACATAACACAAAAAGGGAAAAAAACCCTAACTAGTTTGTTTGGATCTCCCTTGAGGACAAAAACCAAATAGTGTCTCTTGGTTAGTTTTGTCTCCTTCAATGTTTAAGGTGGAATGAGTGTTTGAAATTAATTTTTTAGCCTAGATTCCATTTACCCATCTTAACATTTTAGTGAACCTAATGTATCCTACAATTGCAATTTTTTTAATTTATAAAACATATATTTTGTCATCTAAGCAAGAAATTAGGTTATTTGAATATCTTATTCCTCATATGTACTCATTATATGTTTAAATTTTGAAAATAAAGCATTCCATTTCTTTGTTCACCAAACACTTATCATTTTGGTGGGCCCAACTTAGATTATATTTTTCTTTTTTTATTTAAGTGCATACTTTCAGATCAAATTTAATTAATTAAGGAATTAGAATTATTGAATATCTCATTTTCATATTCAAATATTATATATTTACATTAAAAATCAAAGCATTTGACTAGTTATTGTCTTTTTATTTACAAAACATAAACCCAAAACACTTTCATATAACATATAATCAACATATTTGTCTTGTCATCATCTTTCTTCCACTTATCTTCCATCTTCTTCTTATTAGGAATATTTATGTCTCTTGAAACTTGTACTTGATTTATGAGTTTCATGATTTAGTGTTCTATAATCAACACTCTTGTGAGACAAAGTTATAGACTTATGAATTCTCATGTTTTAACTAGCTTTGAACTTAATCATGAGTTTGTTAAATATTTCACTCAAGGAACCTTTACAACACAATCTCCTTTTGATCCTACTCCCACTTCCACTTTTCTAATGACCCATGGTCCACAAACCCTTCATGAATACCCTAAATTTGAAAACCTTGTGGCTTATATTCTTGAAGATAAACTCCAAAATCTAGACCAAGACTTGGCTAGTCTCCAACTATACTTGAGTATTGAACACTTAGGTATAGAAACTATCCCTCTTATAGAAAATGTTAGGAAATCGGTTAAGGATTCACAAGGTGTGAAAATTCTACCCATCCTAGCTTACATAGTGGATTCAAACATTATGGAATTAGCTAGTTGCATAAAAATTCTCAATAATGCATCTCCTCAAAATCAAATAGGAATGCAAGTGTTAACTCCCATGATCACATTTTTTATTCATACCTTTACTTCTTTATTCATAACCCCTGCTACACAATCTGGTAATAACATTTACACTAGTTTGGGGCTTTCATGTGGTAATTGATATAAATTGGTTCCACCTTCCTCAAACCCCCCATTTACTTCTCAAAACATCAATCCACCCATTTCCCAACATGTTCCACAATTCACTTATCAAAATACCAATCCACTTATTATTAGTTCTAGTCCTTCACACTTTACTAATTCTCAAACCCCCTCACCAACTGATCCTATCATCAACCAAATTTTACAAAAAAAATATTATTTACAACAACAACATACCTTACTCGTAGCCCATTATCATTCACCAATCTAAAAACTTCAATTCCATAAAATATTGAAACAACACATTTTGAGAAGTATTAAGTAGTGATTTCCTCTTCAAAATGCACTATTAGCCAAACTCTTCCCTTAGACATTGAAAGACATGGCCTTGGATTGGTTTTGCTTATTAATTAATAATTCAATCCACTATTTTTCACAAATCTTCACTCAATTTCTTCAAAATTTCCAAGATAACATTAGACCCCAAGTCATATTAAGTGATTTGTTTTATTGCAAGAAAATAGCCAAGGAAAAGGTTGTTGATTTTATAGGGTGTTATTAAGCCCTCTACCCTCAAATCACGTATTCCCTTTCAAATGATGATGTGCAACAAGTTTTTATGAGAAAATTACAAGAAACATTCAATATAAGATTCTATTAATGTGATGCCCTTCATTTACACATCTTTTCATGAATATTTGTGATTACCAATTATTAGTTAGCCAATATGAGGGTTCATCCTCACCAGCTCCTATTGGTCAGTCTGAGGCCACTAATACTTCTAATTACCAATAATTTAAAAAGAAAGAAATTTTTTTCATCAAGATAAATTCCCCTCCTAATAACATCCAAGCACATGTGTCAATTGTAACACTTGTAGCCCCCTATCCATTCAAACCAATAGATTGACAATTCTTATAACTATTTGAATCCCTTCATTCCATCATGCTACAATTACTTAAAAATAATTTGATTCAACTTCCTCATTTTTGTCTTGTGGACACCTACAAACATTTACCTCCTTTATATAATCTAAAATCCTTCTTTCAATATCATCAGGAACTTATACATGACATCAAGCAATGTATGTGTCTTGATCATGAAGTGCAAGACCTCATTGAATCTAAGATCATATGGGTGTCTAGTTTTAATGATAAAAAAAATGATTTTGTTGCACCTCTAATCAAAATTACAAATCTATACTAATCCATTACCTACCCATTCAACTAATCTTGTTGAGCCATCTACTAATACATTAATTGCATCTATAGCCTCTTATCATAAAGATAAATGAGTAGATAATATGGTTAATATGATAGATGTTCACCCTTTCCAAAATCAACCCAAAATCCTTCTTGATATCACTTATACTCACATCAATTCATCTATCCATGCACCGAATGGTCCTCTTTATATTACCACTAAAATTAATGAAAAACCTAGAAATATGCTTAGTGAATGGAATCACATAAGAGTTCCTTTATGTGAATGACTTGTACCAAGATAAGTATGTGCTATCAAAAGTCTTGGTTAGAGCGCATGATGGTTCCACTCGTCCTAAAATTAGTACCTTGACCCTTCCTATCCAAGTTGGGACTAAAAGGTTGGAAATACTTTTTTTATAATCCCTACCTCAAATCAATTTTGTGTGAAGTTGGGTCATCCATAGCTTACTTCCATGAGTGTGGTCCACTCTATCATCCATAAATGCCTCAAGTTTATATTTGAAGGAAAAATACATATTATATTTCATAGTGGGTTTGAGCCCTTGTCTCTTCAAGGGAAATTTTCCCTTGACTATTTTTTCCATAGCCAACCCAACTTATTTGACCCTGTGAGGATTTCCTCTTTTATCATATAAAAAATTCAAAGCTAGTTATACTATTAACAACAACTCACTTCCCATTCTGGTTATTCCCTTAAGGATCCTTAGTATCCTGTGGCTATGATGGTTGTTCCTCCTACTCCATAGGTAGTGAGTTCCCCAACCCCAATTGTCTAGTATTTATGTTGAGCTTCCACATCCACCATCCTATCCAAGACCATGAGGTGAATGCTTGACATAGTTTACAATTCTTTCACTTAAAGGATTTCCTAAGTTCCTCCTATTTCTTTAGATTCTAGAGGAAAATAGTCCAATGTGCCAAAATCTCCTCCCACTAACTCTCAACCTTTGATGGCTCCTTTCCTTCCTCCTCCAAAGGAAGAAAAGGAACTGGTTTTGGGAAACACCCAAGTTCCCCTACATAAGCTCAAACTCATACATGATAAAATCATAATGTGAAAGAACACATGGGACGACATCATGTTATGGCTTGCTAGCTTGCTTAAGGTGATGAATCTTCACCTAATGATCCCTCTCCCATGTAATAGGTTTTTGATGAGGTTCCTCTCCCTCATCCATCTTCATCATCCCCTAACTCCACTTCACCTTTATTGCTTAAACATGAACCTTATCTTTCCTAGCCAAGCCAAAGACTAAAAATTTTGTGACCTTCTCCACCATCTAGTCCATGGGATTCTTTCATCCCTCCTCCCAAATCTTCAACAATTAATGATAGTGCTGAAAATAATGTTGGTAGCACCACCATAATACCTATTGTGATATATGTTGGCCTCCTCTAATGGTTCAATAACTAAGCCCTTAAAGCTGCAACTTAGAGATTAGATATCTACACTAAGTAGTTATCTTTCCCATCATGAAGGTTCATTTCTTTGTCAACCCAGGGACGCGGACTTGAAATGGGTTAGCACTGTATGTGTAGTAGGAATCAACTGTAATCATCATTATCCTATAACTAGAAAGGAAACAATTATAAAAATAAAATGCTTGAAAGGAATTAACATAAGTACTAAGCATGAATCAACAACTGAATTGAAATCGATGATAGAAACAAAAATTTCAGCAAATGGACAAGAAGTTAGTCTATCTGCCTTGGCTATAGGAATAGACATAGAACAAAGTTCCAATGGTTGCAAGAATAGACAATTGCTAAGACTGTAGCTAATTATTGAGTAGAAAAGTAGTTACTAGAAGCTAAATGGATGGAATTCTCACCAAGTGGGCCCACTTGAATGAGTCTCCCTAAGCTAACTCAGATGCAGTAAATCAAAGTATCATTTTATTCATTGAAAAAATGATTACATAATATTAGCAATATGACTATATTACTTGAAAGTGAAAATGCAAGTACAATATCAGAACTTCCAACCTTATGAAGAGGGATATCCGATCATTATTTATAGGAGAAAAGCTTCTAACTAACCCTAACTAATAGGGTGGTCAACTCCAACAAACTAGGAGGACGTCATTTATTGAAAGCATGAAAAAGAGGAAGGAAGATATGCATGCACAAGAATTTAGTCAAACTAGTCTTTCATTAATGAGGATCCAGCATAACAACACCTCCTAAATCTACTAAACTAACAAACATGATCATTTAAAGGTAAGTTACAACTTCCACACAAGCTAGAAGTTTCCCTCCATTAACCTCTTTAATGACCATCTCCTTGACTTCTTTAGCACCTGGCCAACTGGCATGAGCTCCTTCCACCTTGCAAGCCTCATTTATATTTGCATCTTAATGTGAACCTACATAATGACATTAGTGTGCACAAAAAAATTGTGTATCCATAATCACCTTAAAATAACATTCACTCAATCACATGTAAAATTAATATAGATATATCACATAGCAAGTTAATATCATCAAAAGTCACAAGGATAAGTTCATTCCCAAGGTTCATAAATTTAGTGAAATAACATAGAGAGTGTCAATAACCAAGTGCTAAAGTCCATAGTAACAACAAAAAATATATGATAAACCCTTTTAAAATTGATCCATTATTTGGACTCATCATCTCCCCCCAACCTAATGATATGTTGGTCCTCCAATAGAGGGAACTTAATTCCTTTGCCTAACCAAAGCTCTAAAATCACCAATTGTTGTTTTCCCTTGATCAATTTCTGCAATATCTAAGTTTGGATCCTAATAGAAACCCTGCTTGTTCTCCAACTTGCCCCACCTTGGCCTCTCTATATCTATATCATATTGATAGGTTTTTTAATTTGGTACTGGCCACAACAGAATGGGTGGTTGAAATATCAATGGAAGCCAATAGTGTTGCTTCATCCTTCCAATATGTATGTACCTAATGCTCCATTTACATGTTGCCTAATAATTTTGTAGGGGATGGAGTTCAACCTGTTTTAATTGATTTGGAAAATCATTCCATCTTTGTGATATACCCCAATACTATTTTCCCTGTAGTAGCAGTTACCTACTCATATTCCTGGTATGCCTCCTCCATATCAGGCATGATCCTCTTTTTGTATTCTAGATTATAGATAATTTTGTGCCATGTGCAGTAAATGTCTGAAGGGTTACTTGATTTGGCTCTTAGAGATAAGGGGGTATGGAGTTCTCTTTCTCTATATATTTTAAATTGCTACCCCCAGCTGATTTCATTTTGAATCCATGACATGAATGCCCTGAAGTGAATATCCCCAATGTATAACAATGGATTCTAGTCATGGTAATTAGGAACAACATAATTATGCAAGTACAATTCACATAATAAATTTTTAACTTCAAGAAGAGAGGATTGGTATGCTTGGAAAAACTCTTGTGGAGTTTCAATGGAAGGGTTTAAACCAGAAATGACCCTTGACAACTTAAAAGAAAGATGGTGCTCCTTTAAATCTAGTGCATATACCCATGGGGGAGTTCTTCATGCCATCATTTGTGTTACTAAATCCACCACATTGTCCACCTTATCCTTTAATGAAGTGATCTTTGCATTCTTCTCCTCAATTTATGCATTTTTCTTATTGACTTCTTCCCATAGCTTGAGACTTTCTTCATTCCATTCTTCCCCTTTCTTCTGCATTTCATTCCATAAGTCTAGGGCTATCGATTCCCATGAAAAAGTATGAGGTTTATGCTTTCCTACTAGGATTTTTCCTTGCACTAGTTCTTGATGTTCATCTTGCTCTTCTAGGACTGATTCTTGATGTTCCATTTGCTCTGTTTGCATTGATTCTTGTTGTTCAACTTGCTCTGGTTGCAATGGTTCTTGTTGTTCAACTTGCTCTACAACAACAAGTTTTGTCAATCTTATTTTTGCTCGTTCCTCAAAAACTTATTCCATTTATATATTTACCTACCCCTTAGGAGCTTCTACCTCCTTCCTAGGTTTCCCTCTGAGTCTAGGGCTCCTTTTTGGATGCACATCAGTAGCTGAATCAGTTAGTTTTTATTTCTTTCGAAGGATTTTATTTTTCTCAATGGTTGTAGGATAACCAATGTCTTTAGTTTTTTGCTTCCTAGGGCTAGGTTTTACTTTTTTGGATTTTTTCTTCTAAGCCTTCCCTTTGCTAGTTTCTACTTCTCTCATTTGTGCTTCCTTTTTTCGAATGGTAGCCCTAGTGCGAACTAGATTTTTAGGGAGAACATTGACATTAGGGTCTGAAGATGAGCTATCTTCATTTGTATGCTATTATTTAGAGGAACCAATTTCTATTGCAGAATATACTATAGGAGGGTTTGTGCTAGGGTTTGTACTAGAATTTGAAGCTCCAGGAGTGGTTTTAGTAACCCTCCCATCCCTACTAGCCCTACGAGCTTGGGGCAGACCTCTAGGACCCAAATTTTCTAATCTGAACTGATCAATGCTCAAAAATTCTTCCCATGACATACCAAAAACTTCTTGCAAATATTTTTCAACTAAAAATTTAATCAAAAAGTGATGGGAAACATAGTTTTCCCTACCTTTCTATGCCTCATCTGCCATGATTGCAAGAAGGTTGTACAACACGTTTGGCACATTCATCTTCCTGCCATGTCTCATATGATTCAAAAGCTTGAAATGTACAAAATGAAGACATGATTGGTGACCCTCACAAGTAATATATTTGATAATGTAGACAACAACTTGTTTCCATTTTTCTAGCAGATAAGTTCTCCTTATTCCTTGTTTTTCTACAACAAGCGGAGGATCACTAGGCTTAGTGAATTTTTCCCTAGCTAGTCTAGCATCTTTAGAAATAGGGTACAGTTCTCCTTCAGTAGGAAAACCTATTACTTCAACAATACTCTCTTTAGTGGCTATAAATTCTATCCCTTTCACCATTTCCTTACCATTAGAGAGTGTTTGTACAAATTCCAAAGCAATGTTGTCGTGGAAACTATCTAGTTTCAGAAAGTAGTCTAACCATTCACAATTTTTGAATTCGGCTAGAGAGAGTGCATCCTGCAGGATCACTTGGTCAACTATAGGTTCATTTCTAATCAGTTGATCTCCCATTTCTTCTACTCACAATTTGGAAAACACCTCTACAAAATCTTCTTTCTTGTAGTCCTTCTGAAAACCCCATTTCTTTCTACTTCTTGCAACTCTTTTTGAGTGCTAATGTCAATGTTGTATGACTCTTCAATTTACCTTTTTGGTGGAATTATGACTATGACTAAGGCAATAAGGAAGACATAAAGGAGGGACATCATCAAAGAAAATGGTGGTATCTAGTGTCATATCATACATGAAAGACATCATTTCAACTATATCATTTCAAATTTTCTACCATGTTGGCCCATGAATGACATGTATGACACATGGACACATGGGTCACTCCCCCCCAACCTAAATAAGAGCATGTGTTTGCACAAGTTGGGATGTAATCATGATGTACCAGGGTAGAGTACTGATATGTGTTATGTAAAATATCAATATTAATATAAAATAATTAGACAAATGCATTTAAGACAATTAAGATATATCAAGTTGCTATCCATGCACCTGTAAAGTTGGAGTGTCTTTTGCAAAGAATGTGGAAGAAAGTATCAGTTACTAGAAAATTATGGTTGAGATTATTAAATAAAGTGATGATGGAGTGAAGTGATGGTGGAATGAAGTGATGGTGGAGTGAAGTGATGGTGGAGTTATGGAAGAGAGAGAAAGGATGGAGATGAATGGGTAGTTATGTTTATTGATGGAGAAGTTAATTCCCACAAAAAGTGGAAATCTTTATTATGATTGCATGCATACCTTGACTAGGTAGTAGGATGGACACTAGGTCTACTTCCTTTGGCTACAAGAACTTCAGAGTTCTGATGTTCAAAAAATTGTTGCATGAACTCTTGTTTTGAGGTCGGTTTATGATATAACCTGAGACAATGACCATTGACCAGGAGCTTGAACCTGATAGGATCAATTGTTGTGAGTTGAACAACACCATTGGAGAAGACCTCTGCAACCTCATATGGTCACAACCACCTAGTTTGCAATTTTCTAATGTTATCCTTATACCTAGAATCATAAAGAAGTGCCTAGTCACCTGGCTGGAACTTCTTTTCCTTGATGTATTTGTCATGCCATCTGACTCTTCAGTTTTGCACCATCTCAGCATGGTGGAGAGTTGGTTTCCTCATCTCATCTAAGGAATTTAGTTGCATAACCCTTTCCTTTTGTTCCTTAGATATATCTATTCCAAGGTCTAGTGCAGTTCTAAGAGTTTTTTGTTCAAACTCTATAGGCATCATTGCTTTCTTTCCATACAATAGTTCAAAAGGAGTAAAACTAGTAGTGGTTTTCCAAGTGGTTATATAGGCCCAGACAACTTCTAGCAACCTATTTTCCCAATCCTTTCTATGAATTTCCACTATTTTGGTAAAAATAGCCTCTATTTTCCTATTTGTTACCTCAAACTGGCCATTGGATTGAGGGTGATAAGGTGTAGATTTATTATTCCTTACATTATATTCATTGACCAATGTTGTGACAAGAGTTGATGTAAATTGAGCCCCTTGATTTGTGACTATCTCTCTAGGAACTCCATAGCGTGTGAAGATTTCTTCATAAAGGAATTCTACAACTTTATTTTCTCTGGCATGTTTCATGGCTCTGACCTCAACCCACTTAGTCACATAGTCAGTGCAAACCAAGATGTAATATTTTCCATTTGATAGTGGATCAATTGGACCTACAAAATACAGTCCCCATTTATCAAATGGTGTGATAACTACTTGAGGGTATAGAGGAATCTCATCTAATTTAGTTGGTTGACCCATCCTCTGACATATATCACACTTCCTAGTGTACTTTCCTACATCCTTATGAAGTGTGGGCTAGTAATACCCTATATTGTATATCTTCATGGTTGTTCTCTTAGCTACAAAGTTCCCTTCAGAGGGTTCATTATGACATGCATGTAGTATGTCATAGGTTTCATCCTCTCTTACACATCTCCTCATCACATGATCTGGTCTAGTATAGAATAAACAACCTACAATCCATGAGTATGGAAAAGTTTTCTCAATAAGAACCCTTCTCTCTTTTGGAGAGAAATGAGGGGGAACTCTCCCTATAACCAAATAATTGGATATATTTGCATACCAAGGTGTGTGAACATTTATGGAGAACAAATGTTCATTAGGAAAGGAGTCATCAATGACTTGAGTGTCCTCTGATGTAGTCAATCTAGAGATAAATTCTGCCAGAACATTTTCCTTACCCAATTTGTCTATGATGGTGATATCAAATTCCTGCATTAACAACAACCACCTCGCTAGTCTACCTAAAATCAATGGCTTGTTCATAAGGTATCTTATAGATGCATGGTATGTATGGAAAAAGATCTAATATATTGTAATATAATGCCTAAACTTGTTGAGAGCATAAATGACTGCCAACATCTCCTTCTTTGTCATTGTGTAGTTAAACTCATCTCCTTGTAGGTTCTTGCTGAAAAAGTAGATTGAATTCTCAATTGCTCCCTCCTTTTGTCCCAAGACAACCCCTATAGCATAATTAGATGCATCTATGTGAATATGGAAAGGGATTTCCCAATTAGGGCCTTTGAGCATAGGAGCATGGGTTAATGTTAATTTTAAATCAGAGAATGCTTTATGATAATCCTTTTTCCACTAGAACTCACCATATTTAGTTAAAATATTATAAAGTGGTGCTTCCATCTTACTAAAATATTTTATGAAGCACCTATAGTATCCTACATGTCCCAGGAAACTCCTAACATCTTTTTGCTTGACAGGAATAGAAATATTGGTAATCACCTCAATCTTGGTTGGGCCCACTTGAATTCCTTTTTGAGAAATATAATGGCCAAGAACTACTCCCTCTTGCATCATCATAAATCATTTCTCACTGTTCAAGGAAATATTATGGTTCTCACATCTCTACAAAACCTTTCCTAGGTTTTCTAATGCTTCTGCAAAATCAGCACCATAAGTAGTAAAATCATCCATGTAGATCTCCATGCAATCATGTGAAATATCTGAGAATATACTAATAACTACTCTTTGAAAGGTTGCAGGTGCATTACATAAACCAAATGGGAGTATTGAATAGGAATAAGTCCCCCAAGGATAGGTAAAAGTTGTCTTTTCTTGATCTTCAGATGCAATCTATATCTGATTATAACCACTAAATCCATCTAGGAAGGAAAAATATTGTTTACCTGCAAGTGAATCCAATACTTGGTCTATAAAAGGAAGGGGAAAATGATCCTTTTTGGTGGTAGAGTTTAGTTCTCTATAGTCAACACAAACTCTCCATTTACCTCCCTTGTTAGGTACAATTACCAAAGGGGACACCCATTGGTTGTCTGAGATAGGGTAGATAAATCCTGCATCCAATAACTTTTGTAGTTCCCCTTTCACAATCTCCCTTAGTGCAGGGTTTATTTTCCTTTGTGGTTTACTTACTAGTGTGTAATCATCTCTAATGTAGATCTTGTGAGTACGGAGCTTGGGATCTAATCCTTTCATGTCATGGTAATCCTATGCAAATGCACATTGATGTATCCTCAATAGGTTTGTCAAGGACAACTGTTGCTCTTAACTCAGCTTGCTATTAATATTCAAATGTTTCCCCTCTAAAACTTGTACTTGTGTGGTCAACTCAAAAAAAACATGGTTTTTTCACTAATGTTTGGCATTTTTAGTTCATGTGGTAACAATATATGAAGCATATATGTTGCTGCAGGAAACTGAGATGCGGGAGGAGCGGGTAGAAGTGTCTACAATGGATAGGAAGAACTAGATGATTCTTCATGCACTTCACAATGGTTCTAAATTATATGGGATAATATTTCATCTTCTTCCTGAAGCTACATGAAAGGACTTCTTCCTATCATCATGAGTTGTGCCACTGAATTGACCTCCTCTGCCTCTTCTTCAACATGTGGCCATATGGGGTTGTCCATATCATGGGATGGTTGAGTAGGAGGATAGAGGACAATATTCTTAGTGTTTCTTCCATCAGAATTAGTCATGTCCCCTTACCAGAATCCAATGTAAGCATCTATTGTAGCTAACCACAGTCTACCCAGAATAATGGGATACCCTCCTAATGTAGCTTTAGGGGAAAGGATCATAAAATCTGCTGGGTATTTCAAAGAGTCTAGAGTAACAACAAGGTCTTCTACTATACCATCTAGTTTGACAGTGGAATTTTCAGCAAACTGCAAGACAATAAGAGTAGGTTTCATATTTGCAACATTTAGTTGCTGCAAGATATCCTTAGTCATCATATTGATAGCTTCTCCCAAGTCGATTAGAGCATTCTTTACTTGGACCCCATTTATAATGACTCTAACTACAGGACTACCTG
This sequence comes from Sequoia sempervirens, assembly GCA_007258455.2. Lineage (NCBI taxonomy): Eukaryota > Viridiplantae > Streptophyta > Pinopsida > Cupressales > Cupressaceae > Sequoia > Sequoia sempervirens. Next base: position 174,541,665 of record VDFB02000003.1, on the reverse strand, counting down.
AGTCAGTATATTTGGGAATAGTGACTTCGCAACCATGATATCTTCCAACTACCCCACTATATGAATGGTAGTGGGGCCCTTCTTTTTCCTCCGTAGTTTTTTGAGACATGCTTCCTTAATTGCCCTACTATATATGGGAACATCTTTTTGACTTGAAAAAAAGGTATTTTGACACATATGTGTTTCAACTTCTCAAGAATATCAAATGTTGTTTCTTCCTTTTCCTCTTTTTTTTTAACAACTTCTAACCTTTGAGGAAATGGTGGGTCTTGATCTGACTGTTGAACTGGTTTAGGATTCTTGGGCACACTTGACTGAGCAGGGATATCAAATGGATTCTGATGCTCCTCTTCTTCCACAGGAAGATTTGTGATAATAGGAGTGGAAGGAGATGGAAAAGTGGTTCCTGAATGCAAATGAATGTCACTCACACCCACAGAATATGCAGAAAATTGATTGGGATCTACAGAATATACTAGTTACTTTCATGGTTTCTTATTTGGGTTAGATGTGGGTTGAGCTTGTAGCTGAGTAGGTCTAGGCATGCTATAGTTTGAGCTAGTAGGAGGAGGCATTATGGCAGGTTTTTGAGGTTGTGGAGGTGGCTACATGTAACCAGTTGCCTAGTTTGGCCATTGCTATCCACCCCTCCATTGGGATGTTTGCTACTAATTTCCTAGAGGTTGCTACCAATTCCCCTGAAATTGTTGCCACTCAGGTGGAGAGTTTTGGTAATTGGGACAAGTATTTGGAGGATTGTTCTAAGGCTAAGGTGGATAGCCTCCAAATTTTGATGGGTATGGGGGTTTCCATTGATTACTAAAAAATTCAAATAAGGTCCACTAAAAGATAATGGATCTACTGGCATACCTTGTCTTGGATCCCATGGTCTTCTTTGCACAATGTAGGAAAACCGATCATCATCAACCTGAACTGGCCTGAATTTTGGTGGAATTTTCTTTCCATTAATGTTGGCTACCATTTTGCATCTACAGTCCTTCTTCTTTTTCCTACAATGAGGACAATAGTCTGCCAACATTGCTTCCGCCTCCTCTTATTTCTTCTTTTCTTCAAGTGTATCTAGCTGAGTAGCCATATTTTTTTATGATATCCTACTTGAAATCTTCCAGCAATGAGTGATTTCCATCCTTGAAACTCCATTAGTGGAGGATTTACCCATAGAAGATTGGTAACCTCTTCCTTTCTTTAGAGCTACCTTGGAGTAATTTTGACATATCTTCTTAATATCATCCTAGGGAACTTGGGTGATATCTCCTCCTCCTATCAGATCCAAGTCATAAATACAGGTTTCATTAATCCCCCTAAGGAAGAGCAACTTTTGAGATTCTTCATTAAGTGCATGATGTGGAGATTTCTACAGGCAAAACAAGAACCTGGAAATAAAGTCCTCCAAACTTTCATCTTTCTTCTATTGCATTCTAAAGATATCATCTCCTCTCATATCACTACCCCTATAGTATTCTTTATACTTCTCAAGAAACTTTGTTTTCATATCATCCAAAGTCTCTATAGTATTCCTACCTAGGCTCATAAACCATCTTAATGCAACTTCTTTCAAGGTAGTAGGAAACAATTTAAGCCTATGAGCATCAATAGTGTAATCATAGCTTCTATAGAGGATATCAAACTCAAACAAGAAAGTGTTTGGATCCTCTATTACAAGCCCATAGAATCTAGGAAGAACTGAAGCAAGGATGTTCTTAAGATTATCAACTTCATTTTGGTGGGTGATAGGAAATGGATAAGATGATTGGTTAGGTCTATTTGGATTTTGACAAGCCATATTTTCTTGATGGAGTGCCAAAGAAATGGATTCTCAATTGGGTTTTGGGAAGCTTTCTCTTCAGAGGATGTTTCAAAGCTGGTCAAATTGGGAAATGCATCAGAAAAAGGATTTTCCTCTTCTTCATCTTTGGCATATTTTGAAACTCAACTAGCTAGTTATTAGGACTAGGGTTATTAAGAATGAATCTCCCATGAGCATCTCTTCTCCTGCCTCTATGCATGCGGTATTAACTCAGTATCAACCAAATCACACAAAGAATTAGTGAAAGAATAGCAGATCATTACTTTTCAAATGAAAGGTATGCTAGGAAAAAACTTCAGAGATACTAAAACAAGAAAGAAACTAAAAATGACTCTAAGGAACTTCCTAGTTTGACACCATCCCTGGCAATGGCACCAAAAATGTTGGCCTCCTCTAATGGTTCAATAACTAAGCCCTTAAAGCTGCAACTTAGAGATTAGATATCTACACTAAGTAGTTATCTTGCTCATCATGAAGGTTCATTTCTTTGTCAACCCAGGGATGGGAACTTGAAATGTGTTAGCACTGTATGTGCACTAGGACTCAACTATAGTCATCGTTATCCTATAACTAGAAAGGAAACAATTCTAAAAATAAAATGCTTGAAAGGAATTAACATAAGTATTGAGCATGAATAAACAACTAAACTGAACATCAACAAATAAACTGAAATGGATGACAAAAACAAAAAATCTCAGCAAACAAACATGAAGTTACTTTGTCTGCCTTGGCTACAGGAACAGACAATTGCTAAGACTATAACTAATTATTGAGTAAAAAAGTAACTACTAAGATAAATGGATGGAATTCTCACCAAGTGGGCCCCCTTGAATGAGTCTTCCCTAAGATAACTCAAATGCAGCAAATCAAAGTTTCATTTTATTCATTGAAAACATGATTACTCATATCAGCAATATGACTTTATTACTTGAAACTAAAAAGGTAAGTACAATATTAGAACATCCAACCTTATGAAGAGGGACATATGATCATTATTTATAGAATAAAAACTTCTAACTGACCCTAACTAGACTAGTGGACAACTCCAACAAACTAGGAGGATGTCTTTTATTGAAAGCATGAAAAAGAGGAAGGAAGTTATGTATGCACAAGACTTTAGTCAAACCATTCTTTCCTTAATGAGGATCCAACATAACAACACCTCCTAAATCTACTCAACTAACAGATATGATTATTTAAATGTAAGTTACAACTTCCACATGAGCTAGAAGTTTCCCTCCATTGACCTCTTTAATGACAATCTCCTTGACTTCTTTAGCAACCGGCCAGCTGGCATGAGCTCCTTCCACCTTGCAAGCATCATTTATATCTGCATCTTAATGTGAACTTGCATAATGACATTAGCGTGCACTAAATAATTTTGTATCTATAATCACCTTAAAATGGCATTCATTCAATCACATGTAAAATTAATATAGATATATCACATAGCAAGTCAATGTCATCAAAAGTCACAAGGATAAGTTCATGCCCAAGGTTCATAAATTTAGGGAAATAACATAGAGAGTGTCAATAACCAGGTAAAGTCCATAGTAACAACAAAAAATAGATGATAAACCTTATCAAAATCGAGCCATTATTTGGACTCATCAATATATTTAGACATTGATTCAAATGATAACATGGATGAACCATTAGAAAATCATAAATAATTGCATCTTATCTTTGTGGAATCAATGAACTTAACTTCTAGGGGCATGTGTGATGATTCTTCTATAGCGAGTGATCCAACATGTGTTGAACCTAGTGCCTCTCATTGTATTATAGTTTTTTCAATACCTTTAGCATGTTAGCCTCCATCCATATATGAAGAACAAGAGTGGGATGCAAACAATTTGCTATAGGTCAGCTCATATTTGTAGTACCCTTTTATCTTTGTGTTATGATCCCATGTATTGTTACTCGTAATGTGTTGCTTTGTGTGTATATTTTTTATTAATTCTATTTGGATGGCCCTTGATGTTCTCATTGGAATTGGGATACAAAGAGAATAAATCTATTGTGACATTCTTCTATATGTATCTTTTTTATTCCATTTGTTATAAATTCACTTTTTATGCCTTTTGGGGACAATACAAAGCAACAAGACATTTATATCTCTTCCATGTTGACAAAAAAATTCCTATTTTGTCTTTTTCATGTGCTTTTCTTCCCTTGTACTCATAGTTCTACAGTATTTTGGGAATGATGTAAATTCAAATGATCATCTTGATACACATTATCTACTAGATCCCTCATGTGATGTTATATGGCATTGATCATTATGTTACATTATTGTGACTTTTTGTCCTTGGGGGTAACCCCTCATCATGATGTATCTTTTGGTAACATATTACTTGGCATATGGATTTTGAAAAGATCTCATGCCTTATTTTGCATATATCACTATTTCTACCTAAAAGGAAATGACTCTCGATTGGCGTTAACAATTACTTTAAGGTGGGGGCATACATTCCACTATGCACTTAACCTTTTTCACACACCATGAAATGATGCTATTATAACATTTCTTAAATAAATTTGTAGCACTTTATCAAAGTTATCCAACCAAAAATACATTTTTCTTGGCCCATAGTCTCTGATATTATTGACATAAAACTCACCTAGTGAATATTATATTTCCCTATCCTATTTTGTTTTCATTTGGTACTTGTGAAGCTCACCTAGTAAGTATTGGACTTTACTAGCCTATGGTTCTTTCACTTATGTCACAAAAATCAGCTAGTGAATATTGTAATTCAATAGCCTTTGTTGTTTCTTGTGGGGCTCACCAAGTGAATATCATACTCCACTAAGCTATGGTGCTTCCACTCATTCATGAGCCACCTAGAAATATCAAATTTTGCTAGCCTATGACTTGTGAATGCAATCTTTGGTATGGATCCTAGTTAGTGATTTTTTAGTGGCTAATAGTTGAATTTGGGGATTCAAAATTAAGCTAATAGTACAAGCTATAAGGTGTGACTTGAATCACCACATTTTTACAAATTTTATTTTAGTCTTGGTTAAATCACCAAAAAAATCATTTTATTAAAATTTTAAAGTTAGAAATTCACCACAATATTCGATACCTAATTAGATTAAATTTGCTTGAATTTTCTAAGTTATAGTTGAAAATAAAATTAATTCATTAGTAACACTATAAAATGATTGGTTACTTTAGGGCCATATCACCAATTTTTAATCACCACCTTTGATTTTATTTATAATCTAATGGTTGGGGTTGTATTCCATGGGTTAAAATGTACCCATAAAGCCTCCACTAGTACATAAACAACAATATATGATTAAAAAAACTACTAAAAAATGCATATAAATGACCAAACATGATCATGTGACCATTAGTAGTTTATTTTCGGTCATTTATAACGTGACAAAATTGACATGACTAAAACATTTTTAGTCATTTATTGGTTGTTTTGATTGATTGATTTGGTAGTATATTTAGACATTGATTTAGTCATTCATTACTATAATTTGGTCACTTATTTAGTCATTAATTTAGTCATTGATTGTTGTTAATTGGTCACTTTTATTCACTGATTTCTATCCATTAGCAGTGTATTTAGTCTTTAATTTTACTTATCATTTTGATCAATTTGGTAGTATATTTAGTCATTTTTATTCATTAATTTTACTAGTCATATATTTAGTCATATTTATTCATTTTTCACTAATTTATAAAAATTGGTAGCATATCTAGTCAATTTAATTATTAATTGATGTCAATTAGTAGTATATTTAGTCATTTTAATTGACTGATATTTGAGGATTTAAACATAAACATAGAAATACACATCAATCATCAATTGCACACAATAAGACAACCATTGAGAAGGAAAAATCATTGAAATTTATTAAAAAAAAGGTGTTCTTACATCTTGCACAAGTTTGAAATGTCTATCTTGCTTGAAAAATGCTTAGAAATAGAGTATTATTTTATTTTATTTTTAGTCACAAGACTGAAAAATATGAGTTACAATGAACAAAAATGACAAGAAAGAAACTAATCCAAAAGAATTTTGCAATGATGGAAATGCATGCTTGGAGCCCTTCAATGCGAGAACATTCCCCTTTCATCTCTTAAAACTTCTACAATATGGGAAATCTTCCTGGAGAAAGCTGTAACATGTAGAATCCAAGAAAGAGAGATTTGATTGTGTCCCATATATGAAGCTCTCTCCTTCAATGCAGTCAACAATAACCCTAGAATATTTCCTCCTTTATATGCAACGTGCCATCTAATATGAGCAATAAGGTGTTTCCTTTTCCACCATGAATGAAGCTGTGCATCAATACAACCAACAAAATTACTATTAGTCTCAATTCAAAAATAATAAAAGTGTATTGTATATTGCAAGTTTACAAAAGTAAGTCCAAACACAGCAAAAAGATAAATCAATTAAAAAATTGTAGGAGACAAATCACATCCACAAACATGGGAGAGCTATGCAAAATTGGAGAAATTGGCTTGGAAAATGAAGGCGGAAGGGTATTTCCAAATTCAAGACTTTTACTTAATGATGTGGAATAGAAGAAAAAGAATCATTCATTTTCCACCACAGCGAAAAGTTTGCAATTGCAGTTGGTTTGTTAAACATTCCCCCTAGTACAACTATTAGAGTTTTTAAGAACCTTCGAGTATGTTTTGATATTCACACTGCATCTAAATTCATCTCCAAAATTGTTGCAAGAGAAATTGTTTTGAAAAATGTGAACCATTTCCATCATTTTAAATAGGGACAATGTTGTTGTGGAGAATTTTAGTTATGCTAATTGAAACAATCTGAAAAATAGGCTTGCACTATAATAATGTGCACTACATCAGATATCTAGTAATAACGAAGGGACATCCATCAAAGCATAACAGTAGGGATTTTTTTTCATATGTTGTAGTTACAAGTGCCCTGCTAGACATACATGAAAATGTGGAAGAATAGACAATGCAAGTGAACTGTTTCAAAAAATGCCTCAAAGAAATGTGATATCATGGAATGTTGTGATTAAAGGATATGTTCAAAATGGATTTTTTCTAAAAATTCCTTTGAAAATTTTAAGAAAATGCAACCAGTGGGTGTAAATCCCAACTCCTAAACCTTTGAAAGCGTCCTTCCTACCTGTGTGTGAATTGGAGCTTTGAATGAGGATATGAACATCCATAAAAAGCATATTTGGAAGTGCATTTTTATCAAATATTGTAGTTGCAAGTTTCACTTTGGATCACCAAATCCTTCACAAAACCTTCTATACAACCACCACAACATTACATGTTTGTTGTTGGGCCTTTGCAGTGATGTAGGGAAAGCACCCCACATCATCACAAAGGCCCAACAACAACCATGTGTTTTTGTGGTGGTCCTTCTGCACAACCACTGCAACACCACACGGTTGTTGTTGGGCCTTCGCGGTGATGCGAGAAAAGAAACCACCATTACCATGAAGGGCCAACAACAACTGTGTGTTGTTGTGGTGGTCCTTCTGCACAACTACCGCAACATCAAATAGTTATTGTTGGGCCTTTGCAGTGATGCAGGGTGCTTTCCCCACATCACCGTGAAGCCCCAACAACAACCGTGTGGTGTTGTGGCGTTTGTGTAGAAGGGTTTGTGAAGGCTTTGGTGATTTGAAGTGGAACTTGCAACTAGAATATCTGATAAAAATCCACTTCCAAATATGCTTATGCCTTAATGACAAATAATCATTCATATAACTAGTTAGTTGGAAGAAAACTGGGAGATAGCATGAGTGCTCAATTAGCAATAACAATTTTGAAAGCACCTTCCTTAAATGTGAGTACAATTCAAGAAGCTAGTTTAGACACAAAATTGTCTCAATAAACAGTACTTAAGCTTCCTCAGAAATGTGGTGAGTGTGCAATATTTTTCTCCAAAAGAGTATCAAGTATGATGGGCTATCATGGGGCCATGTATCATCCATTTGTTTTCTCCTTGTTGGCTACCATAGCAGCTTGTGTTTGTTTATATTTTCTATTCAAATTTAGTTCAATTCCACCATTCATGTGGGAAAACATTGGTTATGGTGCATATTAAAGTTAAGTTGCTTTGGTTGGGATGTTGGTTTTGCATTTTGTGTTACAAGAAGTTGGATTCTATGGATATCAAGTCTCAAATTCTACTCTCAAACTGTGCCCTATGAAATTGAACATGCTACATCACATTACGCATTCAAGCAAAGCAGATGAAAATTTATTCCATTAGCAAATGATGGGAGCCTTCTCATTAGTGGATAAGCTATTGTAAAGATCCCACAAATAGTGATACAAGCTCTTGAGGAGTGACCTAGGAAGAATGAGAGCAAGGTTTTCGACCTTTCAAGGTTCTTGTTGTGTGAATATTATCATAAATGTGTATTTTGAAACTATGCCAAAAAAGATGTTTTGTATATAATCATAGAGATGCCAATGGAAAATCCAAGTCTCCCTTAATAGCTTGCTCTTGTGTTGGATCATAACATTTTTAAGTAGCTTATGGTATTTTGCATAGGTCCAGACATTCTTTATAAGGCTTAGATTGGGGTGGGCACAAACATTTCATGACATACCTTCTTCCTAGTTGTGGAAGACCATTAGAAAGACACATTTGTACTACAAAATATAGGGCACATATAATCTCAATCATTGCTTCTTTGGGTGGTATGGAATTAGTTGGATTCCATGGAATAGAGTACATTATACACTATCTTATGTACTAGGGAAACTTGTGTCAAGATTTGAGCAGATAAATGATTCTTTTACAGTCAAAACACTATACCTTCCATTCTCATTGTATCTATTGTCATACCTCTCACTAACACTATTATTTTATTGGCATCGTTATCATATTGTCTCTAAAAAATAGCTCCATTTGAAGGCATCTTGACTACATATTATGCACAATAAAACTCTATAAGTGCAACAAGATGTTTGCAAGAAAAAATATGAATTCATTAAAACATTACTGTCTAAGCAACATAATTTATTCAAATGAAGGAGCACTATAACTATGACTGAGAAAACACTTTGTAGGAATTTTCAGCACTGAGAAATGAAGAAGATAACACATTGAATTAGGTTCTTGAGATCATTGAAAGGAATATCATTGTTAGAGAGTTGCAAATTGTGAATTGTCCTCAATCATATAGGAATGAGAAAGGAAGAACACTGTCAAATAGTGATTGAATCATAACAAACATTCCAAAAACAATGAAATTTATTGTCAAATGGTGACAAAGATTTCTTCTCTAAGTCATTTGCACATGGTGATTGAGAACATAGTGAGTAAGAAGTAAAAGAGAAATGGGTCATAGCACTGTAAAATGGTCATGAGTTATGCAATGAACTTCACTTTTCTTTTTATCACAAAGGAGATCAAGATAATAAACAACATACTGATGTGCATAGAGAATGTTCATGGAGGATTGAAAACTTCCTTACAAAGAAATTACCACAATAGAGTTTGAGATGAATTGCACCTACTATTTTATGTTGATATGGATGTGTTCTAACCTGTAGTTAATTTTTGTAGCATAATAGATAGGCTAAATAGTTTTTCATATACCATTGTTTATAATTCAAAATTTCTATACCTTATTCTAGGAGAAAATCACACGGGGAGTCTATACATAAGACACCATTGTTTCAAATTCAAAATTGCTAGCTCTTTCAGAATTGTTTGCTTCATTTATTTGATCTAAGAAAACCTGTTGTATAGAAGATGTTTTCAAAATCACAATAAAATCCTTTATTCTGGGAAGATTGTTCAGAATCTTCCCATCATAACAATGAACAAAAGCATCAATCACTAACCTAAACTTTGCAAGAGTTTCATAAGATTCTAATTTTCCACTCTCTTTTCCATTCTGAATTTTATTCCCAATTTCATCCATGAAGAACTTTCTTAGCCTGTATATCTTGTTGTTAGCCATAAATTTACCAAGTGTTGAGGATAGCTTTGATTTTTTACCCAAGCAACAATTGGAAAATTTTGGCCTTACTAGATATAATATGTTGAAAATATCTTTGAAGTTATTCTGGAAAAGAGTTCCTGAGAGTATAATGTGGAATTTTGATTTAACCTTTTTGCATGAATTCCATATCTTTGATCAGCTACTTTGAGCTTGATGACCTTCATCAAGAATGAGCAAACCCGTGCTTTCTAAAAGCAATTTTCCAATATGCTTAGCCTCTTCAGTAAGGCTCACATTTGTCTCACAAGTTAGGTATACAAAAATATTGTAGCCAATAACAAGCACACTTTTTCTTCTATGCCACTCACAAAGACAGATCAAGGACCTTTTGGAATGAAATTAATTCACACTGTGAATATGAAGAGATTATAAAACTGGCTAAGAGCAACAAATTCATGGGAAAAAAATTGAAAAATTTGAGGTATTTGATGATGCTTAATGAGTGGCATAGAAGGAAAAGTGTGCTTGTTATTAGATACAATATTTTTTTATACCTAACTTGTGCGGAAAATGTGAGCCTTTCTAAAGAGGCTAAGCATATTGGAAAACTGCTTTTAGAGAGCCTAGGTCTGCTCATTCTTGATGAAGTTCATCAGGCTCAAAATAGTCAATCAAAGATATGGAATTCATGCAAAAAGGTTAATTCAAAATTGTGCATTATACTCTTAGGAACTCTTTTTGAGAATAACTTCAAAGAACTTTTCAACACATTGTATCTAGTAAGGCCGAATTTTGTCAATTGTTGCTTGGGTAAAAACTCAAAGCTATCCTCAACACTTGGTGAAGTTATGGCTAACAACAAGATCTACAGGCTATATAAGGAAGTTCTACATGGATGAAATTGGAAATAAAATTCAAAATGGAAAAGAGAGTGGAAAAGTAGAATTTGATGAAACTCTTGCCAAGTTCAGGTTAATGACTGATGCTTTTGTTCATTGTTATGATGGGAAGATTCTGAATAATCTTCTCAGAATAAAGGATTTTAGTATGATTTTGAGAGCATCTTCTATACAAGAAGTTGTCTTAGATGAAATCAATGAAGCAAACAATTGTGAAAGAGCCAACAATTTTGAATTTGAAACAATGGTATCTTCTGTATAGAATACCCCTATGATTTGCTCCTAGAATAAGGTATAGCATTTTTAAATTAGAAATAATTATATTTGAACAACTATTTAGCCTATCTATTATGTTACAACAATTAACTATAGGTTAGAACATATCCATATCAGCATAAAATAGTAGGTGCAATTCACCTCAAACTCCGCTATGGTAATTGCTTTGTAAGGAAGTTTGCACTCCTCCATGAACATTCTTTGTGCACATAGCCAAACATTTAAAGTTCTTAACCAAAGCTCCAAAAATGAATATCACATCATTGCATGACTCCTACTTTTTCTTTGAGTATGACAGTACATGAGCTTCTAGTGTTTCTAGATGAAACCTACAGTGGAAAAGTGTAGTCTCTATCTAAAGGAACCATCTTCAAAGCTCTTCCCTGAAATGTAGGTTGAAAACATTAGAAGAAAAATAATAGCATAATTCTAAAGTAACAATTTCTATCAAGCCAAATGTTAGAAAGTGTTGGAATATGTGCCTCAATCTCAAGGGCTGTAACCCCTGGAAAAGCAAAGTCAGTGTGACATTCCTTTTGTCTGGCCGACTGGTAGCTTTGGAACCCTATGATTTGCACTAGTCGCTGAGACTTTGTTTCAGTCTTGCCGAATGGACCTATCGCTATGACATGGAGACTCGGTGAAATCTCTTACCGATATGGAATATCTCGGTGACAGAAGGTTTTTTTATCAGGTTCCTAGCGTATATCAGGGAGACTTATAGTGAATGGAGTTATCGGTGTAACCCATTTGCTTTGATATAAAGTCTTAGCGATGGAGGGTTGTCTCACCGATACGTATTCTCCTAGAGCCGTCGGGGTGACTTGGACACTTGGGAAGATCTCTTGGTGACTGGGAGATATCTGGCCAATGGTATACACTCGGAGTAACTCAATGGTCTCGGCATGAAGTCTTGGCGATATGTGAAGTCTTGCCAATATTGCTCGTGGTCATCAGGGAAACTCATATGTGTTAGAATGATGTCTCGGCGATGATAGGAAGTCTTTCTGATATCGGCATGACCTTTGGTCTGTCTGGCCAATGTGGAAATTGGCATGACTTGATCCTATCGGCATGAATTCTTGGTGACCAGGAGATGTCTCAGTGAACAGAGTCATCGGAGAAACACAAGGTCTTTGGTGTGACTCTTGGCGAATTGTGGTTTTGGGATAGCATGGGAGCCTCGGTAAGAAGTCTTGCCAAAGGCTGACTCTCTTGTCGATGGTTGTGAGACTTCGGTGTAAATTGTTATGACTCCTGAGCTCGGTATGAATTCTTAGTGAACACGGAATGTCTAGCCAACAGGAGACTTCGGGGTAACATGGAGGCATCAGTATTATCTCTTGGCGAAGAGTGATTGTCTTACCGATGGGAATCCTGATGTTGGTATGACTCTTGGTGACTGCTTGGTGTTTGGTATGACTTGAAGGCTCATTATGAAGTCTTGGTGAAAGGTGATAGTCTTGCCGATGGGATTCCTAAGGTTGATGTGACTCTTGAGCCTCGGTATGATGTCTCATCAAACAACGATGGTCTTGGCGATATCAAACAAGCAATGATCATCGGAGTGAGGTCTTGGTGACATAGTGAAGTCTGAGTGATAGCTTTCTAGACTCGGTGTAATGCTTGGTGATAATGTTGATCTGGTCTTGTGGCATCGGGGAGACATGGTTAGTGTCTCATTGACATGCGACATAAGTTGATCGTTGTTGACCGAGTGAAGGCCATCCTACATGGTGTGTCTTCGACAAATCAAAGAAGCCAAATGAGAACCGTTGAAAGTTAGTCTGTTGTGGCCGTTCTGTGAAGCTCGGCAGATAGAAATGAAATGAATATAGCCTAAAATATAAGATGATGCTTGGTTGGATTGTTACATACAGGTGAGTGATAGAGTGAGGGTCGTGTGGCTGGCTGGAAGGCTGAGACCATGAGGCCGAAACAGAGGAAGTGAGAGGAAGGGTTATGCTGCCGAATTCTCTCCTGATCAAGGATTAAATGCCATGGTTGATCTCTCATGTTGATCTATACTATATACTGTGTGAGGGTATTGCAACAGTATGAAGATTATTTGGTTTGAGAGTTTGATCAGGAAATGTATAGAGGGAGAGTTGGTTACCAGATTGTATCCAGAATGAACAAGATGTAATCTCTGAAAAGGCTAAGAGCCTAAGTTGTATTGTAACCTTCAGTTGCTGAATAATACAATGGCTCAATCTTTGGAGTGTGGGGTTTTTACCTGAAAGGGTTTTCGCCACGTAAATCTGTGTGTTTTGGTTTTTTGTCTTCTCTTTCATCTGTTAATGATTCTACTTCTAGAATATGTTATTGCATGATGTTGAATTTACATGTGCTTCTCTTAGAAGGATTAGTGTGGGAAATAAACTGTCTGTTTCCGCTTTAGGACATAGTTGTTTGTGTCTTTGAGGTAATCTAATATAAATTGAAGTTACCGAAGGCACTACTGTTCTTGGAGGTTACTCTGAGATGCACCATATTTCCCTTACAAGTGGTATTAGAGCCTTCTTTTGGTTGTTGGTTTTGGGTATTTCTCCTGTGAAGATTTCTCAGTTTGTTGGGCTAGAGGAAGTCTGGAGGAATGAACTAATTTATTGATCCTTTGGTAAGTGGAAGTCTTGTGATATTCGAAGATAGCACACAGCTTGAAGGATGGTGCATATGGAGAAGGGAGTTGATCATGTTGCTTTGATGTGATCTATGTCTCCTGGTTGGTAGCAGTATAACCTTGGTGTATGAGGTGTATTTTCTTGCTCTATGGTTGTGTAGTAGTAAAGCTTTCATATTGGGTGTCTGTGAAATAGGCTCCTTGGTTATATGGAGAAGCCTAGTGTGTTTCTCAGCCATGGAAGAGAGTGCTTATGCTAGGTGGTGTTCCCTAGTGTTGGAAGGCATGGTTTTCTGTTAACCTTGAATACATGAAGGCTATGAAGTTAATCATTAGATGATTTGAAAGCTTCTGAAATAGCCTTTCTCTCTTTCTCGGATGCATGTACAGATTGGTGGTTTAGATTTGGCCTGAAAGGGGCTTGGATTTTCTAAACTGTTGTTTTCTTTTTAAGGATGCTTTGTACTTGCATGGCTCTATGGTTTTGCAGGTTTTACACGGTTAAGCAAAACTTATGCTATTGTGGAGTTGTTGATTAAGCTATTTTCTAAGAGTCTGACTTTTGGGGTGTTGCTGGATGAGATAGTTGCAGTTCTGCATGCATACTTTGTGCATGGTTTGAGAAGGTGTGATTTCTTCTCTGCATGGGAGTGTTGGTACGTGTTTTTTCACTCAGCATTCTTGTGGTGATGCTTGTGGGTTTCTTGATTTTGGTGCTCGTTGTGGACATGATTGGAAAATCAGATCTGGCATGATCTAGTGTTTGAGTCATGTTGTATACATGGTTATTCTCTTTGAAATCTCAGTGTTGTAGTTTCCAATGTGATGATGGGTTTGCATGTTTGATGTTTGTGATCTACAAGTTATGTGGTTGGTGGATTAGCTACCCATTGGCTACAGTGAGATAACTTGGATGTGGACTATCTTTATCCACGAGGCTGATTCATTGCTAGTGTAGACTTGTCAGCTGGCCTTGTTTGTGGTCACTTGTGCATTGGTGTGATTGCTTTGAGATGAGAGGATGGATATTGTTGAGTACCTAAATAGTCGGTTATGGGAACCTAAAGCAGGTGGACATGATGCTTGGAGAACTCAGATGTTACGTTTCAGTGGGAGCTTTAGCAGTAATTGTGGTTTCATCACATGGTGGTGAATGGTTTTCTTTAGTGTTGCAGATGTTTCAAGGGGGCCCTTAGATCCTGTTGTTGCAGAAAGAATATTTTTCATTTTTCATGGACATTATTTGAAGATGTGCAACATCTTGGATCCATGGAGGATGCTTGGAGTCTTTGGCTGAGGTGTTGGTGGTGCTTGATAGGTGATGTTGGTTTTGAGTTTATTTGCTTTATGTCACGGTATACTCTTTTTTGTGCACTGGAGTTTTGGCATTGTGAATTGTACTTGATACCATGGTGAAGTCACTTGAAGCATGGTATCTCCTAAGGGGATATGTAGATCATGGTGTCATGATAAGTTTTTGATTCAGATGTCTGGAGCTTTGATAGTGGTCTGGTAAATTCTTTGTGTATTTGGTGCTTTGATTGTTTGCTTGATACTTCATGATAGTGCAGTAATGCAGTTGCAGTTTAGCATGAGATGATTGGTTGCTAGTACTCATGGATACATGAAGAATAAGGTGAGGTTGTTTTTCTCTTATGAGAGAAGTGTTGTTGCTTGTTACTCTTGATAAATTTTTTAGCAGAAAGTCTGAGAAGTCTACACCTTGGTTGAACGTGAGTTCAATTAGAGACCTATGAGGATATTGCTCTTGGATTAGTCATGATGGCTTATTTATCTTGAAGGAGTATTCTTGTTCTCACTCTTGGTCTACTCAACAGTTTATCTGAGAGGTATTTGGCCCATTATATTTTTCAGATGTGGTTTTCTGTTTACTTTCATGATATGGATCTTGAATTGCTATTTAATGGTTCTAGAGGATTCATAGTGGAAGTTGTACAATTTGTTTATCTCCTTGAGCTTTTGTGTTTTACTAATGTGAATTGGTAGGAGATGATGTATGGGCTGATTTCCTGAAATGGGGAATGAACTAGCTTGATCTTCTTTGAGAGGCTTACATCCATGTTGATTACATGATATTAGAAGTTGGTTTGATCTTGGTGATTGAACAGTTGGATGTTGTTAAGGATTTTTCTTTTGGGATGAGAAGGAGATCATTGTTGACATAGCTGGCTGTTAGAAGTGTATATAGGAGGATGTTCTACAGAGATATGGTGTGCAGGGTTTCTCTCTTTAGTCTTGGTTCTCTTCCTGGATGCTTTTTTTCACTTTACAATTTTTTGTTGTGTGTGGAGATCTTGGGAGAACTGTGAAGACTTGTGGTGAGAGAAATGTTTCTTGTAACAATTTGTTGTAGGTTGGGCATGTCATTGTGGATATTTCCTTGGTACTACATAGTTACATTTTCTATGTGCTATTATTGGTAGACTTGTGAAGTTCTTTGGATTACTCGGACAGTGGGAGTTCTGTTGTGTTTTGTATTCTTTGACTGGTTGGCACTTGGATCTTGCATTCACTATTGATGGGGTAGTTTTGAGCAGTATGAGTTTACTAATGCTGATACCTTTGAGGTATGTGAGATTGGATGGAATAGCACGAGCTGTGGGTGCTATTTTCAGTCACATGGGTTTATCAGTTGGATGGGAGAAGTCAGTCTGATTGTTGTTCTAGCTGATGTATTTTGTCTTTTTTGTAGAGAATGACTTCACTATTGTGTTCTGATTGAAGCTTTGAAGTTGATATTGCTTCTGTATAGCATTTGAGCATAGTGAAGTGGTAGCAGTATCTTGTTGATGATATCACTGGGATCTCTTTCTTGTGTTCATTTGGAATGGTGCTTATTCACCTTGGCTTGTATCTTTCTTCCACATGTGCCATGTTGGAAGATGACAAGGATTGTTGCCTGAATGGTGGACATCTTAGATGTTGGAGTAGAATTCTTGATGGAGCATGAGAGCATGTTTTAGGTCTATGAGGTTTCCTGGAAGGTTGTGATCGGTTGCATTTTGGTTTTTTTGTTGGACAATGAGTTGTAGTTGGATTCCTGGTCTTTGTTGCAGATTGTCTGGTGGACTGTTATCTGTGGAATCTTGTTGGTTGGGTGTTTTGAAGTATTGCAGGGTCTGAACTGGTGGAGCTAGTGTGATCTTAGTTTCTGGTTGCTTTGGAGGTGCCTGTGTGATCTTCATCAGGTGGGAGATTGTTGGAATATGTGCCTCAATCTCACAAGTTGTAACCCTTGGAAAAGCAAAGTCGGTGTGACATTCCTTTTGTCTGGCCGACTGGCAGCTTTGGAACCCTATGGTTTGCACTGGTCACTGAGACTTTGTTTCAGTCTCGCCAAATAGACCTATTGCTATGACATGGAGACTCGGTGAAATCTCTTACCGATATGGAATGTCTCAGCAACAAAAGGTTTTGTTATCAGGTGCCTAGCATATGTCAGGGAGAATTATAGCAACTAGAGTTATCGGTGTAACCCATTTGATTTGATATAAAGTCTTAGCATTGGAGGGTTGTCTCACCGATACATATTCTCCTGGAGCCATCGGGGTGAATTGGACACTCGGGAAGATCTCTTGGCGATTGGGAGATTTCTGGCCAATGGTATACACTCAGAGTAACTCAATGGTCTTGGCATGAATTCTTGGCGATATGTGAAGTCTTGCCAATATTGCTCATGGTCATCGGGGAAACTCATATGTGTCAGAATGATGTCTCGGTGATGATAGGAAGTCTTGCCGATATCGGCATGAACTTTGGTCTATCTGGCCAATGTGGAAATCGGCATGACTTGCTCCTATTGGCATGAAGTCTTGGCGAATGGGAGATGTCATGGCGAACAGAGTCATCAGAGAAACACAAGGTCTTCGTTGTGACTCTTGGTGAACTGTGGTTTTGGGATAGCATGGGAGCCTCAGTAAGAAGTCTTGCCAAAGGCTGACTCTCTCACCGATGGTTGTGAGAATTCAGTGTAAATTTTTATGACTCCTGAGCTTGGTATGAAGTCTTAGCGAACATAGAATGTCTGGCCAATAGGAGACCTCAGGGTAACATGGAGGAATCGGTATTATCTCTTGGCGAAGAGTGATTGTCTTGCCGATGGGAATCCTGATGTCGGTATGACTCTTAGTGACTACTCGGTGTTCGGTATGACTTGAAGGCTCATTATGAAGTCTTGGCGAAAGGCGATAGTCTTGCCGATGGGATTGTTGAGGTTGATGTGACTCTTGAGCCTCAGTATGATGTCTCATCAAACAACGATGGTCTTGGCAATAGATATACAAGTGATGATCATCGGATTGAGGTCTTGGTGACACGACGAAGTTTGAGCGATAGCTTTTTGGACTTGGTGTAATGCTTGGCGATAATGTTGATCTGGTCTTGTGGCATTGGGGAGACACGGTTAGTGTCTCACTGACATGCGACACAAGTTGATCATTGTTTACCGAGTGAAGGCCATCCTACGTGGTGTGTCTTCGACAAATCAGAGAAGCCAAATGAGAACCGTTGGAAGTTAGTCTGTTGCTGTTGGAAGTTAGTCTGTTGTGGCCGTTCTGTGAGGAAGCTCGATAGACAGAAACGAAATGAATATAGCCTAGAATAGAAGATGATGCTTGGTTGGATTGTTACATATAGGTGAGCAATAGAGTGAGGGTCGTGTGGCTGGCTGGAAGGCCAAGGCCATGAGGCTGAAACAGAGGAAGCGAGAGGCAAGGTTATGCTACTGAATTCTCTCCTGATCAAGGATTAAATGCCATGGTTGATCTCTCATGTTGATCTATATTGTATACTATGTGAGGGTATTGCAACAGTACAGAGATTATTTAGTTTGAGAGGTTGATCAGGAAATGTACAGAGGGAGAGTTGGTTACCAGATTGTATCCAGAATGAAAAAGATGCAATCTCTAAAAAGGCTAAGAATCTGAGTTGTATTGTAACCTTCAGTTGCTGAATAATACAATGCTCGATCTTTGGAGTGTGGGGTTTTTACCTGAAAGGGTTTTCCCCACGTAAATTTGTGTGTTCTAGTTTTCTATCTTATCTTTCATCTATTAATGATTCTGCTTCTAGAATCTGTTATTGCATGATGTTGAATTTACATGTGCTTCTCTCAAAAGGATTAGTGTGGGAAATAAACTGTCTGTTTCCGCTTTAGGACATAGTTATTTGTGTCTTTGAGGTAATCTAATCAAAATTGAAGTTACCGAAGGCACTACTATTCTTGGAGGATACTCTAAGATGCACCATATTTCCCTTACAAAAAGTATAATTAAAAAGATAAATCTTTATAGTGGATATAAAATCCCTTGAGCTCCCTTCAGGTTAATACTATTTTGCTTGGCTTTCACCTATGCCCCATACATTTGAGTATTCCTTGAACCCTTTTTGAAGAACTTCTCCCACTGTCGCCACGTGTCCATTGTGCACTCCTCACAAGGATTTCCTCCTTCACTCCTCTTCTGATCCCTGCCATTCTTCCACATTTCAGCAGTGTGAGAATTAGATTCTTGCTTCCCTTTGCTTCTCAATCAAGCTCCGCCCATGTGCCACGTAGCATCGTTCCACATACACTTTTTGGTGGACCCCACAGTTAGTGCTAGCAATGAATACTTCTCCATGTGCCTTCTCTGTGGGGATTTCATTGAAGGGAAGGAAAGAGAAAGCAATGAGCCCCACCATATTGCCACTTGTCCTAACTAACTTCATGGGTGAGTGACATATGTATGCATGAGGTTCTACTGTTATTCTAGGACTATCACAATCATTTGCAGAGGATACATCTAGCTCGAGGGTGACTATGTTCTATGGCTCCGAATCTTTTTCTGTTGCAAAGACCTTAGGAAATCATTGCTCTGGGCATCATTGCTTGTGATGGAATCTTTTATGTTAATAGTTTTCAGGCAGTGGGATTATTTTCTATATATACTGCTTCTTCCTTCTAAAAATGAGTTCGGAACATATAGAAAAATTGTGAAAAGATACCAATCCTTTTGTACTATTTTTTATATTATTGTATAAGACTCACAAACTATGCCATTATTCATCCTTTCTATTTTCTTAGCTATTTGACAAAACATTATACTGCTCCATTACTATACTGAGTAGTTTATTTGCAGAACTTCTATGATTTCAATATAAGTTGTTGATTTAGATCATGTCTTTGACTCTTCTTTTCAGTAAACATGTATGGGAGTTATTTTATTTTATTGGATAAATTATTCAGGTTTTCATCTTTGATTTTTGTTATTTTGGGACATGCAAATTGTTGAACGTGCCCTTAAATCCCATCCAAAAGATAGATTTACCATGCCTACACCTACTTTTTGATGCATCACCTTGGTTAGATCTTTATTTTATATATCTCCTTCCTTTTCCAATTCCAAAACCCCAATTATAGAAGAATTTAGCTTCTTAAAAAACTTGGAGGTCGCTCAATTTAGCATAATTGGTCCCCTCATTAACTGAGTTTCTCATAAGATTGTTGCTTGTCAAATTTTGGCATCAACAGTTTCTTTTTTTGTTATGCCCAGTGGGACTACTTAAATGTACCTAAACCTAAAGTGGGTGTATGAGCCATCGGCCTGTTACTAGATCCCAAACAACTAATAACCTTGGCTTGCTAGTACCACCACTAGTAATAGTATGAACTAGAACTCATCCAGTGAATGCTCTAATCCCTCCACCAGCCATGTTTCCAATTACAAATAGAAATTATGTGGTGTGGGATGCCAAATTCCCCCTTATAGCACCAGTAGCACCCACCATTTGGACCCCTATCCTAGCCTCTACTTTAAAATCTATGGCAAAATTCACCAGGGAAGGCTCAAAAACACCATCCAAACACCTGCAAGATATGGTAGATGTGTGTTTGGTGCATGGAGTCATTGACCAAAATATAGCACTAAGGTTGCTTGTAGACTCTTTCAAGGGTAAGGCGCTAGATTGGTACCGCACTTTGCAAGCTAACATTATCGGTACATAGGATCAAATTGGAGATCCTTTCTATGAAATATTTTCAAATGATGGAGATTGGTCTTTGCTATATCATCAACTGGCGACCATAAAGCGGGCCCCATATGAAGCCATGATAGACTTCAATGTCCGGTTCCATACAACTTGGCAAAGGATCCAGCCTGCTATCTGCCCACCGGCCGAGTTGCAATTCATGTTCTATTTGAAATCTATCGATGTCAACATCTCGATGATGATCTAGTCTCTTAGTGGGCCACTCTACAAAATGTGTACCAAATTGATGTTAAAGTAGAGAATAACCTGATCAACGTCAGAAAGCTACTGCCTCAGCCTGCTATGCCTATATTTCTAGATATAGCAGTTTTCACCCAGGAAATAGCATCTACCAATGCACCCACTCCTCCCCAATCTGTGTCCACATATCCAGGTGCACCACAGAATGTTGCTTCCACATCTGGCTCCTCAAAATATGAGATGAGTGACATCAAGGAGTTGTGGAATATCTCAAACAAAATAACTACCATCAAGTGGAACCAATCTACACCTCTGAATCCAACCTACCAAAATTATCAAGGCGGAAGATCTTCCTACCAACAAAATTAGTTCCAAGGAAGCTCACACACAAATCTGTAGATTCAAAAAACTAATCAAATAGTGCTAGTACCTACTCCACTACAAAGTGCTCACCCAAGCTGGAGCAAAGAGCTGATGGTGGGGAAAAATAATCTTGTTGATGACATCAATCCCTAATGCTTCCCATGTGGCCACACACATATGCGCTGAAACTACCACACAACAACCTACAACAAAAGGTGGTAGAATAGCGTAGCCAGGGCACGACATCAGACCCTGGAGGTTATGAATATGCCTCTCTGTAGATGGAAAATTTGGTACTCACCACGCAAATGCAAGGGATGTCCTTAGAGCAAGAAATGGATATAGCTCCTGACCACACACTCTTCTCATGGATGGAAGAAGAAGAGGTGATGTTTGCAAATGATGCATCCACATTGAAAGACTTGCAAGTGCAGTCTAATTACAAAACTCACTCAAAGAGGATATTAACGGGTGAACTAGTCATCCCACAATCATAAAGTTCCTCCAACTAGACTCCTAGTACCTTCGCAATTGCACAACAATTTCAGCCATGAAGGGAAATTGATATAACCAGAGCTAAGGAACATAATCCTTCAAATCTACCACCATTCAATGTGGTGGAACAATTAAAAATATCCTCCGTTAATGTGGCCCTTTGGGATATCTTAGCTATTCCAGAACAAAATTCATTGTTGTAGAAGACCTTCTAAGAAGATGCAATCATTGAGCCAATGAAGAAATCACTCAAGGAAAAGGTTGTTGATCCATCACTTACAGCCAAAGTTCTCACAAATAGTATACAAGAAGCTTCTATCAAAGTTAGAGATAAGTCGAAACCAAAGCCCTTTTTCCTAACTCTTATTATGGGTAAAAAATGATTGCATAATTCCATGATTGACTCTAGTGCTAGCATAATAGTCATGTCCAAGCAGATAGCTAAATCCTTAGGACTTAGCTATGAACCTTTAAAAAGGGGGGTTATGTAGCTTGATGGGAACAAGTTCAAAACCATAGGTGTCATTAAGAACCTCCCTTTAACTTTATTCTCCTGCCCTAGTATCATAATTCCACAAGATACTATGATCATAGACATCCAACCCATGTTCGTTCTTTGCTTATCCCGAGAATTCACTTCAAAGATAGGTAGGTATCTTTCTTTGGATTGGTCACTCTTGATCCTTAGGACCAAGCATGGAGCTAAAATGAAAATAATATCCAAACCTTTACATTTGAAACATGTGGCCGATGAAGCCATGATCAACTTTGAGGTTGTTCATACCTCTTTCATCAAAGAGGAAATGTATTGTATCGAGCTACTAGATTATGAAAAGGTGACCGGAGCCCAGATGGATTTAGAGGAGGTCCTCTTGGGTGAATATATAGACACTGATCCTTTCAGCAACTATTATGTCATTGAGTTGGGGAACTATGTCATCTATGATGAAGATCAAGTGCTTCTAAAGGTCATGAAGAAACCCGAGAGTAGTCAAGCCTTAGAGCCATGGGCGTTGCACTTTGATGGAGCAAGATGCAAAATTAGTATAGGATTTGGGATATGTTTGACATCCCCATCCAATGAAAAGACACTTTGGTCCTTCTGCTTCCAGTTCACTTATTCGAACAATGAAGTTCACTATGAAGGCTTAGTGCAAGGTCTAAGCCTTATAGAGTGGATGGGCATCAAGCAAATAATGGTGTTCAGAGAATCCGAACTAGTGGTCAATCAAGTTTGAGGGATTTCCATAGCCAAGAATGTCTACATGAGATATTATAGGCATAGAGTATGGGTCCTAATCTAGGGCTTTGAAGCCTTTAATATCTAGACAGTGCCCAGAGAGAAAAACACAAATGTGGATCACATGGTAGCAATCATATCTCAATTTGATCCTGCTTCTGACCTAATTCATAACATACACTCTGTATGAGTGATCATCCAACCAACAATCCTAGATAATGATCAGAGCTGGAAAGTGTTCGAAAGTGATGAACAAATCACCTCATTCATCCTACAGTCGGGAGAGCTCACTGAGCAACTCCAACCAAAAAATTTTGAGGCCTATGAAGGGAAAATTATTTAGTTAAGGTCCAACAAGCTTCCAAAAGGATTGGTCACTCTCGAAAACCTATTCAATTGTGATGATGCAGGAAATGACAAGAGGAATTTTGTAACGAAAAAAAGTGACTATGCAGATCTTCGGGTTAGAGACAGAAGGAAGCTCAAAGTCAGAAAAGATGTCCCACATCATGATAAAGAGAGATTCATATATTTCTATGATAAAGATGAAGCATTAGTGGCCTGGTCATATGATGACCTCAAGGGATATGATCCTGACATCATCTAGCATACTATAGAGCTAATGGAAGGAGAAAAACTTATCCGCTAGAAGTAGAGGCCAATAAATCCATAGAGTGAAGCCTTGATGGTGCAAGAGCTAACAAAGCTAATTTAGTCCTATTCATCTTCTCGATCAAGCACAGTACATGGGTATCCAACCCAGTTCCAGTCTGAAAGAAGAATAAAGGCATTCACCTATGTGTTGACTTTTGGGACTTGAATAGAGCATCCCTAAAGGACTATTACCCCTTGCCTTCCATGGAGTCTATCTTACAAATAGTGGTAGGGTCGAAGATGTTTTCTCTACTAGACAACTTCTTTGGTTACAACTAGATTTGAGTAAAAGAGGAGGACCAACACAAAAAAAAACATACACTACCAAGTGGGGAACGTTTGCATATGCAAAAATTCCTTTCGACCTCTCAAATGTAGGAGCCACCTTCTAGTGGGCAATGGATATTGCTTTTAGGGAATTGATCAATAAAATCATCTTGATCTACCTAGATGATCTTACAGTATTATCCAAGCATAAGGATGATCATTTTGATCATATAGAAATGGTTTTTAAAAAAATCTAGGAGTTCGAGATATCCCTGAACCTGAAAAAATGTGTTTTCGGAGTGCCACAAAGAAAACTATTGGGAAATGTAGCGTCCAAAGATGGAATTGCAATCAATTCAAAGCACATAAAGGAAATTAGAGAGATTTCCCTACCAGTCAACAAGAAGGGAGTTCAGTCCTTTCTAGGAAAGGTAAATTTTGTGAGAAAATTTATTTCTGATTTTGTAGGAATAATTAAACCTATCACCCTAATGCTAAAAAAGGATCACTTGTTCAAATGGACAAAGAATTCTAGAGAAGCCTTTGAGAAGGTTAAGGAAACTATCTTTTCAACTCATGTGCTAGTAAATCTAGACCTATCGAAGGACTTTATAATGTATGTATTAAGAAGCAAATCCAACATCACTACTATTCTAACCCAAAAAGATGATGAAGGAAAGGGAGAACATCCAATAGCATTTCACTCTCAAACCTTAAAAGATTATGAGATGAACTAAAACTTCATTGAAAGGAAAGAATTCATCATTGTTAAGGGAATCAAGAAGTTTTGACACCCCATATCTTGCAACAAGGTGATTGTATATGTCATGCATTCTAGTGTGCGTGAGTATATCATGGAAGGAGAAATCGCCGAAATGAGGGACAATGAGATGAACTAAAACTTCATTGAAAGGCAAGCATTCATCATTGTTAAGGGAATCAAGAAGTTTTGACACCCCATATCTTGCAACAAGGTGATTGTATATGTCATGCATTCTAGTGTGCGTGAGTATATCATGGAAGGAGAAATCACTGAAATGAGGGACAATTGGATCACTAAGATACTCGAATATGATATTGAGGTAAAGCTCATATAGACTGTCTAGGGAAGAGGACTGATGAAGAAATGGTAGCTAAAGAAGAGCAACCCAAACTTGTTCTAACAAATGAACCTGAGTCTGAAGGTTTTTGGCTAGCAAATAGAGTAAGATTCATGCATATCGAGAAATATCCAATGGGGCTTCCTTCTCATAAGAGAATATTCTATAGATTGTAGAACAACGGATATGCACTTATTGAAGGGGTCCTCTTCAAAAGGAACTTCAATGGCGTTCTATTGCAGTGTGTCACCACAAAATAGGTAAAGAAAATTCTTGGCACTTTCCATAGTAGTCCCATGGGCGGACATGTTTCTGCAAAAACCACCGCTATCAAAATTATGTGTTTTAGATATTTCTAGCCTACCTTATTCAATGACCTGCACTCTTTGGTTAAGGCCTACAAAGAATGCCAATTCTTTGCACCAAGGAGGAAAAAATTTGCAATGCCTCTCAACCCAATAGTGACCGAGGAACCTTTTGCTCAATGGGGCCTTGATTTTGTCAGGATGATTAATCCCACCTCCAGTGTCGAACACAAATGGATCCTTATGGATATGGACTATTTTACTAGATAGACTGAGGCGATGCCCCTGAAGAATGTGATAGAGGTGGAGATTGTGAAATTCCTCGAGGAACTGGTAACAAGATTTAGCCTGCCAAAGAACATCATCTCCAACAACACTAAGGCTTTCCTAGGTTCTAAGGCATGTCAATTCACACTTATGCATGGCATATTCTTAAAAACGTCATCAAATTACTACTCATAGGGGAATGGCCTGGCTGAGTTGTCTAATAAAAAAATTGGTCTAACTCATTAAAAGAATTGGGTCAGAACATTAGAAGGAGTGGCACAAGAAACTTCAGGCAGCACTCTGGGTAGACTGCATAACCCCTAAGCAAGTTCTCAAGACTTAGTCGTACGAGTTGGTATATGAGAAAGAACCACTATTTCCCATCTCCATGGAGATTCCTGCACTACAACTTTTCTCAAATCTCTTGAGGCAGAATGAAATGGAGCCATGGAGGTTCAGTTGGCTGAGTTATTGGAAGTACAAGAAAAAAGAGAAAAGGCCCTAATAGCCATGTCTAACTGCCAATAGGTGGTTAAAAGATGCTTCGAGAAGAAAACCTCAGACTAAGGCCTCAAGTGCGGAGACTTAGTGTTGAAGTTCAATGAGAGGGCCATGAAGCCTAGCCAACATGGAAAATTTGATAGTCTATGGGAAGGCCCTTTTAGAATAATTCAATGCAAGCAACATAACGCATTTGAATTAGAAAATATGTAGAAAGAGGCATTCAGGATTCTGCTTAACGAAATCCACCTCAAGTTGTTCAATTCAGCTTTATTAATTGTTATTCCTATGTAAACATGTTATTATTGTAAATTTTCCTATGTGTTTTTTTTCGGTTGGTCTTTCCAAGCAACCCATGAAGCAGAGAAATGAGTCCATATGCAAAAAATTGAAAATGAACCCATGTGCAAAATTGAAAAGTTACTCAAAGAAACGGAGAAAAGGGAACCCATATTGTAGAATTGCAAGAAGCAAAAGAGACAAGCAATTTGATAAAAGTTGTATATTCATTATATATAGAATTATATACTTCGATAATACACTTCAAAAATGGCTTTGAGGCCATACTTTTAAAGTATATCTAAATATTATGCAGTTTTTTCATATATATGTATATGTATAGATATGTTGAAAGCCCTTTTAAGGCGTATATACAAAAAATAGATTGATTCTTAAAACATATAAAAAGTGTTGGGTATTAAACAGTAGCAGTAGGAGCCTCATCAATAACAACATCTAGAACAACTTCATCGGTAGGATCAATAGGAGCAGTAGGATCATGAACAGTGGCAGGGGCATTAACAGTAGCAATGACCACTGGTGGAGGATATACCAAGTCCTTGAAGTTAGTATACCACTCCACGTTGTAGAACAACACCACATTGTAGTAGTGCAGCAAGAAGTGGTAGGCACAAGTGACTCTCTGGTGATGCTCTTCACGTGTTAGAATACAAAATCTACTCAGAAACAAAACCCACAACACCATTGCATCCTCTTTGATATGTTTGCAGAGGTCGCTCACCGTCGGAATTCCCAGGCCATACACAACATTCACCACAATCTCTCCAAGACCGCCAAGGTACCACTTCAGGAATATTTCTAGTGTCATACATAGAATCATTGGCTTAGGGACCTATATATCAAGAAAAGATGCAATAAAGTGAGAGAAAATATCAGTATTGACTCTATACTTATCTTCATATTCTACATAGTCCCAGATTAACACCCACTTCATTGCTATAATAGCCAGTGAATGTTTGGTTTTTGTCATTCACTTCAAACAACTGTTAAAAATTTCACGTAAGAAAGTTGTCTACGACTTATTGCTAACCAACCTAATTGGAGTATTCATGATGCTAGTTCTACCCAACTACCTAATGCTAATTCTACCTAGCTACCAAATACCAATTCTTCCTAGTGGCTAAGTGTGATTTTTTTGTTGACTTTGTGTCTATTTATAGAAATATCTAAGGTACCTATATGCCATATGCATGATGTTAATTGAGTGATTAACTCAAAAATCCCACCAAGAGCTTGTTCAAATTTCCCACCCAGTTGTGTCTACCATGTACGACTCCATGTTGTGAAGTTTAGAAGAGGTAATTAAGTAGCTAAACCGGAGGCAGTCCTCGATGGTATTCTGCACAGCCAGGTGTTGAGGTGTCACATCACAAGCATGTTTTAGTTTCTAAGGTAGAACTCAAATATTTTCAAGTACTCACTACATATTTGGCTTAATCATTTTTTTTAAGATATTAATTTCCAAGCATACGAAAGGTTTATACACCTTCAATCGCCAGCTCAATTTCCCAAGAAAAACATGTTGTAGGACATGATTACTAACTGTCATTATGAATTCTTTTCTTTTCAAAAGGGAAAGAAATTCATTTCACACAAGCAAAGGAGCTTGTAGTACATGCCAAATTTAATGTAGAAAGGAAACCGTTGTCTACCACTCTAGGCCAGGAAAAAAGCTAAGTGTTGCATACAAAGGAATAAGCATTGTGAAAAATTCTTGAGTATGCTATCTAGTGCAAGGAGTTTCGAGTGAAAAATTATTGAAGAACTCAAGTGAATTGCAGCAAGTTTGAGTATCATATAAATCCATAAAAAAAGGAAAATTGCCCAAAATCCTCAAATATAAGCACAAAGTGAGGTGATCCAAAGCCTATTTGACACCATGCATATGGCACCCATGGCCAATATTTTTAGCGATACCTCTTATGCTTCCCATGGGATACTAGAGAAGTTGAAGTGGATTCGAACGCGGGCTGTGAAAAAAGAAAAAAACTCACAGGGACCAGAGCCAGATAAAGGAAGAATGGGATAACATTTGTGATCCCATCCTCAACACCAACCCTAAGAGCCTTAGGGAAGCAACTTGTGGAAGAATGAAAGTGGAAACTAGCGAACATCAGTTGGCATACAAGCAATGGTTTTATTGTCTCCCACAATATATGGTCCCTTTTGTGCATTATTGCCTGAAGCTAGTTCATGAGGGCATTCAATGTTTCAACCCAAATACCAACGCCATTGAAGGTCGAGAGCTAAGATTTATAATATGTGAGGATGTTATCAGAGACATGTTATGCATCCCAAAAAGGGACTCTAAAGCAGAGAAGATGAAGTCATTCACTCCAGAAAAAGGGGAGAAAATATGGAGAAGCAGAGATCATGCTATGGAATTTTATAACCAGGAAACCCAAAGACCTCAGGAAGATTTGGAAAAGCCGCCAAAAATTCCATTCACGCACATCACTTTTAAACAAGATATGTAGGATGCCTTCTCTATGATGGATTTTGTTTGTGTCATGGACAAAGACAAGTGGGTGCAAGAGTTCCAAGTGGGTCTAGGTTTTTAGTTAAGGAGGCAACATACCTTATTTTGGTATGACTTTGTGAAATTCATTGTCCAAGAAATGAAAAGCCAGATCAAGGAATACAAAATGCAACATAAGTTTAGGTTTCCTTCTCTCCTTTCTCATATGTTTTTACATCAAAATCCTGACTTCTTCAAAAAACATGTGAGGTTAGCTTATTTTGATGAAAACGGAATAATAAGGTCATTTTCTGTATGGACTCCTCTCCTCTCTACAACTTATGAATATTATGCATTCTTGGATTATTTATTGACTCCAATTCTACAAGAATTGAGTGAGGATGGTAGTCTTTATCAGCTTTCTGCCGACCAAATAGGGTGGATGTAGAGTTTCACTCTGAAATGCAACTAGTTTCTTCGAGAGGATTTCACATTCATTTGGATGCATGGATTTACCAAGGAACTGTTTTGAATTTTGTCATGCATCACAGATTGGGTGTTGGCCCTTGAGATGTTCCAACAAGTGTCAATTATTGACATAACTTTTGTGGAGGGAAGGCCAAGAAGAAAGGACTTTTCCTTTTCCCATTGAGCTTCAAAGTGATGGTTATGGAAAAGAAGCAGACGCATAAGCTGCTAGAGGCGAAGTTGGCTCATCTTGGGCTATTATGGATTTGAAAAGAATGGCAATATAACCCCGATAATGACTTGGTAAGCACAAACATTTGGATGGCTCACAACCCCCAACCTTACTTAGAAAAGCAGCAGAATCCACTAGAAGATCAGGATGATCTATTAGTTGGCCTGGTTCACATTCCTACAGAGGATAGGAGGCTTCCATGGCTCAAATTATACTTCCCTTCCACAAATTTCAATGAGAAATTCCAAATGGATGCCACCCTTCGCAATGACTTGGTCAAGAAATGGTTGTGGAGTGAGGAAAAGATTAGAAATTTCTGGATTTACCATCAACAAATCAAGTGCTCTAATGCCTTATTCCCAGATGTAAACATAGATGAAAGATTTGATACTCTATGGAATAGAGCACATGATGATACCGACGCAAGTGATGATGAGGATGTTGACTCAGAGGAAGCTGGAAAGTATATAGGGAAGGGGAAGGAGAAGGAGAAGGAAGTAAAGATAGCCCCAATGCAACAAACTAAATAAGCCACAAAGTAGCCTATCACAACTACTCTGAAGTTGTAGGTGAATATATTGAATTTGAGATCCTCACAAACATGCACATGGGCTACAAAAAAACCCAAATTTTTCCAACAACAACTGTTGGAGGTCATAGAGGTGGAAAATTCCCCACCAAAAAAAATGTAGCACACAGATTCAACTTTTGGAGAGGGTTCACAAGAGCCTACAACGAGCCAAGGATCGAAGGCCTTTGAACCCAAGTATCTTTCTCTCCCCCTCTTCTTGATTCACAATCCCTAGTTTCTTCTGATGTCTCTACATCACCTATCACTTCAAGTATCAGCCTTTCTTTCTCTACTTCTGCTACAATGGTCGTAGGAGGTTTCTCCCAGTTCTCCCAAGTGGGACAATTCACTTTTACTCCCCTGTGTATTATTCTACCTTTCATCAAAGCCGAGTTTGCATCTGCTATTGCTTTACCTTTTACATTTGTTGCATCAGTTCTGACTCAGCTTGCTTGACAAATGGATTCTACTGCACCTCTACTACCGCCATTGTGTCCCATGAGTCCTCTCACCACTTCACAGACTAGGTCTTGGTATATTCCTCCATTTCCCTCACAAAGGCTCTCCCTTTTGATGAAGAAATCATATGGGATCACTACTCTCTCATTCCCTTTTATTGTTCCTCCCAGTGCACCCTTTGTGGGTGAACTCATTAGGTTTCCAATAGATTTTTTGTTAAGGAAATAAAACAAGACAAGCACGGGCTCTCAGGCTCCAGAAATAAAGGGACAAGGATGCTAAAAGGCCGACAGAGCCAAAGGTGTAGACACTTTTCAATGAGGCTCAACAGTCATTGCATTTTGCAACCATACATATGAATGTCATCAAGCCTTGGGGAGAGATGCAGCTCGATGATTGCAACATCTATGCTATGGGACTCGATCTACGTGAAGCCTGAATGCAGGATAAAGTTGAGATCATGGAGGATACCCAATGTGTGGTGACCATCGACTTTCTCAAGTCCGGTCACCAATTGAAGAAGAAAGAAGATGAACTAAAAAAATTTAAGGAGGGGATAGAAGTCCTACTGGTGAACGACAGGGAAAGGGATTCCGAATTTGTGCGCTTTTCATAGCAAGCAAAGGTGGAGCAGGCTAGACTCCAAGGGAAACTCACAAAGTTTCAATCCCAAGATCCCAACCTAGTCACTAATTTGTAGTGGAAAAACCAAGAATTACAGGACCGACTTGCACAGGAAGAGGAGGAGATGCAACAAAACAATGAAGATATTTAGCATCAACGTGCTCAATTGGAGAAAATAATGTAATAGAAGGAAATAGATTTCTAGGGCCGACAAGCTCAATTTGAGAAGGAAATCTAGGAGGTAAGGGTTTCCCTGGATAGGGAATCTATGACTAGAAGCCAGGTTGATGAAAAATGGCTTACCAAGTCAATAGCCCTATAGGAACAACTCTCCATTGTGGACAAGAAAATTGCAAAACTGATGCAAGACGTCAGGTCGAGGGATGCAAAAATTAGTCTTTTAAAGAATCCTACCCAACTCCCTACTACCCAGTTGGACCTCCTTCTAGTTGCCCAATAAATAGATATTTCATACTAGGAAGAGGTCAAGGCATTATGTTTGACTCTTTATCCCACACTCCAGTTCATGGTAGAGGCAACAAGTTTAGGCAGAGAAGTTCATGAAATGATTGAGCATTTCCCACAGTTCATTGTGAAAAAGGTTCCCGAGGCAGAAAAATTACTGGATAAGCTATACAAAGTGCCTAATGAGGACTTAGTGAGTAGGGGGATTGAGGATTGGAAGTCAGCTGCCAAAATAGCAAAAGAGTTCATCCGCTACCATGCATCCATCCTCCATGCTAGCGATTTCTCTGCCACCCTAGGCCGAACTATGAACAACATGCAAGAGAAATTCTCCCAGCTAATTTAGATGGGCCTACCCTCCCCATTTCTCTCTGATGATTTGGTGGCCATTCCAGAGCATATTGCAATTAAGATTGAGGAGAAGAAACAAGACATATCTACTTTTCAGAGCTTCAGTCAACTCCCTACTACCGAGGATATTGAGGGTCTCACTCATCAGATAGTGCAACTACTCTTTCAACTCAAGTATGGGACCAAGATATCCACGAAGCTATCAATCAAAGAAGTGATCGATCTACATGAAGTGCAAGAGAATCTGCATGAAAAATTGACGCCATTCAAGGCTGACTGGTCGCCTCTACAGACCACTCTCTCAAAGCTCTGAATCCATCACCCAATAAGTAATACTTTGGTCTTTGAACCATAAATTTTTGATTCCTCATTCTGCAAGTGAAACGCCCTAGTAGTCGCCAAGATTTGTGAATATAACTCAAGGTCCCTTCGATTTAATACTATTTTTCTTGGCTTCTGGCCACACCCCATACATTTGAATATTCCTTGGCCCCTTTTTGAAGAACTTCGCCTACTACGACCCCGTGTCCATCATGTGCTCCTCGCAAGGATTTCCTCCTTTTCTCCTCTTTCGAGCCCTGCCATGCTTCCATGTGTTAGCAACATGGGAATTTGATGCCTACTTCCCTTTGCTTCTCAAATGAGCTCCACCCTTGTGCCACATAGCATTGTTCCATGTACACTTTTTGGCAGACCCCACAGTCAGTCCTAGCAATGAAGGCTTATCCACATGTCTTCTCCATGGGTATTTCATTGAAGGAAAGAGCAAGCAACGAGCCCCGCCATATTTCCACGTGTCCTAACTAAATTTATGGGTGAGTGACATATGTATTCACAAGGTTTTGCTGTTATTATGGGACCGCCACCATCATTTGCAGAGGATGCATCTGGCTTGAAGGTGACTATGTTCTATGGCTTAGAATCTTTTTTTGTTACAACAACCTTAGAAAATTATTGCTTTGGGCATCATTGCTCATGATGGAATCTTTTTTGTTACTGGTTTTCAGGTGGTGGGATTATTTTCTATATATACTGCTTCTGGGATTATTTTCTATATATACTGCTTCTTCCTTTTGAAAATGAGTTTGGAACATACAAAAAAATTGTGAAAAGACACTAGGCCTTTTGTACTATTTTCTAGATTATTGTATAAGACTCACAGACTGTGCCATTGTTCGGACTTTCTATTTTCTTAGCTATTTGACAAAAATATTATACTATGCCATTACTATACTAAGTAGTTTATTTGAAGAACTTCTATGATTTCAATATAAGTTGTTGATTTAGATCATGTCTTTTACTCTTCTTTTCAATAAATGTGTATGGGAGTTATTTTATGTTATTGGATAAATTATTCAAGTTTTCATCTTTGATTTCTATTATTATGGGACACCAAGATTGTTGAATGTGCCCTTAAATCCCATCCAAAAGATAGATTTATCATGCCCACACCTACTTTTTGGTGCATCACCTTGGTTAGATCTTTATTTATATATCTCCTTCCTTTTCCCATTCCAAAAACCCAATTACAGAAGAAGCCAACTTCTTTAAAAACCCAGAGGTCACTCAGTTTAGTGCAATTGGTCCCCCCATTCACTGAGTTTCCCATAAGGCTGCTAGTTGTCAAATTTTGGCATCAACATTTACAATTGGACCTCAAATTAGACTAAGTAGATTTATGATTTTATCTTTAGAATGTAGGAACTATCTCTGTCAAATATTCAAGACCTTAAATTGAACCAAGTGGATTTATGATTTTATCTTTAGAATGTAAGAACTTTCTCTGTTGGATATTCAGAGTGATCAACTGGGAATCTAGAGTAATCGAATGACTCCTAAAATTTAATCAGGTGGAAACTAATGTTTCATTCCACCAACGTTTTAATTTCTACACTCAAGTTTTGCTTCCTAACAAAAAAACCTAGAAGTGTTTCACACTGGCTCAAGGTACTCTCCAACTTGGTTATGTCACTGATAGCAATCCAAGTTTGCTTGGTTGTCCATACCTAAACGTTGCATCACAATCTATTCTTCCTGTACATAAAAATACCACATATTAAGCCCTTCTAAATAAAACATCTAATCATCATAAAACCATAATTAATAAATCATTTTAGTTTCAGAAATAATCTGATCACTAGTAGAATTTGGCAAATAAATGACTACATGACTAAAAATTTTAGTCACAACAACTAAAAATGATTAAATTCTAGTAATTTTTTGCAACACAATTATAAAAGACTAATTTGATCATCGTAAGTGACTAATTTGATCATTAGGTAAAAAAAGGGAGATATTAGTGAAAGACTAATTTTTTGTTGGGCTCCAAACAATGAAAAAGAGAATTTTGACTAAGTTTTTTTTTGGTGCCAAACAATGAAAAATAGAATTTTCATTCTCTGTGTCTATTGAGCCACGTAACAAGAGGAAGGTTAAGGGTTTTATAGTTTTCTAGTTGGAAGAATTTGAAATATTTTTTGAGGGCATGGTGTAGAACCAGTCATTGGTTGCACCAACATCTATGTACATTCTTGAGAAGACCTGGGATAAATGCATGTTGAGTTTGATCTAAAGAAATATTTCTTTGTTGGATTTTAATTCATCGAAACTATAGAGGTTCACAAGGGTTTGTTAGACACGTTGCATGCATGAGGAGATTGTCCAATGTTTTGAGGATAGATCATGCCCATGTTGAGTAATATTTGAGGTTTTCCTAGAAGCCTTCATCCTCACATCTTACAAGGTATACTCTATGCCATTAGGGTTTTAAGTTTTGTTTGAAGTTTTGAGGAAGAGCTTGCTTGTCTCCTCATGAAGATTTTATCCCTGTCATAATCCAAAACTAGGAATTCAAAGCTCTTATTAGGAAATCAACCACCTTCATAGGTGATACTTTCACATCACAATGCAGATCTTTTGAGAAGATCACAGGTCTTGATATGTTTAAGACATGGCAATAGTCTCATTGTTGAAGTGCCAATGAATTTTACTGGTTATGAGGAGTTTTTTCTAGTTATGAATGGCAATATCTGTCTGTGTAAGGAAAATAATGATGAATAAATGGAAATATGTATGTTTTACTATCTTGATATCACCAATGTTGACCACCATTAAAATTCAGCCACGACCTATGGGTGAGAACCGCTTCTTTGGCCAATATGTTTTTGTCCTTGGCCATTTACAAAATAGTAGGGGTTTTGTCCTCTAGTTACTAACAATCTATGAGGTTTTGTCCCCAAATCTATTTGTTTGAAAAAAAATTCTCAAGACAAATCTCGTTAGGGTTTGATTTGGGTGATCAAAAGTAACCTACCATTGCATGTTTTCTTTATCTAAATTATCGTGACTATATCTTCTCTTTCTTTTTATCCATAATTTTATACCTAAATAAAAAAGTGTTTTAGATCTCCCTTATCACCCATTGTCATGTGGCTATAACTATCCCATGAATCCTTCATAATTGATCTTTCATGACTATCATTCATATCTAAAGATGGCAGTTTGAAATTCTTCAAGATAATTGTGCTTTGTCCTTTCATGTCTTATAATTATTGATAACCATGACTATCCTATTTCAATGACATCAATCTCTAAGCAATTACTTGATATCCAATTATGCTAGATTGAACTATGACTAAAGGTCATATTTACTATCATGTATGAGCTAACTATCGCCATAAAATTTTATCACTATCCATTGGTTATAGTAATTGTCCCTACTTCTTGATTTTCCCTTAGCTTCATGGTACTTGTCCTATTTATTGCAGTCATAGAGAGTATCTTTTCATATGGATTTCCCTTATATCAATTAATAATAACTATCATCTTTTATGTCTTATAACCATCTTTTATTATCTGCAATCTTCCTTTTTATAAATGTTTATATACAAATCATTCCCCTTTGTTAATAAGTCTACCACTATTGAATTCTCAAGGAGACCTTCATGGTGAAAACCTTTGCCATTTGTAACATGACTATATTTAATAGAGCACCATCCTCTTCAAAACTCTTCTTTCATGTCTTCATGAACCTCTCATAATCCAAGGTATAGCTAAGAGTTGTCAATATAGCTTGCACTTGACACTGTCATGGTGATGAAACAAAGGCAAACAAGTCTTGTCCTCATTCATCATTGGACTCATTATCTTTTGGCATAAAAATACCTTATCATTTCTATATGATCACTACCCTTGCACAGTCCTTTTAAGTTACATTCATAAGGTTTAAAAAATCTTGATCACTCTCTAGAATAGCCCATTAAACATGGGTTGTGCTTGAATGCACTACATAATTGATATAAAACAACCACTCTGCATATCAACCAGAGTTATAGGATTTTTATTGCAGCAAGAGGTAATCACTCTTGGATCATGCTATCATTACATTTTAACCTTTTGAACTTGAGTCGACCTGAATGCACCCAATGATGATTGACACCTAATTGTGATGACATTGATTAATTTGTATATAAATTATGCTCATATGAGTGCCTCCATTTCTATCACAACATAGCCACATTAAACTTGAGTCACACATGAATGCATCTTGTATTTTTTATAGCACAACTGTGCCACATGACCAATAGAGTTATGGATCACATAAATACAATCACAAGAATTTGTTCCTCAGTTGTGCTCTTATGGTGATTTTGTTACCATTACAGTATAACCCTTTGGACTAATATTGCTCAAATCCTTACAGTGCTTATTTTCTCTTTGGATGGATGGCAATTCAATAGTAGGGATTTGTATGCAAGTTGAATTCTCATATAAGTGCCTTCATCACCATTACACAATAGTACATTGGAATTTCCTTTCTTGAACCTTTACTTCATTTTATATTGTTAGGGTTTCTTAGTGATTATTCCATTTCCACGTGGCATATTGTTAAAAGAAACCAAGCAAAAATTCATTCTATTTTTAGTTAACTCCTACTAGTATACTTTTGGAATGAATATTTGATTGCATTACTTCGAGTGTGAAGAATTTTGTTTTCTTCTTATAATACATTCATTAAGAGCTATAGTAGAAAGCTTCTTATGCTGAAACCCATCCTGTAAACTTGTTTTAAGCTACATTTAGGAGGTTTCATGGCTTTTTTGTGATTTATAATACTTTTGTTTTGATAGTAAATGACATGGGATTCTTTCTAAAACTGAAATTATTTATTAATTATGGTTTTATGATGATTAAATGTTTTATTTAGAAGGAGTTAATATGTGGAATTTTTATGTGCAAGAAGAATACATTGTGATGCAACATTCGGGTGTGGAAAGTTCAGGAAAACCTGGATTGCTATTAATGACATAACCAGGTTGGAGAGTACTTTTAGTCAGTCTGAAACACTTATGGGTATTTTCACTTGGAAGAAGAACCTAAGTGTAGGAATACAAACATTGATGGATAGAGACAATTATAAATTTGCTGGTCCAATTTCAAATCCAATTTGAGGTCATGAATATAAGACATAGAAATTTTATACATTCTAAAGATAAAATCATAAATCTGTTGGTCCAATTTCACATCCAATTTGAGGTCATGAAGCTTCGACACAGGAAGTTCCTACATTCTAAAGATAAAATCATAAATTTTTTGGTCCAATTGGAGATCTAATTTGAGTTCCTGAAGCTCCGATAGAGAAAGTTCCTACATTCTAAATATAAAATCACAAATCTTCTTGGTCCAATTTGAGGTCCAATTGTAAGGATTTTTCTCTCTAATTATACTTTATGACATTTGGCTTGATACAAATTTTTACTTTAGAATTATGGTATTTCTTTTCTTCTAATGTTTTCAACCCTCATTTCAGGGGAGAGCTCCGAAGATGGTTCCTTCAGATGGAGACTACACTTTTCCACTATAGGTTTCATCTAGAAACACCAGAAGCTTAGCTATTGTCATACTCAGAGAAAAAGTAGGAGACTATAGTTAATTTTTATAGCATAACATATAGCTAATTGTTCATATACCATTGTTTATAATTCAAAATTTCTATACCTTATTCTAGGAGAAATCACAGGGAGAGTCTATACATAAGACACCATTGTTTCAAATTCAAAATTGTTGGTTCTTTCACAATTGTTTGCTTCATTTATTTGATCTAAGACAACCTGCTATATAGAATATGCCCTCAAAATCATAGTAAAATCCTATATTTTAGGAAGACTATTCAGAATCTTCCCATCATAACAATGAACAAAATAATTAGTCATTAACCTCAACTTTGCAAGAGTTTCATAAAAATCTACTTTTCCACTCTCTTTTCCATTTTGAATCTTATTCCCAATTTGATCCATGTAGAACTTCCTCAGTCTATAGATTATGTTGTTAGCATAACTTTACCAGGTGTTGAGGATAGCTTCGATTTTTTACCCAAGCAACAATTGAAAAAATTTGGCCTTACCAAATACAATGTGTTGAAAATCTCTTTGAAGTTATTCTGGAAAAGAGTTCCTGAGAGTATAATGCACAATTTTGAATTAAACTTTTTGCATGAATTCCATATGTTTGATCAGCTATTTTGAGCTTGATGACCTTCATCAAGAATGAGTAGACTTGGGTTCTCTAAAATCAATTTCTAATATGCTTAGCCTCTTCAAGAAGGCTCACATTTGTCTCACAAGTTAGGTATACAAAAATATTGTACCCAATAACAAGCACACTTTTTCTTCTATGCCACCCACTTGTGAGACAAATGTGAGCCTTCATGAAGAGGCTAAACATATTGGAAAACTAATTTTAGAGAGCACAGGTCTGCTCGTTCTTGATGAAGGTCATCAAGATTGAAATAGCTGATTAAAAATATGGAATTCATGCAAAAAGGTTAATTCAAAACTACACATTATACTCTCAGGAACTCTTTTCAAGAATAACTTTAAAGATATTTTCAACACATTGTATTTGGTAAGGCCAAAGTTTGTCAATTGTTGTTTGGGTAAAAGCTCGAAGGTATCCTCAACCCCTGGTAAAGTTATGGCTAACAACATGATCCACAGGCTAAGGATGTTCTTCATGGATGAAATTGAGAATAAAATTTAGAATGGAAAAGAGAGTGGAAAAGTAGAATTTAATGAAACTCTTGCAAAGTTCAGGTTAATGATTGATGGTTTTTTTCATTGTTATGATGGGAATATTTTGAATAGTCTTCCTGGAATAAAGGATTTTATTGTGATTTTGAGAGCATCTTCTATACAACAGGCTATCTTGGATCAAATAAATGAAGCAAAAAATTATGAAATAGCCAACAATTTTGAATTTGAAATAATGGTGTCTTATGTATAGAATCCCCCTGTGATTTGCTCCTAGAATAAGGTATAGTAATTTTGAATTTGAAATAATGGTAAATGAACAACTCTTTAGCTTATCTATTATGCTACAACAATTAACTACATGTTAGAACATATCCATATCAAAATAAAATAGTAGGTGCAATTCACCTCAAACTCTGTTATGGTAATTGCTTTGTAAGGAAGTTTGCACTTCATGAACATTCTTTGTGCACATCAGTATGTTGGTTATTATCTTGATCTCATTTTTTTATCAAAATAATAGTGAAGTTCATTGTATAACTCATGACCATTTTACACACTTTATATTATCTAGTGTTGTTTTACTTCTTACTCATTGTGTTCTCAATCACCATATGCAAATGACTTAAAGGATAAATTTGTCACCATTTGACAGTACCTTTCATTTTTTTTGGAATGTTTGTTATGATTCAATCACTTTTTGGCAGTGTTCTTCCTTTCTTAGTCCTATAGGACAAAGTAAAATTCACAATTTTCAACTCTCTAACAATGATACTCCTTTCAGTGATCTCAGTCACATAATTCAATGTGTTATCTTCTTCATTTCTTAGTGCTAACAATGCCTACAAAGTGTTTTCTCAGTCACAATTACAATTCTCCTTCATTTGAAGATATTATGTTTCTTAAACAGTAATGTTTTAGTGAATTCATATTTTTTCTTGCAAACATCTTTTTGCACTATAGAGTTTTGTTGTGCATAATATGTAGTAAAGATGCCTTTAAATGGAGCTCTTTTGCAGAGGTAGTAGGATAATGGTGTAAATAAAATAATAGTGTTAGTGAGAGGTATGATAGTAGATACACTAACAATGGAAGGTATAATGTTTTGATAGTAAAAGAATCATTTATCTGCTCAGATCTTGACACAAGTTTCCCTGATACATAAGATATAATATAATGTACTCAATTCCAAAGTATCCACCTAATTCCATACCACCCAGGGAAGCAATGACTGAGAGTATATGTGCCCTATATTTTGCAGCCCAAATGTGTCTTTCTAATGGTTTTCCAAAATTAGGAAGAAGGAATTTCATGAAATGTTTGTGCCCACCCAAAACTAAGCCTTACAAAGAATGTCTACACCTATGCAAAATACCATAAGTTGCTTCAAAATACACAATGGCATGTTTATGATTATATACACATCATCTTTTTTGCCACAATTTCAACAAGTTTATGATAATATTCACACAGTTGCAAGAACCTTGAAAGGTCAGAAACCTTTCTCTCATTCTTCCTAGGTCACTCCTCAAGAGCTTGTATTAGTATTTGTGGGATCTTTACAATAGCTTATCCATTGATGAGAAGGCTCCCCTCATTTGCTAATGGACTAAATTGTCGTCTACTCTGCTTGAATGTGTAATGTGATGTAGCACGTTCAATGTCAAAAGGCACAATTTTAGAGCAGAATTTTGAGACTTGATATCCATATAATCAAACTTCTTGCAACATAAAATGAAGAACCAACATTCAAGGAAGGCGCTTTCAGTAATGTTATTGCTAACTGAGCAATCATGCTATCTCCCAGTTTTCTTCCAACTAACTGGTTATATGAGTGATTATTTCTCATTAAGGCATAAGCATATTTGGAAGTGGATTTGTATTAGATATTGTAGTTGCAAGTGTGTATTTTTATCAGATATTGTAGTTGCAAGTTCCACTTCAGATCACCAAAGCCTTCACAAAACCTTCTACACAACCACCACAACACTACATGGTTGTTGTTGGGCCTTCACGGTGTTGTGGGGAAAGCTCCTTGCAACAACATGAAGACCCAACAACAATTGTGCAGTGTTATGATGGTTCTGCAGAAGCTTTTGTGAAGTATTTGGTGATCTAAAGTGAAAATTGCAATAAAAATATATGATAAAAAAAACCACTTCCAAATATGCTTTTTATGGATGTTAATAACCTTATCCAAAGCTCCAATTCACACACAAGCAGGAAGGATGCTTTCAAAGGTTAAGGAGATGGGATTTACATTGGTTGCATTTTCTTAAAATTTTCTAAAGAATTTTTAGAAAAACCCATTTTGAACATATCCTTCAATCAAAACATTCCATGATATCACATTTCTTTGAGGAATTTTTGATACAGTTTGCTTGCCTTGTCTATGCTTCGAAATTTTTATGTATGTCTAACAGGGCACTTGTAACTACAACATATAACAAAAAATCCCTATTGTTATGCTTTGATGGATGTTATTATTGGAAATCTAATGTAGTGTTGAACCAAATATTTTTGGGATGGCCCGGACTCTCTTACACTTCTAGGTTTTGCACCTAAAAGGAGAGAGGTATGCAAAAACCTTGATGACTCACTCAAGAACAAACCTTGAGATTCCAATGCAAATGAGATTGAAATTTGTTAAAGGGGAATGTCCTAGATGTAAAGAACTAAAAAAATATAATGATTATTAATGAAAAACTGAGGAAATGCAAATTGTTTGAAAATATGTTGTGATATGCAAAATGAACTAAGAATGCAAACAAACTATAAAATAAATTAATGAAAATAAAGAGGTGAACCTAGAAACTGGAAAGTGATGGAGAGGAGCTCTGGAATCCTACTGAAATCACTATTGAAGCCTACTAGGAAACTTACACCAAGCTTGGTGACTTAGACTTGTTTTAGGGAAATTCTGTCAAAATAGGTTTCAGACAAAAGGGCACTAAAAAATGCAGAAACTACTTTTCAGGCCTGGCAGTGGGACTAATTCGCCACTGATGGTGACTTAGTCCACTTCCAGATTTTGAAAAATTCAAAGGTGCGATTTGTATCTCCCGATCTGCACTTCAGTTCCTAACAAGTTTTTGGATCTGAAACTGCAAAATCTAACCTGTAGGTGTTCTCCAAGCTTCTTTTAGTATTTTGACCACTTTGAATGACTTTGATGACTTGTTGACAACTTTTCAAACCTTTATCTTTGACAATTCTACACACAAGACCTGCAAAACACATGCAAATAGGGGAAAATTTGTTAAGGGTTAGTGAATAGGGTTTTTCCTTGGTCAAACCCCAGTTTGGTAATTAAACCCTTGAAAATGAAATGAAATGAAAAGAGAATGATGAAGGAACAACATGCAATGCTACAACTCACCAAACCATTGAAGTGGAAATCTAAAGACATGCAAGTAGAAACTCCAATGGATGTAGACTTGAAAATACCTAAAATGCTTAAGTGATTGATAGAATGCTTGAGTGAAGGAATGAGTGAATTAATGAATGAATTGGGGGTGAAATGATAGGGAAAACCCTATATTTATACTTGGTTATGCAAAATACCACAACATAGGCCAACCTCAAGGCTTAGAGAGTAATATCTGGCCATAATTTTGAAATAATTTTTATTTTTTGATCCAAATGGGACTAATTTTCCCCTAGTGGCGAATTGATCCTACTTAGGTATTTTAAGTGGGTGTTAGAAATTAAGGTATATTAAATGATATTTAATCGGATTATTCTCAAAAATACACTTAAGTAAGGCCTATAAGTTTATAAAGGGGCCAATTAAGCATAAGAAAGGGTCAAATTATTGATGATAAGCCTAGAAAAGCATGAAATTTTGTTACAACACTTTATAACACTTTGAAATAAAGCTTGGTAAGTGATAAAAAGATGCTATTTAAGTGAAATATATTAATAAGGTCCTAGAAAAGTGTGAAAATATGTTACAACACTTCACAACACTTTTGCAAGACATCATAAAGTTCTTATTGATTCACAAGGGTCCAAGACCTAATGTGAATGTGTTTACCACATTACAACATTAAATATTGAGGAAAAACTAGGCCAACATCCATAAGAAAGACCCAAATGAGCATGAAAATTTCCAAAGATACATTTTTCTATGCTACATTTAAACCCCACTTTAGTGAGAGGATGAACTTGCTTCAAACTCACACTAAAGTAGCCAAACATGCACATCAAGAGGGATCCAAATGCACCCATGCTAGCAAGATGAGACAACAACAATCAAAAGGGATGATCAAGCCCCTAGGATCAAGATCCCATGGAAAACCAAACATCAACACAAGGGAACACACATGAAAATGATGTAAAAGAATGACAAGGAGAGAAGGAGAAGGAAAAAAATAGAATCAGATCAAGCTTTGATCATTTGTCCATTCCATTGTGGATCAGATCTAGGTTGTTTGTCCAAAAAATGTATACACACTCTGAGGTGATGGAACTCATGGCTATCTGTTGGGTGAGAAGGCCTAAAAGGTGAGAAACATACACTCATGGTTGGTATGCACTCACACACATGTAGGTGGCTATGGGGAAATTCACACCTCAGAATGGGCTTCCTGCTCAACCATACCAAAGTTATACCTCCTGATAACTTTAATAAGGTGCCACAAAAGAAAATGACCTTTCGACCTTCACAAGACAAGCAAAACTTAGTATGCTTGGAGTTCATGAATAAATAGGATGGCTCCATATGCATGCAATTTTTGTTATGCAAGGTGGCCATATAACAAATGCAAAATGTAACATGCAAAGAATGTTCAAAGGAGTCTTGCTAAGTTCATGTGAGGTCTTTTTCTTAGGGAACATTGTGTCTAATTTCTTCAAGAGAGGACCAATCAAAGAATAGAAAATTTGCAACTTAGGGGATGTAGTGTGTTGCATCAAGCCACTAAGAGGAATGTAATATGCTAAGATAGATCGCGCTCATGAAGGAAACTACACCCAATGTTATCCACAAAGCAACAAACACATTGTATGAAGTAAGAAGGCTACACTAAGAACCAAGGAAAGGAAAAATGCAAAATGATAATGCTAATGTATATCCCCACTTTAAAGGAATTGCTACACACCATACTATGAAAAATTACTTTAAAGTAGAAAATGAACAATACAAATAGGATAGAAGACATGAGAGCCAACTTGGAAAGCCCTATGCCAAGTCATATGTTTCTGAGTAAGGATACGTCATACGAAGAAAAGGAAAAAGAAAAGGAAGGGGTTTCCCCCAAAACAAAAACACCAAACACATAAGGGATCTATGGATTTGGGGTTAGTATGTTCTTTGGTACAATGTTGTTTAGAGAGATCAAGATTGTCATCATTCTTGAAATACACATAGAACTAGAAGAATGACACAAAGAGAGTGAAAACAAAGAAAAAGAAAGAACCTTTTGGGTCAACATGGAAGATACATAGGGTGTCTTGACACTTTGTGTCATCTCCAAAAGGAAAACACAAGAAAAAGACAAAAGAAAAGGAAAAACCTTTTGGGTCAACATGAAAGAGACATTAATGTCTCAATGCCTTGCATCATCCCCGAAAGGAAAACACAAGAAAAAGACAAAAGAAAAGGCAAAGAAAAAAACCTTTTGGGTCAACATGAAAGAGACATG
The DNA here is from genome assembly GCA_007258455.2 of Sequoia sempervirens. Classification (NCBI taxonomy): domain Eukaryota; kingdom Viridiplantae; phylum Streptophyta; class Pinopsida; order Cupressales; family Cupressaceae; genus Sequoia; species Sequoia sempervirens. Next base: position 174,497,093 of record VDFB02000003.1, on the reverse strand, counting down.
AATATTTCAATGCCTTGGGTCATCCCCAAAAGGAAAACACAAGAAAAAGACAAAAGAAAAGGAAAAGAAAAAAAAATGCCTTTTGGGTCAACATGAAAGACACATGAATGTTTCAATGCCTTGCATCATCCCCAAAAGGAAAACACAAGAAAAAGACAAAATAAAAGGCAAAGAAAAAAAAAATCCTTTTGGGTCAACATGAAAGAGACATGAATGTCTCAATGCCTTGTGTCATCCCCAAAAGGAAAACTCAAGAAAAAGACAAAAGAAAAGGAAAAAACAATGTATGACATAGAGAAGAATGAAGGTACAAATAGAGGAATGTCACAAAGAGAGAGAACATCAAACAAAACATCATAGGGGGTCACATTACACACATACAAACACAAAAAAAAGAAGTGCAAAAGACTAGTAAGGCACATGTGAGTCATCTGTCAAGCAAGTCATTGTTAGAGTAAAGGTTTTAACTTAATTATGTTAATTAAGTTACCTTTATTCCTCTCTTAAAATTTCACTTTAGTTTGCATATTGTGACATTTAATAACTATATTAATTCTTAAATGTCTACCTATTAGGGTTACTTTTGGGTTTTGCATGATCTCCTTATAAGGATTCATCTCTTTGTATTATTTCAATTCATTCAATGCAATCTCTCTTGAAGCTTCAAGAGCACCCTTTCTTTTTTGTCTCCATCTCTTCCTTTCTGTGACAGGTTATTTGCATGCAGGTGATCTTCGAGGTCTCTAAAGTTTGCTTTCTCAACTTCTACATGGTATTAGAGCTTCAGACCTGTTGCTTCCTGTTCGTGTTTTGAAGGATTTTTGGAGCTTCAAGGGTTTGGGGTTTGTCTCTTTTGATCCAGGGCATACTCTTTTTATGGGATCATTTTGATCCCAAACGGACCTTGCCATTGTGTCTGCAGTGGCTCAAAACCCTAAGAACGACTGTAAACTCGCCTATATTTGGTCCAGTTGATTTCTAGGGCAATTTTTTTTTGCCTGTACGACCCTGTACGCCGTCTACACGTGGATCAAGGTAGTTTTTAAAAAATAAATTTTTTGCCTTTACAATTTTTTTTTTAAATCAAAAAAATATCAGAAAGCCCTCTTTTTGGGCACATGCAATTTTTTGAATTTTAAAAAAAGGTTTTTTAAAAATTTGGGATGGTACCCAAGGGTACTGTCGCCTACCATTATGGTAGGTGGTGGCCCCTGGGCCCCGCTCCCTACTACAGTTGGTACCGCATGGGGTACCGCCCTGCCACCTTGGCAGACTGCGGCCCCCATGTGGGCCTTTGCCCTTTTTTTAAATTATTTTTTTTTAACAAAAAAACAATTAACTTTGTAAAAAAAAAATTGTTGTTTTTTCTATATAAAAAACAATTTTTTCTGTAATAAGCCCAGTTGTGCAAATCCATTGACGGCCATTTGGCCGTCAAATTTAGGCCCAAATTTTTGCTGTGACGACTGTATGACCGTCCCCCTTTGGATTTGTTTTCTTCTAGAGGCCATAACTTGGGAATACAATATCATTTTTTGGCAAATGAGATATTGTCAGAAAGCTGATTCCATCAAATTTCCAGTGGTGTGGGTCTCATCGCTTCTTTTTTCTATTGGTGCATTCTATAGCCAGTTGAATTTAGAGGAGCTATTTTTAGTCTCAAGCTCGTAACTTTTGACTAGTTTCTCCATTTTTCGCGATCTCAGCAATGTTGGAACCATATTTCAGAGCTCTTCAATTCCATCATGCAATTTTTCCATATTTTACTCCAGGTATATTTTATTCAATTTTTTGTGTTTTCACACTCTGGTGAATTACTTGGACATATTAGCTCTTGGCAACTTCTCATTTGCGTGGGTTGCTTCATTTTTGGCTGTTCTTCATGTATTTCCAGTCTTTTGTCCTTTGTGGGAATTTTGAGCATCATTTGTTAGCAATCTTTTCTATGTAAACACACTAAGATAAAGTGCCACACTATTATACATGGATTTTGGGGATTTTGCACATAAGGTTGTGTAATATTTTGTACTCGCACTGTATTATAAAGTGCCATGGGGGGGTTGTGTAGTGCCTTTATTTTTTCCATCACACATTTTTCTGGTGAGTGTCCCTCCACAACGACAGTGGATCCATATGATTCCAGCCTCATGCATGTGTGCTTTTTTTTGCACACCACTTTTCCAGTTGTAGGTGCTTTCTTATGCACTTTCAGATGTTTTTTATTCTCCTTCATGCACTACGGGGTGTTACACAACATTTCAGTGGATCTTTCAAGCTCTCCCAGTCAGCATTATGGGGGGGTATTATATTGTTCGTGTTAATGCTTCCTTGGTTTTTCCTTGGAAGGAATCTTCCATTCTCAGTTGATCAGTTTTTTTTAGACTATTGGTACTTGTACCATCTGTATCTTTGTTTCAGGTGTTTGCCTTTGTTTTCCATTTGTTTCGAGTAGTGTTGTTTTGAGAGCTCATGCAGATTGTTGTCTTCTTGATCATGATCATCCTATCTTCAGAGGAGGTTTTTCATCACCATAGCAATCATCTTTTGACAATTTTTTGCAGCTTCTTATGCTTTAGTGATGTTCTTCATGTCTTTCATCTCTTTTTGGAGTATATTTTTTCCCATGAGGTTTTCTCTATTTCTCCACTTTACAGAGATTTGGTTGTATTCGGGTACCTCATTAGGCCTAGTTGTCAGGACCCTTGTTTTCTTTCATGCATTGTAGTTACCTTTACTTTCTTGCACATGTTTGTAGCTGCACTCTTGCTCATCTTAAGGGGGGTGTTAGAGTAAAGGTTTTAACTTAATTATGTTAATTAAGTTACCTTTATTCCTCTCTTAATATTTCACTTTAGTTTGCATATTGTGAAATTTAATAATTATATTAATTATTAAATGTCTACCTATTAGGGTTACTTTTAGGTTTTGCATGATCTCCTTATAAGGATTGATCTCTTTGTATTATTTCAATTCAGTCTGCAATCTCTCTTGAAGCTTACAGAGCACCCCTGCTTTTTTGTCTCCATCTCTTCCTTTCTATGATAGGTTGTTTGCATGTAGGTGATCTTCAAAGTCTATGAAGTTGACTTTCTCAACTTCTACAGTCATGGGTATGTGTAGGATCATCATGGAAAAAAGGGCCCTTAAGTGGCGAAATTTTTGGAAAAATCAAAGTTAGGCAACTTGACGTAAAAATTTGAATAAGTTGTCTATATTATTTCAAAAATATGTAAGAATAGAATTTGTAGCAAATTGAATGTAGTTTCTAAACTACTAGGTTTATTTTATTTTATTTTTAAATCTATTTGGTGAAAATTTAAAATTTCAATGTAGTAGTACTTAAATTTCAAGGAAAATAAGAAGTAGGTGTTTGTCTAACCACCCTAACACAATAAAATGATAATATTTTTTATAATATTTTAGATATAAGTAGAGGACTCATGTCTCAATGTGATGCATATTTTTTTGTAATTTTTTCCAAGTAAATAATTAATTATGATTTTTTATTACAACTTTTAAAAATATAAAACTTGTATGTCTAACCACCTAAACTTGGTCAAAACTTGAATTTTTTTTAATCCTATAGTATGTGAAGCATAGAATGTGACCCATGTTTTGGATTAAAAAATGTGATACTATTTGAAAGCTATAGATGTTTTTCAGTTACCCTATCAATCAAGACTTTAGTCGTAATTCAAATAGAAAATGAATAATAATTATTTATTAAATTCAAAGTAAAGCATAATTTATATTGGTGGAAAGCTGAGAATCTCCTTTAAAAACCCTTTTCGTTTCATCAATTTTGGGTAAAAAAAAGTCGTCAACCACATACCCTTACTCATGCCCATCATATCACCACTTTTTGGCCCATCATGATCCTGCACATAACCTCATCTACCTCCCAGTCATGTTCATGATATGCTAAGGGCGGGAAACTAACCAGAGGGACAAGAGAAAGTTTTGAACTATGGGAAGCACCAAGTTCAACACTCTTTATAGGAGATTTATCATTTAAGTTCATGGAAGAGGAAAATAATGTGTTCAAATCATTGTGCACCTCTTCGTCGATTTTGGAAATCTCATCATCATCGTCCAGATTAATCACAATAGGTGGATGAATGATAATTTCCAATGAAGAGTGTAACTCTTGTTGTGATTGGTGTATTGGATCATTTTTTTGTGGTTGGAAAGGAGGGTCAACATGTATTGCTTCTATCAAGTGTTTATTTTGATTTTCTTTATTTACTTCTTCATGTAACTTGTGAGCAATGGTATGACATCTATGCCTACAGTCCCTAGTTCTGAACAGTTTCTTTTGGTTTTGTTGTTGAGTTGTGTTTGTGAAGGAGCAAGTTGATCAACAATAGGTCACTTTTCTTCCCTAAGGGGAGAAATAGAAGGAACCATAGAACGTTGGCCATCCACTTTCTCTTTTTCTTTATAAACTTGTTTTATTTGAGGAGGCATGATGGATTTGCTTTCATTATTTCTTGGTCTCTTGGACGATGTTGGGGAGGTTTCAGGTGTTGGTTGGTCTTGGTTATTTGGCTCTTGTTTAGGTTGAAGCATGGTTTTGTCTAGGATAGGAGTGTCGGAAGTAGACAGGGACGTGTTGCAGAGAGACAATTATACTATTTTCTTTGCTTTGAATTTTTGGTAAGTTATGAAAAAGAAGTCTTTTCTAGGAGTTATAGGTACCATGGGCTTGGGCCAAAAGGATTCTAAGGAAAAGTTTCCTTTGGAATACAATGGGTTAAAGCCGCTATGATGTAGTGAATATTTCATTGTCAAATGGAAACTTTAAGCATTTGTGTAGAACTGAAGGGACAACTTTCATTGAGCAAAGCCATGGATGGCCTAGCCACAAACGAAACTGGTCCAACTATGGGATGATGGAGAATGTGAAATCTAATGTTTTGGGTTCTATTTGTAATGGAAGGACAATTGATCCTATCATATGGAAAGAAAAACCATTATGTGTATGGATCCATGCTTTCGGTTTATCATAGTCATCTTGATAAAGGTCATGTAATACCAAAAATTCCCTGGTGATCACATTCTCTCCATAGGTGGGATCTATTAGTATCACATTAGTGGGCTTGTCATAGATATGGTCGACTATGTAGAGAAGACCATTAGGTAGATTTTTAATTGTCCTTAGAGGATAAAGCAATATCAAGAGATTTCTTAGGTTAGCCCTTATGAGGGATAACATCTATCACACCTACCATTTCACCCATAGGATTAACATTGGAAATGGGTGGGATAGGATCATGATGTTCATCATCTATATCAACATCCATCACATCATTCTTTGTAGTTTCACTGGCTTTGAAAAATGAAATATTATGTTTGGGAATCGGATCAGTGAAAATTTGCAAGTTTTGATTTGGAGAGGCAACAAACTTATTACCTTGATCATTAACACTTGCAATGGATAGGCGGCCGAAATCAATGAGGTATTGAACAAGATGTTTAAGATGCTTACAATGTTCCTTTTCATGTCCATTTAGTCAATGATAATGGCAATAAGCATTGGATTTAAAGTTCAAAGGTAAAGGCTTAGTAGGTTTGGGTGCTTTGACGACAGGCAAGGTAATCATTTGTTGTAAAATTTGAGACATTGTCTTATGAAGGGTGTCAAGTAAAGGTGTGAATTGTCTTTTCAGATCTCCATAACTAAAGGGAACTATGGTTTTAATAGCTGCTATTTGGTTGTTGATAGTTTGAGTTGGTTATTGAGGGGGGTTGAACTATAAGAACCCTTTGTTTTTTCTTTCGAAACGGTTGGCAATTGTTTTGGTTGGTAGGTTCAGATTTCTCAGCTCAGCTAGAAGTGGACCTTGTATGTTGACTACTAACCGAATTGTGATAATCGAAAAGGGCAGTACACAAGTGCATGAAGGAGGGGAATTTCATCATAATGAGTTTTTCCTGAAGTTTAGTTTACAATTTTTCTATAAACATCTTTTGATGGTGTGGGTCATGAATCTTGACATTGATTTGGCAATAAAGCGATTGATAGCATGAGATAAAATTAGTTATCTTTTCTTCCTCATTTTGCTTGCATCTCATCAAATCAGCCAAGGTATTCTTGGGAGTCATATGCATTTGGAAATTATTTATAAATGCATCAACAAGTTCATTAAATGAATGAATTGAATTGGTCAATATAGATGAAAACCATTCCAAGGTCGTATCTTTTAAAGTCCTCGAAAACAATTTTGCTAATAGTTTATCATCAAGGAAAAAATCACTACATAAGGTAGTGTAGGCATTAACATGGTTAGAAGGATCTCCCTTCCCTCCATATTTCTAAAATATAGGTATCTCTACTCCTTGTGGAATCAGTGTTCACAATATTTCTAAAGATAATGGGCTACTTCGAACATAATATGTGGGTGGGCCATTATGATTTTGGTTTATGGTGGAGATTTGCTTTTGCATGGATGAAATAGTTTGGAAAAGTTGTGTTATGACAAGATCAGTAGAAGTGGTATGAGGTGGAAGTGAAAGTGGTGATGGAGTGTATGTAGTGGTAGGACAAGTGAATGGAATTCTTATAGATGGTAATGTGGAAGAAGATAGAACATGTGATGCCACATAGGAATTAGGGATGCTATCAGGAATACTTGAGGAAGGAATCACATTACTAACTTGTTGTAGTATTGTCGTAACTTGAGGAGTGGTATAGGTAGGTATTGATGCTACTATTGAGGGAGGAGGAATTTGAGTTCCTCCTTGGCTTACCACATTGTTTACTAATTGAGGAGCACTAGATGCTAAAGGACAATGTTTGCCAAATATTTGAACTATGTTTTTCACAAGGTCAAGACCTTCATCACTTTCAAGCATACAGTGAATACTTTTGATGGTAGGAATTGTTGTAGCAAATTTTTTTTCAAGGCTAACTTGGTGTTGCAGATGTACTAGGTCTTCATGGATTTGAATTATCTTTTCTTGTGGTATATCATCAGGTTTATGTTCAACATGCATGCTACCTGAAGGCAAAGAGTTGCTAAGGCTATTATCCATTCCTAGTGCACTATTTTCCATACTAGGAGTGGAAGCTATAGATATCCCAAGATCCACAATGATTGTTGTATCGTGAGATGACATGAGTATTGAATTCTTCTCACTAAGGTATTAGAAATAGGACACCAAACACACATGCAAAGGCTTCTAAATGCGGGTTGAATGCAAATGCAATGTAAACTAACAAGAAGGAAATGCTTAAAACTAAAATTCTGGAAAGTAAAACTAAAATGTAGAAACAGCAAGCAAAAAATCAGAAAATGAACTATAGATGATAGAAATTGTAGTGCAAAATATGCAACTGGACTAAGTTGCTCAAGGTAACAAATGAGTCCAAGGAGTGATTTTTTTGAACTTTTTTTGAATTTTAGAATTGATTTTTATGATTTTTAGATTTTCAGATGTAGGTATAGTATGAAAATGCAAAATTTTGATGATTTTTAATGAAATGAAATGAAAAAATGTAGGCTAGATGAGCTTTTCACTAATGCAAATTTGGAAACCCTAGAATGCAAATTAAACAATGCAAAATGCTAATGTAAGCTATTCCCAGGATGTAAATGAACTTGAAATCAGAAATAGGATGTTCTAAATGTGGGTTCAACAAAATGAACCAAATATTTTTTGGATGGGGACTCTCTTACACTTCTAGGGTTTTGCACCTAAAAGGAGAGAGGTATCCAAAAACCTTGATGGATCACTCAAGAACAAACCCTTGAGATTCCAATGCAAATGAGATTGAAATATGTCAAAGGGGAATGTCCTAGATGCAAAGAACTAATAAAAGCTATTGATTATTAATGAAAAACTAAGGAAATGCAAATTGTTTGAAAACACACTGTGATATGAAAAATGAACTAAATGTAAACAAACTATAACAGAAATTAACAAAACTAAAGTGGTGCACCTGGAAACTAGCAAGTGATGGAGAGGAGCACTAAAATCCTACCGAAATCACTATTGAATCCTACTAGGACACTCACGCCAAGCTAAGCGACTTAGTCCTGTTTCGGGGAAATCTTGTTAGAACAGGTTTCAGACAAAAGGGTACTTAAAACTGTAGAAACCACTTTTTAGACCTAGTAGTGGGTCTAATTCACACTGATGGTGACTTATTCCACTTCCAAATTTTGGTAAATTCAAAGGTGCAATCTATAGCTCCTGGTCTGCACTTCAATTCCTAACAAGTTTCTAGATCCAAAACTGTAGAATCTGACCTGTAGGTGTTCTCCAAGATTATTTTAGGATTCTGACCACTTTGAATGACTTTGATGAGTTTTTCACAACTTTTCACACCTTTCTCTTTGAAAAATATATGCACAAGACCTGAAAAACACATACAAAGAGGGGGAAATGTGTTAAGGGTTAGTGAATAGTAGTTTGTCTTGGTCAAACCCTAGTTTGGTAATTAAATGTAGAAGTTGTCAAAACCAACTTCAGATTCCAAGAACAACTACATGTAAAGAGATACCTATCATAGGGGAGAGAATGGAGAAAAGAGCAAGAGAGGGTTTGAAGCTCTGTAATATGAAACCAACTTCAGAGTCCAAGAACACCTGCATGTAAAGAGATACATGTCACAGGGAAGAGAATGGAGAAAAAAGCAAGAGAGGGTTTGAAGCTCTGTAATATGAAAGATGTATTAATAGAACAATAGAATGAAATATTTACAAAGATCAATCCTTAAAAGGAGATCATGCAAAACCTAAAAGTAACCCTAGTAATAGGTAGACATTTAATAATTAATATAATTATTAAATGTCACAATATGCAAACTAAAGTGAAATATTAACAGAGGAATAAAGGTAACTTAATTAACATAATTAAGTTAAAAACCTTTACTCTAACACCCCCCTTAAGATGAGCAAGAGTGCAGCTACAAACATGTGCAAGAAAGAAAAGGTAACTACAATGTATGAAATCAAACAAGGGTCCCGACAACTAGGTCTGATCAAGTACCCAAATATAACCAAATCTTTGTAAATCGAAGTAAAGGGGAAAACCCAGTGGGAAAAAACTCCTCTCCAAAAAGAGATGAAAAACAATAGTGAAAGAAGAAGGTACCCGACTATAACCAAATCTCTGTAAATCGAAATAAAGGAGAAAACCCAGTGGGAAAAAACTCCTCTCCAAAAAGAGATGAAAAACAATAGTGAAAGAAGAAGAGAGATATGAGGAGGACTCAGCATGACCCCCCAAGAACTGCTTTTATCACACAAGTAAAAAATATGTTTCCCTCATAGGAGAGAGAAGAGACTCCAAAGCCCCCCAGAATGAGAGAACCCCTGTGTCAATGATCAAACCAATGTGTCTCCTCAGAGGAAGAAACAGATCCAATGGTCAAAGAAGAGGAAATCCCTGGATGTGAGGTGAAAATGGAAATCCTGGATGATGCTCACTGAAGAAATAAACTACAGTATGAGTTTTTGAAGAATGAGATGGTAAATCAAACAACTCAAGATGATCCTGAAATGGAATCTCCAATGAAGATGGGATAACAGGTGTGCTGAAACTGTCATCTATGAGGAAAGGAATATCCTCTGATGTGGCTTTAACAACTACACTTGATGGCTCGATGAGTGGAGCTATAATGTCAGTCATGGCTGAAGAGGAATCCTATTGAACAGATTTGATCTTAACAGGAGGTAGAGGTGTAGAAGTCTCAACACTAGTCTCATGAACAAATGGAAGAACACATAAGTTCAAGTGACCAAACTTCACCTTAGATACTGCATGCTCTCTTGTAGAAAGAGAAGAAAACTTAGACATTGGAGATGGTGGACCAAAGTGTGTGAATGCATACAATCGGGAAGAATGATCAATTGTCCCTGTTGCAACAATGTTGCCAGTCTGAATGTATCTAATGTGCATTGAATCAGGTGTGAACTCAACTATCTTCCTTGTCCCACTGTGAGCAATCTGATAGATGGAGAGAAGGTTAGTGGAAAAGGATGGTACACATAGTACATCATTGAATGTACCATCATCAATTTCGATAGAACCTTTTCCACATACACTCGTTATTACCCATCAATATGTGTGGTGAGGACGCGACCTCGAAAGATGAGAACATGTCCTAAGAAGATGTCATATGGTGTGAAGCACCTGAATCCAGTAGCCATCTAGATGAATGTGAACTAGTGGTTGCACATAATGCATGACCCTTATGTGGGGTCTATCCATCTGTCTGGAATGAAGGTGATGAAGAAGACCCGCTTGATGTAGATGAAGAAGAGTGATGAATATTGTTCCTCTCAAGAAGAGCTGTCAAATCTGAAATTTGTTTTGCATATCCATCTATCTTCTTCTCATAACACTTGGACTAATCATGTCCTGGCTTAGTACAATAAGCACACTTAGGTCTGTCTTTCTTTGATGATTCCCCCTTAGGAGAAGGTGAATCAGAGGTGTTCTGTGAACTAGAATCCTTCCAATGCTCTGTGGTCTTTGGTTTCTATTTTTGCTTCTACTTCTGCTTCCCCTGAGATGATTGTGCTACCAATGCTTGGTTTTGTGATCCTGTGAGAGCATCCAACTGTGATATCTTGGTCTACTCTCGTGTCAACCGATCACAAAACACCTCAAAAGTAGGCATGGTAAAGTGGTTTCCCAATGCATCCATGGTGGAATAAAATGTCGAAGAGAATATCTGAAAATGACCTCAAAGCTTAGAAAGAATCAGATAAATACACTCATCATCTATTTTTTTCTTACCACAACCCTATAGAAGACATCTTTGTTGTTTGAATTTCATCAGAAAGTCCTCAATAGAGGGAAAATAATCAGGTACAAGTGAAGTCAACTCTGCCTCAATCTGTATTGCACGAAACTGATTGATGGTACCAAATAAATCATTGAACTTGGTTCACATTTCAAGAGGATTGTTACACCCATCAAGATGAAACAACAAGTTGTCTAAAACATGTAAGGAAATCAAACCCATAGCCTGATCCATATTATTTCTATGCTACATGACCTGAAATGGTCATGTCAAAACTGGTTGAACTATATCTAAAAAGGACCACAACCCCTTTGATCTAAGAAGACGTGTCATGAATGCCTTCCAAGTATGATAGTTATGAGGTGTGAGAAGTTCAACAGAAGAAGGGTTTTCGGCCATGTTTGGAGAGGTTTCATGATTTTTTAATGTGAAGAGTTTCTGGTTTTCTAAAGTAAATTATAGAAATCAAGAAAAAACCTCCCCCACAATGCAAGAAACCAAACCCCAGTAGTGATTTTTCAGCAAAAAAGTAGGAAAAAGCAAAAAAAATCTTAAGACTGAATCTTGTGTACTGATTATTTTTTAGGAAAAAATAACCATAGATCTTAATAGATCATGAGAGGAGCTTTCTGATGCCTATTCATTTTTGAAAAATGAAGAAAAAATGACCAAGTTATGCCCCCCAGAGTGTAAAATAATCATCTAAATTTGACTGCAGAAAAAGGAATCCAAACTAGAAAATTTTGAAAAAAATCCTACACCATCACGACGGGCTTGGAGCCATCTTTCCAATGCCTATTTTCATTCAAAAAACTGAGCTAAAATGCCCAAGTTATAGCCAATTTAGTAAAAGTGGGTTAAAAGGGCACTTGCAAAGGTCATTGAGCCCTCAGGGGCTAAAATTCTTTGGCCCCTGGTCACGTGGACAACCAGAGGGCTGCGGATAGGTGCCTAGGCAGAGCCCCCAGTCACTGATAGGATTGGTGGCTGGGGTGTAGGGGGCCACTGGGGTTGGGCGCTAGCGGCACTCGGGCAGACCGCCGGTGTCTGGCCGATGGATGACAGCGGTGATTGAGCCGGCAGCTGCTGGGTGGCTCCACAGGTCGGAGCGGCTGGCGGGTGGCCATCTGGTGGCCACTAGGTGGCTGGTGGGCAGTGGCCTACAATTACACTCGCAGCATAAAATAAAATAAATAAAAACTTTGTTTTTTTTATATTTATGAAATTTTACCTCGAAGATCATGCCTGAGGACGTACGGCCTTGGGGCCAAAAATTTTTTGCCTCCCTGATCAACTATGGCCAAATTGGACAAGCTTTATATGAAAATATGGGTTTTTAGGCACTGCGAATCGAACGGCAAGGTCCGTTTGGGCCCAAAATGAACCCAAAAAATGAAGTAGGCTGGATCCACAAAAAATCAACTTGAAAACTTGTGAAAGCCTAATCAAACCATCGTAGCTCCAAATTCTTTAAAACAAGAATAGGCTATAGCAAGTCCACTTTGATACCATGTAGAAGTTGTCAAAACCAACTTTAGAGTCCAAGAACACCTGCATGCAAAGAGATACCTGTCACAGGGAAGAGAATGGAGAAAAAAGAAAGAGAGGGTTTGAAGCTTTGTAATATGAAAGATGTATTAACAGAACAATAGAATGAAATATTTACAAAGATCAATCCTTAAAATGAGATCATGCAAAACCTAAAAGTAACCCTAATAGGTAGACATTTAATAATTAATATAATTATTAAATGTCACAATATGCAAACTCAAGTGAAATCTTAAGAGAGGAATAAAGGTAACTTAATTAACATAATTAAGTTAAAAACCTTTACTCTAACATTAAACCCTTGAAAATGAAATGAAATGAAATGAAAAGAGAGTGATGAATGAACAACATGCAATGCTACAACTCACTAAACCATTGAAGTAGAAATCTGAAGACATGCAAGTAGAAGCTCCAATGGATGTAGACTTGAAAATGCCTAAAATGCTTAAGCGATTGATAGAATGCTTGAGTGAATTAATGAATGAATTGGGGGTGAAATGAGAGAGAAAACCCTATATTTATACTTGATTATGAAAGTTTTCTCAAAAATACCACATCACAGACTGACCTCAAGGCTTAGAGAATAATATCCCACTAGAATTTTGAAATAATTTTGATTTTTGAGCCAAATGGGTTCCACTTAGGGATTTTAAGTGGGTGTCAGAAATTAAGGTGTATTAAATGATGTTTAATGAGATTACTCTAAAAAGTACACTTAAGTAAGGCCTGTAAGTGCATAAAGGGGCCAATTAAGCATAAGAAAGGATCAAATTATTGATGAAAAGCCTAGAAAAGCATAAAAGTTTGTTACAACACTATACAACACTTTGAAATAAGGATTGGTAAGTGATAAAAAGATGTTATTTAAGTGAAATATATTAATAAGGTCCTAGAAAAGTGTGAAATGTGTTACAACACTTCACAACACTTTTGCAAGACATCATAAATTTCTTATTAATTCACAAGGGTCCAAGACCTAATGTGAATGTGTTGACCACATTACAACATTAAATCAAGGAAAAACTAGACCAACATCCACAAGAAAGACCCAAATGAGCGTGAAAATGTCCAAAGATACATTTTTCTACGTTACAAGTGCACATTATTATAGTGCAAGCCTATTTTTCAAATTGTTTCATTTAGCATCACCAATATTCTCCACAAGAACATTGTCCTTGTTTAAAATGATGGAAATGGTTCACATCTCTCAGAACAATTTCTCTTACAACAATCTTGGAGATGAATTTAGATACAATGTGAAAATCAGAACATACTCATAGGTTCTTAACAACTCTAATAGTTGTACTAGGGGCCATGTTTAACATACCAAATGCAATTTCTAACTTTTCACTATGGTGGTAGATAAATGATTCTTTTTTCTTCTATTCCACAACATTAAGTAAAATTATTGAATCTGAAAATACCCTACTACCTTCATTTTCCAAGCCAATTTCTCCAATTTTGCATAGCTCTCCCATGTTTTTGGATGTGATCTTTCTCCTACAAATTTTTAATTGATTTATCTTTTTGTTGTGTTTGGACTTACTTTTGTAAATTTACAATATGCAATGCACTTTTATTCTTTCTGAATTGAAACTAATAGTAATTTTGTTGGTTGTATTGAGGCACAACTTCATTCATGGCAGAAAAGGAAAACCCTGTTGCTCATATCATATGGCACATTGCATCTAAAGGAGGAAAGACTCTAGCTGGGTTATTGTTGACTACATTGAAAGAGAGAGCTTCATAAATGGGACACAATCAACACTCTCCTTATTGGATTCTACACATTACAACTTATTCCAGGAAGATTGCTCATGTTGTAGAAGTTTTAAGAGATGAAAGGGGAATGTACTCGCATTGAAGGGCTCCAAGAATGCGTTTCCATCATTGCAAACTTTTTTTGGATAAGTTTCTTTCTTGCAGTCATTTTTGTGTAATATTGTAACTCAAGTTTTTAGTCTTCTGACTAAAAATAAAAATTATAATACTCTATTTCTAAGTTGTAACTAGAACACATTTCTTTTATTAATAAAGTTTCACCAAATTTTCCTTCTCAATGGTTGTCTTATTGTGTGTAATTGATGATTGATGTGTATTTCTATGTTTTATGTTTAAATCATCAAATATCAATTAATTAAAATAACTAAATATAATACTAATTGATGTCAATTAATAATTAAATTAACTAAATATACTACCAATTGACAGAAATCAGTGAAAAGATAATAAATATGACTAAATATATGACCTATGAAATAAAAATGACTAAATATACTACCAAATTGGTCAAAATGATGATTAAAATTAATGACTAAATACATTACCAATGGACATAAATTAGTGAATAAAAATGACTAAATAAGTGACCAGATTACAACAACCAATGACTAAATATATTAGTGGAAAAAAATGATTAATAAGTGACCAGATTACAACAATCAAAGACTAAATATACTACCAAATTGATCAATAAAAACAACCAATAAATGACTAAGAATTGTTTAGTCATCAATCTAGTCGCATTATAAATGACTAGCAATAAACTACTAATGGTCATGTGACCAAGTTCAATCATTTATAAGCAATTTTTAATAGTTTTTTTAGTAGTTTATTATTGTTTCTGTACTAGTGGATCTTATTTACTATAAAAAAAAAGTTCTATAAATCACAAAAATTCCATGAAGCCTCCTAAATGTAGCTTAAATTGAGTTTACAGGATAGGTTTCAGCATAAGAAGCTTTCTACTACAACTCTCAATGAATGTAATAAGCATAAAACAAAATTCTTCACACTTGAAGTAATGCAATCAAACATTTATTCCAAAAGTATGTTAGCAGGTGTTAACTATAAACATAATGATTTTTTGCTTGGTTTATTTTATCAATATGCCATGTGGAAATGGAATAATCACTACGAAACCCTAACAATAAAAAATGAAGTAAAGGTTCAAGAAAGGAAATTTCAATGTACTATTGTGTAATTGTGATGAAGGCACTTATATGAGCATGACCTACATACAAATCGCTACCATTGAATTTCCATCCATCCAAAGAGAAAATAAGAAATGTAAAGATTTAAGCAATATAAGTCCAAAGGGTTATGCTATAATGGTAATGGAATCACCATAAGAACACAACTGACGAACAAATTCTTGTGATTGTAATTATGTGATCCATAACTCTATTGGTCATGTGGCACAATTGTGCTATAACAAATACAAGATGAATTTATGTGTGACCCAAGTTTAATGTGGCTATGTTGTGATATAAATGGAGGAACTCATATGAGCACAATTCATGTACATATCACTGTCATCAAAATTAGGTGTCAATCATCATTGGGTGCATTTAGGTTGACTCAAGTTTAACAAGTTATGATGTAATGATAGCATGATCCAAGAGAGATTACCTCTTGTTGCAATAAAGAGCCTATAACTTTGGCTAATATGCAGAGTGGTTGTGCTATATCAATTATGCAATGCATTCAAGCACAACCCATGTTTAATGGGCTATTCTAGAGAGTGATCAATATTTTCTAAACCTTATAAATGTTACTTAAAAGTGTACAGCTTAAACTATAGACCAAGTTTGTTACATACTTGAATGCAATCTTGGGTTACCACAAACTATAATATTGTTATATACTAATAACCATTATGGGAAGTATTAAAGCAAGACCCATGCTATATAGGATACATTTCCCTGATCAAGTTTACATACCTTAATGATCAGACACCAGCTTCCCACACACTCTAGGATACAATCCAAGATCATACCACACCCTATTAAGAAAACTAATTTTCTAACCTAAGATTTAAGGTTGTTTTTTAATACCAACAAAAGCATTGGTAAGAGCATGAATAGTGTACAAACCCTAAGCCTTCGTAGAAGCATAAACCATAACTCTAGCAGATTAGTGAGGTTGCAATACCAAAAGATTGAGGCATTGTCCATTTGTCAAAATAATTTTAACTCAACAATGAAAAAATACCCAATACCATTTTTTTAAATACCCATATAAAGAAAACACCAACGTCCTTTTTTTAAATACCAAGATAGTCAATAACAAAGGGTTCATCAAACATCAATTTTTTTAATCCCTGGGAAAAATGATGACAAAATCAAAATTTAGAAAATTGTGTAATACCAGAAAATATTGAGACCTCATTTGTTTATTAGAAAAAACATGATGCAGGAGCATCCAGTGGTGTAAGGGCAATCTTGCATCACCCAAAAATAGTTAAATTTCAAGTTTCTCGGTTTTTAGATGTTTTTACATTTTTGGATACCCCTTTTCATCATAATGAAATTC
>VDFB02000003.1:174440410-174476658 GCA_007258455.2 Sequoia sempervirens | reverse complement strand
TTTCCTCAACCATCTGAGACGTGACGGGGTCACTTCTCAAATTACCCTGGGTGTCTGATGCAGGAGCATCCAGTGGTGTAAGGGAAATCTTGCATCACCCAAAAATAGTTAAATTTCAAGTTTCTTAGTTTTTAGTTGTTTTTACATTTTTGGATACCCTTTTCATCATAATGAAATTCCCAATTTATGGTTTTTATTTTCTATTCCTGGGTTGAAAGATATTGCAGTTTTAGTTTCCCAGATTTGCACCT
This sequence comes from Sequoia sempervirens, assembly GCA_007258455.2. Classification (NCBI taxonomy): domain Eukaryota; kingdom Viridiplantae; phylum Streptophyta; class Pinopsida; order Cupressales; family Cupressaceae; genus Sequoia; species Sequoia sempervirens. The sequence goes on along the minus strand of VDFB02000003.1, from coordinate 174,476,407 downwards.
GAAAATCTTCTGAGTGAGATTTGAGGCACTTAGAGTTCTTGGAATGGCTCCGAAACTTTCTAAAATTGGCATAGCCTATTTCAAATGTGTTATTGACTTCGAGACCTTTCCAACGATTCAAATGGTTCACGAATCAGAGTCCCAGATCAAAAGTTATGGCCCCAGGAAGTTGGCGCACTTTCTAGAAGATACAATTGCAAATACTCTTTTGAAATTTGAACTTCATGTTGTAAATTTTCGGCGCCAAACTGCCTAAACTCAAATTTGAATGTTGTTTTGGCTCCAAACTAATGAGGATCTCTATTTATGGGCGGGTTTCTAATTTTTGGGTAACTTTTTGGGGACAAACTCGCATATTGCGAAAGGGTTATTTTGTAGCTTTCTGTAACTTGCATGTGTTGTAGAACTTGGTGATTTGAGATCCTCTGCATGTAAGAAGCTCCATTTTCTAAATAATAAAATTATTCTCTTGTTTGTGGATTATTTTCTAAGTCTCGGGCTGCCCCCTCATCAAAACATTATCTTGATAATGAAAAATACCCAATACCATTTTCTTAAAATACCCATTTCAAGTGAAAAAATAGCATCGAAATACCCAAATAGCCAATAAAAAAAATACCGAGCATCAGTTTTTAAACATACCCAAATATCCAGTAACAAAATAGCAAGCACCATAAAATTCAAATAGCCAAATAGTACTTCACGAAAACACCCAACATCAAATTTTTCAAATACCCAATAGGTATAACATATACATCCAACTTTTAAAAAAAATTAAGAATGGTTTGCTTACCTCTGAGATGATCCACAACAAAAGGCTCAAAATCCTCAAGACATAATTCCAAGTGGGGAGCTATCTGATAGAAGGATAGATTTGGCCACATTCTAGACTCGTACTTTGAAGCAATGTTGTTCTAGGAGATTCCTCCACTGGGAAAGCCCTTCGATTACTACTCAATTTCTCCATCTTCAAAACCCTTCAACCTCTATTTGTTTTCCCAAACTATTTCTTCTAACTAAGTAGTAGTTAAAAACTGTAGGAAAATGGTGGTCTTAATTATATCGTTTGATTTTTATTACACACACACACACACACACACACACACATATATATATATGCATAAGTGTTTGGTAAAGCCTAAATTGATGTCTAGGAAGATTTTCTCTCAAAAAATAAAGTATGATGCAAAAAATCAGTCATTTATAGCTGTGTTGCAAAAAATGAGTAGAATTTAGTCATTTTTAGTTGTCGCGACTAAATTTTTTAGTCATGTAGTCATTTATTTTCCAAATTCTACTAGTGTTCAATGCCCATCAGGCCCAAAATTGTATTTGGGTCATTGAAGATTTATAATCTAACGGTTGGCGTTAAATTTATTAGGCCCCAAAATGTACCCATAGATCTACATTGCCCATGGGACCCAAAATTGTATTTGGATCATTTAATATTTATAATCTAATAGTTGGGGTTAAATTCCATGCGATAAAATGTACCCGTAGAGCTCCAATGCTCATGGGGCTCGAAATTATATTTAGGCCCTATGGACATTGGAGCTCTATGACTACATTTCGGCTTAAAAATAGAATGAAACTCATATTATAGATCAAATCAATGGTGGTGAAAAATAAGTTAGGTCTAATTTAAAATATTTAATGTTTGATTTCAAATATTAAGGAATTAAGAAACTATAGACATGAGCACTACACCTTAAACTCATCAAATCACTACCACTCTTAGGTGATTACTTTTACATAGGAATCTAGTCTTTTTAAAAAGGAAGGATTCTCCATTGTAGTTAACGTATTTTTTAATTTTACCTTAAATTTCTAGTGATTTTCTAAAAATCACCAATAAAGTTATTTTTTTTAAAAAGGGAAAGATTTCCAATAAAAAATTAATATTTTCTTCCAAAAAAATGAGAGATTCCCCAAGATTTTATATCTTTTTTAGGGGGTTTCTTAAAGTTATCATTGATCCTAGTAAGAATTTATGGATATTGCTAGTCCATGATGCCATACCTTTATTTGCCTCATGTTTGCTTTGTGTTTGCTTCATATATGCTTTGTGTATGATTTTCATACACTTCATGTTTGCTTCATGTTTTCTTCATGTTTGATGTGTGCATGTTTATATTACTATATGTTTTGTTGCATTGTGTCTTATATATGTGTATGTTCCTCTTACCTTAACATTGTCATTCGGTAGGATCCTTAGCTTGGGGACTATCACATTCTCTTAGCTTAGTGTTATCTTACCTATTCAATATTTTGATGAAAGGACTCTTTGGCTTCTCCATACTTTAGTGTGAGTATGAGCATAATTTCATACACTCACTAAAGTGGGGACTAAATGTAGTGTCATAAATTTTCACCCTTGACAATTTCACACTAGGTTTGGCACGCTCCTAAGTGCATGTACCTAATTATGCTTATAATTTACTCATTCAATTGTTGCTTTGAGAAATTTAATTAATATTTCTTTATCAATATTTAACAGCGTTAAAAAGGGCTAGAATAGGGTACCCAACACCCTTGTCCCTCCTAATAATGCTCTAAATTTCAAATATTCTTGTCAACCTCAATATGTTTAAGAATTCAAAATAAAGTGTTGACTTATCTGAACAGTTAATGTGAAATATTGTAAAACTCATATAAATATAAGTATTTCCCTCCATTTGAACATCTAACAATTTTATTTCTTTAGCATCCTAAATGAAATTAATGCAATATCAAGAAAAAAATAAGCAAAAGATTTATAGCACAATTACAGTCAATTATGAGTTTGTAACACATCAAAAAAATCATGTTCATGCATTGTAATATGTTTCATGTTTATGTTTATTGTTTTAATGTTTACTAAGACTTGTAGTATCTTCAAGAATCATCCTATTTCTCATTGTATGTGATGAGAAAAGTGACTTTAGTCTAACAAGGATTTCAGATCTGAGTGGTAAGTTCCAATTGTGTTCTTTATCATTTTTATTTATTTATTTGTCTCTACTCCCCTAAGAGCACACAATATTTATCATTATCATCATAACTGTTGTGGAGGTGGAAACATCAAAATGGGGTTTGACCAAGGTAAGCCCCTATACAACATAACCCTTCTCTTGCCCACCTTGCAAGTTACAATTCTAAAGCTAATTGAAGTGGATTTGAGATCTCAAGGCTTCCAAAGCCCTAGTCCATGCATTCATGTACCTATGATCAAAAATTTAGGGAAAGATGATTATTCACACACTATTGAAATTCATATTAGGGTCTTCACAATAAAATACCTACAAACCCTACTACACCTATGCCAACTCTGAAACCCTAGAATTAAATAGCACTTCTGGACTAGGATACCCAACACCCCTATCCTACCAATTTAGCTCTAGATTTCAATGTTAGGTTCTTTGTTTGCACTCTCCAGATCTACTCTCTATTTCTATCTTTTTGTTTCGTATTTTCTAGATTCCATAATAATTTTTCACTTTGGTCTTAATTCACCTAGTCCACTACATCTTCCAATAAATGATCACATCCCACACAACACAAAAAGGGACAAAAACCTTAACTAACATGTATGGCTCTCCCTTGAGGACATCAACCAAATAGTGTCTCTTGGTTAGTTTTGTGTCCCTCAATGTTTAAGGTGGAATGAGTGATTGAGGTTAAGTGTTTAGCCTAGATCCTATTTACCCATTTTAACACCACTCGCATGTTTTGAGATGTAGTTCTTCAACATGTTAGTTGTTGGTGTTTTGTATCATTATTTTCCTAGTGCATTATAATGCTTTAACTCCTTGTATGTGCATTAATATTATGTAGTTTATAAATGTTGTCAAGGCTATAAAATGTTTTAGTGTATAGTTTTATATGTATATACTGTTATACCCTATTGGATTATTTCTATGTGCTTCGACTATATATATTGAGCAAGTACACTTGACATGTGTGTTAAGTGGTTACAAGTACATGGTTATTTCTCCACTTGTCTACACAAGTCTAAGTTATTCCCTAATGGTGATTATATTCAGAGATGCCATATTGGGCCCTTCCCTATCTATACCTAATCATATTTGATTCGAGTACAATATGTGTTGTGAGTCACCTATGTTAATCCAAATCCAAATTGGAGGTGATTTTAGAGTCTCTTCATGTTGTGAATTTCCAATGATTACCTCATTTAAATTTAATGGAATTTTAAATTTATAGATTTCTCCTAAATGGAATTTTTAGGGATTAAATGATAGTTTAAATTCCTTTATTGTAAAATTATTTGTTGAGTTTTAAGATTTTAAGATTGCATTTGCTATCAAAAAATTTATGTTTGTGAATTTGAAAAAATAAGGGTATAAGTTATTTGTTTTTGAAATATAATTTTTTATATGGGAGTGCATATTATAACAAAAGAAAAGAACTTAGTCTTTTTTTGTCTATTTTTCTTTTTGGAAGAAAATGCTCTCCAAACCCTCTTCATGGAAAATTTAAATTTTGGGGAATTTGTGCTCATTTTGAATTGGAAAATCTTGGGAGTAGATTGGTTGGGGGAGGAAATGGATTGTGGATGCTTTGGGTATGATCTCTCCCTCTCATGAATAATTTTGTATTTTTTCTCATATTTGTTGTCTTCAAAATGAAGGTGTTCTTCTCATTTCTCCCTTCTTTGATTATGTTTTTGTCATATGGATGTCATGCTCACTTTTAAGGGAGCATAATACTTCCTACTTGAGAGCATAATACTTCCTACTTGAGATTCAATTTGATTTCATGAGGCTAGGGACTAAGGATCTTGGGAAGAGCTCCAAGATCATGATCAAAGTGGTAAATATTTACCATTTCATGTATTTCCTTATTGTCTAAATGTTGTAAAAATATAATCAAAGGAAATTTGATTCCTAATTTCAATTGTAATAATTTATTTTGTACCTCTCCTAGTGGGGAAGTGCACAAAGATGGGGGATGAAAAAGTTCCCACCCCACCTTTTTGGCACCCTATAGACCATATTGTGAGTGCATTATAACTCACATTATGGTTTAAGTTGATCAGAATATGAGTGTGTTATAACAAGCTCACATTATGGTCTAAGTTGACCATAACATGAGCACATAATAATGAGCTCACATTGTGGTCTTAGTTGGTGCAAGGAGAGAGCATACATACCACTAGCCTACTAGACACAACAAACAAGTTATTTTTGATACCCAAATTCAAATGTAAAATTTGTATTGTTCAATTAAATAGAGTCCAAATTAACATTTGCAATTTGTCTTGTTCAATTTTAAAACCCAAATCGAAATGTGTAATTTATCTTGTTCAATTTTAAAACCAAAATTGAAATATGAGTTGTATTGTCCAATTTTAAAACCAAAATTGAAATATGAGATTGTTCAATTTTAAACCCTAATTGAAAAATGAGAGTTGTATTACCCAAGTTTAAACCAAAATTAAAATATGATATTGTTCAATTTTAATCCCAAATCAAAATATGAGAGTTGTATTGTCCAATTTTAAAACCCAAATTGTAATATGAGATTATTTGAAAACCCTACAATAAAACTTGTTAGTGTTTTGTTTATTGTCCTCTTCTAATGTTTTCACAAGTTGTGCAAGATATGTTAGTGTAAAAGTCAAAAGATCAGGCACACATTGGGTTAGCTAAATCTGAAAGTATAGAAACAAAAGTATCACTATAATTAAAATAGAAGCATTGATTTACCACAAAAATGTCATTGTAAATTGCATCTAAGCATCGATCCTAGACAAAATCATCATTGTAAAATAAATTACAAAAGCATCACTATAACCTACAACATGACAAAACAATAAATGTGTCAGAATAAATGCATTGAAATATTCCAAACATGTGTTTGTAAGAGAGGACAAGAAGACCAAGGGTGAGGGTCCTAATTGGGTTAGGGATGATGTTTTAAATCTCCTCATTTAGAAATGGGAAGGTGTCACCCATTAGTGGGCTAGTTTGTGTGTCTCTGTTGGGTCTCTACTATCTGTGTGTTATTTTTGTCATATTTTTGGTTTTTGTTTCTTTTGGTCTGGGCTCTATAATGTACTGATGATCTTGTTCTCTTTTTATCCCTTCGGGCTTGTTGTGTAATGGGTACTACACCTAGTAAATTCAAGTTATCTAATAAAAACCATATCAATAGCGTAAATGCATGACAAAAGTGTCACTACATGGAAAAAAAAGCATCAATCTACTGTAGAAGTGTTACTGTAACCTATAGATCATCAAAAAAACTACAAGAAACATCAATTTAGGGATGTGGGTCCCACCACATGTGCCAAAATTTTGTAAAGGAATAATGAGAAATGGATAAGAAATCCAATTAACACAATTAGGGTTAGAAATATCCAAGACCCACAAAAAAAGATCAATTAAACTCATACTCAATGAAATAGAATGCAATTGAATCAATGATTAACTTAAGATCATGAAAAAAATTCAAATTAAGATCAGTTAACTCAAAGAACAAGCAAACCTAGTATTTCATTGTGTGGAATTATGCCAATTTAGGATGTGGATTGCTCAAATTGTGCATAACCTGGTGGAACCTTTATTTTCATTGTTCCACTGGTGCTATGTTCGAGCCTGTGAGTTTTCATTCTTTAACATCACTAGGGTTTAGGGTTTCTCCACTCATTTCACTTATACCCTCAATCTTTCCATCAACTTATTTTTTCCTATTGATCGGTTGCACTAGGTCACCATTTGAGCTAAGTGGTGTTTTATGACCTTCGCCATCATTTTTTATCAACCCCATCTCTTAAGTCACTTATTACGCCTAGGAAGGCACTTTCCTTATGAACGACTTATTTGCATGTGTGGTTTTCTACTCTATGAAAGTGGTGTTCACAGTCTATCACCCATCGTGGGTTATGTTCCAAAATTCTTCATTCAACACACGACGAGCAATGCCCCTCCACTAGCACCATCAATAACTACAACTATGGGCTTATCGCCCATCGCAGGTCGTGTTGCACTTACCGAAGAGAAACCGATGATGAGCAATATCACATTTACCCATTAAGCTTGGTTCATCGCTAGCTCTTTTGATGGTCAGATCAATGGCTAGCATCTCATCGCGAGCTATTTAGCCATCACATGATGATGTTTCAAAATGGATTTCAAACTGGCAATGGGCGATGTCGTAGAGATATAGTTGGGATTTCTCCACAATCCAAATCATTGATGATGGACAAGGTAAGGATGATTGGGTAAGGATGTGAATGGACGCGTGGCTACTTTAAAGCATATCCTCTTTGTTTCCTGGTACGGTCCCTAAAGCAAGTGGCGATGTTGAATGTACCTCGTTGATTGAGTTTTAAATCTCTAGTGATCGACGGTGGAGAAATGGCATGTAGTAATTGAGTTTTTGTTCACGTGAGTGAGCGGAGATGGATATTAATTATTGAGAGCCTTACATTCTCCTATTTAATGAGGATTTTTTGTAGATGAATCAAGTCATTTGCAAGTTAGCCAGAAATTGGAAATAATTGTTGTGGCTACATGCGAGAGAGAATTGCAAAAATCTGTGAGTGCAAGCGTTGTCGGGGTGGTGGCCTGGTATATCCTGCTATGTAAGCACATGTACATTATGCATTGCTAATTGTGGCTCGGCCCTATTCTGTGACTTGGGTATTGAAGTGTTTTTGTTGCATGTACATGTGGGTTTCCTAGAGTTGTGACCTCTATTCTTTTTCATCACTACCACTAGTTGTTGTAATATCTCGTGAGGATGAGTGAACCAAGCACTCTTGTAGCACCATATCAGAGGTCCCAAAGCCTAAGTATGCAGGAACCAATTGCACATGTGTCAGAAGAAAAACCTCCCTTGGATGAGGTACCTATTGTCCTGAAGAATAGGAGGAGTGTACATGGAAAACATGAGAAGGTAGTCATTAGGAGCACCTATATTTTGAGAAACAAGATTGCCTCATAGAAACTGACTAAGGGAAAGGAGAAGGGATCTCTAGTTGCAAAATAATTAATGAGGTCACTTCTAGGTCATGGGGTTTGTTTTGAGAAACCCATTGCTCCCATCCTAGTCTCTAATAGCTCATCGAGTGATGAGGGAGAAGCTAGCCCTGGCCCTAGCCAATGCCCTGCTTCCCTAGAGCCTTACAGTGACTTGGAAGATGAGATTATGATTGCAACTCTACTCTCTATTAAATGACCTGGTGAGGGTGGTTACTTAGTGGCTGACAAGGCCAAGTAACCCATGTGTCCTTTCCAATGGTGTGGGGTTTTGGGTGATGTGGTGATATGGTTTCCAGATGGTGGGCTCTATGGTTCATTTTGATGGTGACTGGTTTGTGGGTTCGTGCAACTAATCACGATGGTGGTTATTTCAAGTATTGGTAAACGTTCCAATTTGGCTAATGCCTTTTGGAAGGCTTGCACGGTGACTCCGACAACTGGGTTAGCACTCATTTTACCTTTTTCTTTTCCCATGCTTATGGAATGATTAATGTAATGGTTTGGGGAGTTAACCCCATTGAAATGAACTTTGAAATGAATATCAAATGTAATTACATTTTGAGTCAGATGCTTTGTCACTCCCTTGTGCTATAAAAGGGATTCCATGGCTCAATGTAAGGGTCCTATTTTGAAATTTTTGAGTCCAATAGGTCTTAAATAGGCACTGATTATAGTAAGCAAAGGATAATGTTGAATGTTTGATGAATTCACTGGTAAATCCTCTTGGGTATAGGACATATATCTAATAGTTTTAATGGGTTTTATATTGATTACTAGTATTGGAGAAGAATTCAAGGTCCAAATTATATACTCTCCTTTTGTATGTTTTCAAAGACTATAAATGAAATTATCAAAGATCGTTTCATCTATCTTCAATAGTACAATTGAATGTGTGGCTTTATTTCTTTGCTTTAACTCAATGGGTTAAGTAAAATGCTTGGAGAATTCATGGGTATGTGAGAATATACAAGGATGTGGTAAGAAGTAATGTTTTTCATAACATGAGTCTTTGTTACTGTAAAGCATTACATAGATAGTTTAGATATATCAGAATTGGATAATCGGTGTATTACTGGTTGTTGTATATTTGACTCCATCTACCCAATTGATGAGGCACTAGTGTTTTTATTTGTTATTCATGCAATTAAGTGAATGAATTACATATCTGGCCATGAATTCAAAATCAGAACAACTTTTATAAAACTATGCCAATAGATCTGAAGTATATACACATTCTTAGCAAAGAAAACATTAATTCATTTATATTTTTTTTAGATCTTTAATACAATTAGTGTGATTGCATCAAATAAGAATGAATCAATAATGAAGATTTCTTGAGAGATTGATACACCAAATGAACATAGTAAGGAACACCCTCCTTGGTCCTATAGAGCCTAAAGTGTAGGAATAAAGACCTCAAAGACCTCTAATTGTTGTGTTGGCCACTATCCCTTGGTGATTTTTGAATATAGAGGGTGGCACCCTTTTAGAAAATTCCAAGGTTAGCTAGAAAAATCACCAACAAAATGGCAACTCTATTGGGGAGAAGTATTTTCATCCTCCAGTTGCAGATGGTTTGATACAGAGTCACATGGTGATGAATCTAGATGTTTATTTCAGATCTTATGCAATTCTTGAACCTGGTTAGAATATGTATAGCAGCAAAGTGTGAAGATTTTGAAGGTGACTCTATTGTTGGAGCAAACCCAGAACTAGAACTACCTTGAATTTGTTTCCACTAATTTGAAACAGAATCCTCTTAGCTAGAGGTGGCAACTCTAATTTAAAGAACCTAACAAAGAATAAATTAAAGTTTCAAATGTGCATGCTTCAAGACTGAAGGTGAAAATTTTCTCTAAAATGCTAGGTATTTTCATAAATATGAGGAAATATTGTTGTATTTGCAGATAATTTGTGAGAATTTTCAAGACTTAGGCCATAAATGCTTCCCAATTTGGTGAATTGGCACTAAAATAGGGAAGGAATGATACCTTTGCATAATCTTAAAGTACATTTGAAATAAATGTTGAAATATATCATATTCATGAATGTCATCTATTGGATAGTATTATGCAAAAGGAGTTAGAATATTTCCATCATAAAAGCTTACTCCCATAAAAGGAAATTAGGTTACCTTTTGATGATACCGACAAAACCTGCAAAGGATAGAACAAAGTGTCTTATCAAGTTGTACATCTAGAACCAAAGATGAATACAACCACACATGATGAATACCCCTTGTCACATCAAAGGAATTTTAGTACTGAAAGGTACAAGGCAATAGATTTCAGTGATGTTATTGGCTACCCAAATATTATACCGCCCAAGATCAGGGACAAAATACCATAGTTCAATGGTGAAAAGTCAAAATCAACAAGTAGACATGTGCAGGAATTTTCTGATGTAATGGGTGACTATGAGATAGATTGTGAAGATGTGGTTATGAAATTATTTGTTCAATCCCTGAAAGGAGGTTCTAGAGAATGGTTCTCTTATTTTCCAACATCTTCTATACATTGTTGGAATGAACTGAAGACAATTTTCATGAGACAGTTTGGTTAGAGGATAAACCCAAGCATTGCAAGGAAGAATTTCATGGAGATCCTTAGGGGTAAAGAAGAGTTGGCCCCTTCCTTTAACCTTAGAATTACAAAATTCATAAGAGAAATCCCTAAACACATAAGGCCAGATGATGCAGAATATCTAATTGTGTATTTAGGGGCATTTGATAGTAAGATGGGTTTCTTGTTGAGGGATAAAGAGCCTACTACTTTACAACAAGCTTACCAAAGTGCCATGGATATTGAGAACAATCTAAAGTACTCAATTATGAGGGGACCCATGATTGCCAATGTGAATGGATCTAATAAAATCCAAACTATTGAGCCAATCCAATCAAGAAATAAAAGTGTTGGTCAGGAAAAGGAGTCCTTAGATGTTAAATCCACATTGCTCTCAAGAAATGTAGAACAAGAATGAGCACCAACCTCACATCAACCAAGGTCGGGAAGGATTGATTTAATTTCCTCTATTAGAAAATTGTATGAGATGAAGATACATGCAAATGAGTCACCATATGACTTGTTTTCAAGATTCCTGGATGTTATGATGCAAATACCCAAGAGTTTTAGGCCTAGTGATTTAATGTGCATTGGTTTGTTTTGTAAAGCTTACAAACTAGGAACAAGTCAATGGCCTGAGAATTAAAAGCCTCATAGCCTTGATCAAGTAATGTATTTGATACGCATTGTAGAAGACACTAAGCATGGTCATATGTCATTTGTCATTTCCTAGAATGGGGATAACTATTACTATACTGAAGAGAATCAAAGGGTAGAACTACCAAGTCAAGAAGATGTATTGGAAGGGGGGCAGTCAGCTGATGATTGTTGTTATTTCACAAGTACTCTAAATGTGGGGCTTGACAATAGTGATAAAGATAAAGAGACAGAGTATAAGGATGAGGAGGCATTACCTAATTTTCCCCCTTGAGATGTCATAGGATATGAGAAAATACAAGAAGAGCATGGTGAAACCTTACAAAGTGATTTAGTCATGAACAATGATGCACCCATCAGTGATTTGAATGCACTGAATAAGAATTATATGGCACATATGAGGAATCAAATGAATGATATCAAACTGGGACAGTCTTCTAATGAATATGATTCCTCTTATGAAGTGGAGGTGAATTCCTTTGCTTCAAGTGAAGGATGTGTCAATAGCCTTAAAGGGGTTTGTTTCCTTGGTAGTGAGTAGTTTTTTTCATGTGAAGAACTTTCTGAATGTGGATCAATTGTTATAAGTGCAAATACTGAAGAGGATATTGAAAGCACCTCTCTCTGTTCTTCAAGTAATTAAATCAATTTTGAATGTACTAATGATCAAATCTATTGGGATCTAGGAACCATCAAGGATGAGGTACATGAGACTATCATGAAGACATGGCAGAATCCTTTATTTGATGAATTTGCATTGGAAAGTGAGGTTATAAATGATAACCCCTATTGGTGTTGAGGAAATCCTATTTTTGAAGCAAATCTTGAAGGATACTTGGAAACAGTACTAATGAATATGTTGTGGATAGTACAAACAAGAGCCAAGCTAATATTGAGTTAGGTAATTCTGTTTGTCAAAATGTTAACCCTATTTTAATAGTTCCCCAACTGAATGGAAAATGGAGTGATATAGACACTAATCAATTAGTCTACCAATATGTGATGGAGAAAATTGTGTCTGATAAGCATCAAGAAATTAACTCAGACTTGCTGACATTTAATTGTGATAATGGCCCATCTGATGAAGAAACTGGAGACTGTCATGGTAACCCCGAAGGAGATGTGGATGATTGTGTTGATTCTCCTATGATATATAGGGATATGTTTGAAGAGGTGGTTGAGATATCCATCCCTCTGACTCCATATGATGATATCTACCCTCAAATAAGTGAAAGTCGACTCTTGGATGCCTAAAAGGCATTTTGGGATGAATGCGTGAATATTCAAGCAACATCATTATGTGTTGAGGAGAAGGAATTATTTGATGACTCTACAGAGTATGCTAATATTTCTAGACTATTTGCTCCATGTGAATAGCAACTCAGAAGTATGGATAACCAGAAAAATGATGTTGGTCAATATGAAGCTGTATTGGAATATTTTGCAGAGGTTCCATATCTTATGGATCTTATCATGGAGTTGCTTCTATCTAAAGGAATGGATATTATGGTGGTGTAGAATATAGATTCTCTTGTACTTGTAGGCTATTTCTTGAATACCTTAGAAGGGATTAAATATTGCATACAGGATGTTCATGAATACCTTCAGCCTGGTGAACAAGTTGAAGGTAATGTCACTATTTACAATCAGGTGGAATATAAAAGCTTTACTTTTTTGACATATCAAGGTGAGCCTACAATAAAATAGGGTAACGAGCAGAATAACTCTATGATAAGTGGGATGGATGAGGTAAGCTATGGTGGAGTTAGTTTCTCAAATGTACACAATGTGGATCTTGATCCATTGAGATCAATGTAGAATAGGGTATTTGATAGAGGAAAGCTTCCTCCTTGAACTTAGGGAGGCCATCAGGCCTTCAATTTGAAAAGTAGGACTAATAAAATGAATGTCGCCTTGATGGTTTCCTTCAATCAAAGATTCTAGATTCTTTCTATGCCTACAAGAGGCATACATCCCCAGTTAGAGCCACTAGTGGAACCTTTATTTTCATCATTTCAGAACCAATTGCATACATGGTGGAAGAAAAACCTCCCTCAAACGAGGTACCTATTGTCCCAAAGAGGAGGAGTGTACATGGAAAACATGAGAAGGTGGTCATTAGGAGGACCTATATTTTGAGAAGCAAGATTGTCTCACATAAACTGACTTAGGGAAATGAGAAGGGACCTCTGTTTGCGAAAGAATTAATGAGGTCTCGCCTAGGTTATGGGGTTTTTTTTGAGAAACCCATTACTCCCATCCTAGTCTCTAATAGCTCATCGAGTGATGATGGAGGAGCTAGCCCTTACCCTAGCCAGTTCCCTACTTCCCTGGTGCCTTACAGTGACTCCAAAGATGACATTGTGATTGCAACTCCACTCTCTATTATAGGACCTAGTGAGGGTGGTTACTTAGTGGCTGACAAAACCAAGTAACCCCCGTGTCCTTTGCTAATGGTGTGGGGTTTTGGGTGATGTGGTGATATAGTTTCCAAATGGTGGGCTTTGTGGTTCATTTTGATGGTGACTGGGTCATGGGTTCATGTAGCTAATCACGATGGTGGTTATTTCAAGTATTGGTAAACATGCCAATTTTGTTGATGCCTTTCAGAATGCTTGCGTAGTGGCTCTGACATTGGGTTAATGCTCATTTTTCCTTTTTATTTTCCCATGCTTATGGAATGATTAATGTAGCAATTTGGGGAATTAACCCCCCCATTGAAATGAACTTTGAAATGAATATCAAATGTAATTACATTTCGGTTGGATGCTTTGTCACTCCCTTGTGCTATAAAAGGTATTTCATGGCTCGATGTAAGGGGTCCTGGTTTGAAAGTTTTGAGTCTAGTAGGTCTTAAATACAGAATGATTATAGTAAGCAAAGGATAATGTTGAATGTCTAATGAATTCATTGGTAAATCATCTTGGGTATACGACATATATGTAATATTCTTAATGGGTTTTCTATCAATTACTAGTATTGGAGTAGAATTCAAGGTCCAAATTATATATACTCTTTTTGTATGTTTTCACAGATTATAAATGAAATTATCAAAGATCGTTTCATCTATATTCAATAGTACAATTGAATGTGTGGCTTTATTTCTTTGATTTAACTCAATGGGTTAAATAAAATGCTTGGGAGAAGTCATAGGTATGTGAGAATATACAAGGATGTGGTAAGAAGTAATGTTTTGGATAACACGAGTCTTTGTACTATAAGCATTACAAAGATAGTTTAGATATATTAGAATTGCATAATAAGTGTATCATTGGTTGTTGTATATTTGACTCCATTTACCCAATTGATGAGGCATTGGTGTTTTTATTTGTTATTCATGTAATTAAGTGAACAAATTACATATCTGGCCATGAATTCAGAATCAGAACAAATTTTATAAAATTATGCCAATAGATCTGAAGTATATACACATTCTTAGCAAAGAAAACTTTAATTCATTTAAAGGTTTTCCATATCTTTAATAAAATTAGTGTGATTGCATCAAATAAGAATGAATCTGTAATGAAGTGTTCTTGAGAGATTGATACACCAAATGAACATGGTAAGGAACACCCTCCTTGGTCCTATAGAGCCTAAAGTGTAGTAATAGAGACCTTAGAGACCTTTATTCATTGTGTTGGCCACTAACCCTTGGTGATTTTTGAATATAGAGGTTGGAACCCTTTTAAAAAATTCCAAGGTTAGTTGAAAAAATCACCAACAGAATGGCAACTCTATTGGGGAGAAGTATTTTCATCATCCAGTTGCAGATGGCTTGATACATAGTCACATGGTGATGAATCTAGATGTTTAGTTCAGATCTTATGCAGTTCTTCAACCTGGTTAGAATATGTGTAGCAGCAAAGTATGAAGATTTTGAAGGTGACTCTATTGTTGGAGAAAACCCAAAACTAGACCTACCCTGAAGTTGTTTCCACTAATTTGAAACAGAATCCACTTAACTAGAGGTGGTGACTCTGATTTAAAGAACCTGACAAAGAATATGATAAAGTTACAAATCTGCATGCTTCAAGACTGAAGGTGAAACATTGCTCTAAAATATGAGGTATTCTCATAAATTTGAGGAAATATTGTTATACTTGCAAATAATTTATTATAATTTTCAAGACTTAGGCCATAAATGCTTCCCAATTTGGTGAATTAGCACTAAAATAGGGAAGGAATGATACCTTTGCATAATCTTAAAGTACATTTCAAATAAATGTTGAAGTTTGTTTTATTCATGAATTTCACCTATTGGATAGTATTATGCAAAAGGAGTTAGGATGTTTGCATCATAAAATCTTACTCCCATAAAAGGAAATTAGGTTACCTTTTGATGATACTGACAAAACCTGAAAAATGATAGAACAAAGTGTCTTATCAAGTTGTATATCTAGAATCAAAGATGAATACAACCACACATGATGAATACCCCTTGTCACATCAATGGAATTTTAGTACTAAAAGGTACAAGGCAATAGATTTCAGTCATGTTATTGGTTACCCAGATATTATACTGGCCAAGATTAGGGACAAACTACCATAGTTCAATGGTGAAAATTCAGAATCAACAAGTAGACATGTGCAAGAATTTGTTGATGTAATGGGTGACTATGAGATAGATTGTGAAGATGTGGTTATGAAATTATTTGTTCAATCCCTGAAAGGAGATGCAAGAGACTGGTTCTCTTATTTTCCAACATCTTTTGTACATTGTTGGAATGAACTGAAGACATTTTCCATGGGATAGTTTGGTGAGAGGATAAACCCAAGCATTGCAAGGAAGAATTTCATGGAGATCCTTAGGGGTAAAGATGAGTTGACCACTTCCTTTAACCTTCGATTTGCAAAATTCATAAGAGAAATTGTTGAACACATAAGGCCAAATAATGCACAATGTCTAATTGTGTAATTAGGGGCATTTAATAGTAAGATGGGTTTCTTGTTGTGGGATAAAGAGCCTGCTACTTTACAACAAGCTTACCAAAGTACCATGGATATTGAGAACAATCAGAAGTACTCAATTATGAGGGGACCCATGATTTCCAATGTGAATGGATCTAATAAAATCCAAACTATTGATTCAATCCAATTAGGAAATAAAAGTGTTGGTCAAGAAAAGGAGCCCTTAGATGATACATTTGTATTTCTCTCAAGAAATGTAGAACAAGAATGAGCATCAACCTCACATCAACCAAGGCCGGGAAGGATTGATTTAATTTCCTCTATTAGAAAATTGTATGAGATGAAGAGACATGCAAATGAGTCACCATATGACTTTTTTTCAAGATTCTTGGATGTTATGATGGAAATACCCAAGAGTTTTAGGCCTAGTGATTTAATGTGCATTGGTTTGTTTTTTGAAGCTTACAAACTAGGCACAAGTCAATGGCCTAAGAATCAAAAGCCTCATAGCCTTGATCAAGTAATGTATTCGATATGCATTGTAGAAGACACTAAGCATTGTCATATGTCATTTGTTGTTTCCCATAATGGGGATAACTATTGCTATAAGTTGAAGAGAATCAAAGGGTAGAACTACCGAGTCAAGCAGATGTATTGGAAAGGGGGGTAGTCAGCTGATGATTGTTGTTATTTCACAAGTACTCTAAATGTGGGGCCTGACAATAGTGATAAAGATAAAGAGACAGAGGACAAGGATAAGGGGACATTACCTAATTTTCCCCCTTGAGATGTCATAGGATATGAGAAAATACAAGAGGAGCATGGTGAAACCTTACAAAGTGATTTAGTCATGAACAATGATGCACCAATCAATGATTTGAATGCACTGAATAAGAATTATATGGCACATATGAGGAATCAAAGGAATGAGATCAAACTAGGATAGTCTTCTAATGAATATGATTCCTCTTATGAAGTGGAGGTGGAGTCCTTTGCTTCAAGTGAAGGATGTGTCAATAGCCTTGAAGGGGTCTATTTCCTTGGTAGTGAGCAACTTTCTTCATGTGAAGAAATTTCTGAATGTCCATCAATTGTTATGAGCACAAATGATGAAGAGGATATTGAAAGTGCCTCTCTTTGTTCTTCAAGTAATTACACCGATTTTGAATACACTAATGATCAAATGTATTGGGATCCAGGCACCATCAAGGATAAGGTACATGAGAATATCATGAAAACATGGTAGAATCCTTTATTTGATGAATTTGCATTGGAAAGTGAGGTTATAAATGATAACCCCTACTGGTGTCGAGCCAATCCTCTTTTTGAAGAAAATCCTGAAGGATACTTGGCAAGCAGTACTAATGAATATGTTGTGGATAGTACAAATAAGAGCCAAGCTGATACTGAGTTAGGAAAATCTATTTGTCAAGATGTTAACCCTATCTTAATAGTTCCCCAACTGAATGGAAAATGGGGTGATACAAACATTGATCAATTAGTGTACATATGTGATGGAGAAAATTGTGTCTGATAAGCATCAAGAAAATAACTAAGACTTGTTGACATTTAATTGTGATAATGTCCCATCTAATGAAGAAAATGAAGATTGTCATGGTAACCCCGAAGGAGATGTGGATGATTTTTTTTATTCTTCTATGATATATAGGGATATGCTTGAAGAGGTGGTTGAGATATCAATCCCTCGGGTTCCAGATGATGATAACTACCCTCAAATAAGTGGAAGTCCACTCTTGGACACCCAAAAGGAAAATTGGGATGAATGCATGGATATTCAGGCAACATTGTTCTGTGTTGAGAAGGAATTATTGATGAATCTGCAAAGTATGCTAATATTGTAAGACTATTTGATCCATGTGAAGAGCAACTCAGAAGTATGAGTAACCAAAAAAATGATGTTGGTCAATACGAAGCTGCATTGGAATATTTTGCAGAGTTTCCATATCTTATGGATCTTATCATGGAGCTACGTCCATATGAAGGAATGGATATTATGGTGGTGTGGAATGTAGATTCTCCTGTACTTGTAGGATATTTCTTGAATACCTTAGAAGGGATTGAATATTGCATACAGGATGTTCATGAATATCTTCAGCCTATTAAACAAGTTGAAGGTAATGTCACTATTTACAATCAGGTGGAATATGAAAGCTTTATTTTTCTAAAATTTCAAGGTGAGCCTATAATACAACAAGGTAATGAGCAGAATAACTCTATGATAAGTGGTATGGATGAGGTCAGTTATGGTGGAGTTAGTTGCTCAAATGTGCATAATGTAGATCTTGATCCATCGAGATCAATGCAGAATAGGGTATTTGATAGAGGAAAGCTTCCTCCTTGAGCTTAGGGAGACCATCAAGCCTCCAATTTGAAAAGTAGGGCTAATAAAGTGAATTTCCCCTTGACGGTATGCTTCAATCAAAGATTTTGGATTCTTGTTATGCCTGCAAGAGGCATACATCCCCAGTCGGAGCCATTGGTGGAACCTTTATTTTCATCATTCCATAACCAATTGCATACGTGTCGGAAGACAAACCTCCCTCGAATGAGTTACCTATTGTCCCAAAGAAGAGGTGGAGTGTACGTGGAAAACATGAGAAGGTGTTCATTAGGACCACCTATATTTTGAGAAGCATAATTGTCTCACATAAATCGACTTAGGGAAAGGAAAAGGGACCTCTATTTGTGAAAGAATTAACAAGGTCTCGTCTGGGTCATGGGGTTTGTTTGGAGAAACCCATTACTCCCATCCTAGTCTCTGCTAGCTCATCAAGCGATGAGGGAGGAGCTAGCCCTGGCCCTAGCTAGTGTCTTGCTTCCCTAGTGCCTTATAGTGACTTCGAAGATGAGATTGTGATTGCAACTCCACTCTTTGTTATATGACCCAGTGAGGGTGGTTACTCAGCGGCTGACAAGGCCAAGTAATCCCCATGTCCTTTGCTAATGGTGTGGGGTTTTGGGTGATGTCATGATATGGTTTCTAGATGGTGGGCTCTATGGTTCATTTTCATGGTGACCGGTTCGTGGTTTCGTGCAACTAATCATGATGGTGGTTATTTCAAGTATTGGTAAACATGCCAATTTTGTTGATGCCTTTTGGAAGGCTTGTGTGGTGGCTCTAACAATTGGGTTAGCGCTCATTTTTCCTTTTGATTTTCCCATGCTTATGGAATGATTAATGTAATAGTTTGGGGAATTAAACCTATTGAAATGAACTTTGAAATGAATATCAAATGTAATTACATTTTGATTCGGATGCTTTGTCACTCCCTTGAACTATAAAAGGTATTTCATGGCTCGATGTAAGGGGTCATAGTCTGAAATTTTTGAGTCCAGTAGGTCTTAAATAGGCACTGATTATAGTAAGCAAAGGATAATGTTGAATGTTTGATGAATTCACTGGTAAATCATCTTGGGTATAGGAGATATATGTAATAGTCTTAATGGGTTTTATATTGATTACTGGTATTGGAGCAGAATTCAAGTTCCAAATTATATACTCTCCTTTTGTATATTTTCACAGACTATAAATGAAATTATCAAATATTGTTTCATCTATCTTCAATAGTGCATTTGAATGTGTGGCTTTATTTCTTTCCTTTAACTCAATGGGTTAAGTAAAATGCTTGGGAGAAGTCATGGGTATGTGAGAATATACAAGGATGTGGTAAGAAGTAATGTTTTGGATAACATGAGTCTTTGCAGTGTAAAGCATTACAAAGATAGTTTAGATATATCAGAATTGGATAATCGGTGTATTACTGGTTGTTGTATATTTGACTCCATTTACCCAATTGATGAGGCACTGGTGTTTTTATTTGTTATTCATGCAATTAAGTGAATGAATTACATATCTAGCCATGAGTTCATAATCAAAATAACTTTTATAAAATTATGCCAATAGATCTAAAGTATATACACATTCTTAGCAAAGAAAACATTAATTCATTTAAAGGTTTGCCATATATTTAATAAAATTAGTGTGATTGCATCAAATAAGAATGAATCTATAATGAAGTGTTCTTGAGAGATTGATACACCAAATTAACACAGTAAGGAACACCCTCCTTGGTTCTATAGAGCCCAAAGTGTAGTAATAGAGACCTCAGAGACCTTTATTCATTGGGTTGGCCACTAGCCCTTTGCAATTTTTGAATATAGAGGTTGGCACCCTTTTAGAAAATTCCAAGGTTAGTTGTAAAAATCACCAACATAACCCATGTTGCAAAAGCTTGATTGATGATCTTGATTGTCAAGTATGATGCTGAAAATGCTCAAAGATGTTCTAAAAAAGATCATGAATTGCTTATGAGAATTGTGGTTCTTTTTATGAAAAGGATGGCTTGTTTATAGATATCTAGGATATTTGATTGACGATTGAGATTGAAGGATGAAGATCAATGGATGAGATTAGATCAATTGATTAATGATGGAGGATAAATGAGAGCTTTAGTTAACTCAAAATATTCCCTTAATTTAGAGAAATTAGTTTAAGATATTTTGGAGGGAAAATGTTTTGAAAAGGAACATTCCCTTTTGAAAACGAAATATGCTTTGTGCAAGTTACAGGAACATAGGTTAATTAAATAATTAAGAAAATTATTTAATTGTGAGGTGAGGAATATTAGAATTTTTAATTAAATAATTGAAAATTATTTAATTAGGTGGGATTGAAGAAAATTGAATTTAATTAAATAATTAGAATTATTTAATCAAGGTGGAAAGAGGGAAATCGATTGTAATTCAATTATTCAAAATTATTCAATTAATGTGAGTTTAGAGGAAAATGATGATTTTGATGAATTAATCAAATATTATTTAATTATTTAATTAATAGAGGAAAAATAGGGAATTTAATCAAATAATTAGAAATTGTTTAATTAAAATTGATGAATTTGGGGATAATGAAGAAAGTGATGTAGAAAGGAGAATTAAGAATGTGTGATGTGTTCAGAAAATTTTAGGTTTTTACACATACAAAATTACAAGTTATATCCACATAGAAGGTTAGATCCACAACACTTTGAGTTGATTTTGCATGTGGTAGATCAATCCACCAATTTTTATAACCTAGTTCAAATTTCCTTGTTCTACTTCCAATGCATAAAAGAAGCAATTTTGATTTGTATTTTAAAACTTATGAACAAAACGTACAACTATTAGGTATGTGCAGGATCATCATGGAAAAAATAGGCCCTTAAGTGGCAAAAAATTCAAAAAAATCAGAGTTAGGAAACTTGACATAAAAATTTGATAAGAAGGTTTTTCAAATGGGGTTGCAAGCTAAGTGGGCTTAACCTTGGGGAAAACTCTGTGGTTAAGCGTGCTTGAGCTGGAGCAATACTGGGATGGATGACCTCTCGAGACAGCCTAGTGCTTCACCTCTATGAGCATCACCTAGATGCAATGAGTGCTAAGTGGACCATTCATTATCATGAGAGATGGGTTCTTTGGAACCACTACTCATGAAACATGGGTCAACTACACTGTTGAATCCTGATAACAATATCATAAGTAAAAATTTGAATAAGATGTCGATATTATTTCAAAAATATGTAAGAATAGAATTTGTAGTAAATTGAATGTAGTTTCTAAACTACTAGGTTTATTTTTTTTTAAATCTATTTGGTGAAAATTTGAAATTTCAATGCAATAGCACTTAAATTTCAGGGAAAAAATAAGTAGGTGTATGTCTGACCAACCTAACCACAATAAAATGATAATATTTTTTTATAAGATTTTAGATATAAGTAGAGGATTTATGTCCCAATGTGCTGCATATTTTTTTGTATTTTTTTCCAAGTAAATAATTAATTTTGAATTTTTTATTACAACTTTTAAAAAATATAAAAACTTGTATGTCTGACCACCTTAACTTGGTCAAAAATTCATGAAATCATTTTTTTTAATCCTAGAGTATGTGAAGCATAGAATGTGATGCATGTTCTGGATTCAAAAAATGTGATGTCATTTGAAAAATATAGATGTTTTTCAATCAACCTATCAATCAGGACTTTAGTCATAATTCAAGTAGAAAATGAATAATAATTATTTATTAAATTCAAATTAAAGCATAATTTATATTGGTGGAAAGCTGAGAATCTCCTTTAAAAACCCTTTTCGTTTCATCAATTTTGGGTAAAAAAAAGTCATCAACCACATATCCATCATATTGCCACTTTTTGGCCCATCATGATCCTGCACATACCCTATCATTCACCAATCAAAATCAACTAAGTAAATTTATTTCTATTATTTCTAGATTCTGATTCTAAAGTTTTATTTTAATTATGTTAAACATTTTTTACCAGACCTATAAATTGATAGGGTCAGGCCCATACAAAGAAATGACAAATTCACCTTACAATACCCAAAAAGAAAAGAAAAAACCAAGAGACCAAACAAAAAAATAAGACATGAAGTCCCATGCAAGAGGATAATAGAGCTAAGGTGAGGAGCCTTCAAGGAGCTAGATCACCACCTATGGTGGTTTAAATCCAAAATACTTTAGATAATTAGCATTTCAATGATTTTTTGAATCAAACCCAATTTGGTTGGGTTTAGAAATGTCCCCTAAACTCATTTGGAGCAGGATTGAAAAAAAATATTGCGAGGGGGATAGGAGCCAAAAGGAGGAATTGTTTCCTCAATTAAACCATTACAATTCTCATACAAAGAAGAGTAATTCTCAAAAAACTCATTATTCACAACAAAACAACCCATATCACCCAACCTTAATGAGGGAACATTGGGAGCAAAAAGAACTTTTTGGACCTTAAGATGATAGTGATCACTCATGGGAAAGTCACACATAATAATATTTTGATTCATCTTGTAACAACTGCAACATATCACAAGGGACCCTCATAATCAATGTGTTGAATCCAATCTCCAAGCTTTGAAGAAAGATTAATCAACGGGAGTTGCTTTCCAACAACAATGTTGACAAAAAAATCTAGTAAAGAGGAAACATTTTCTAGATTTGGTTACTTCATCAATCATAATGATATCACCCAAAGAGTGGGAAATGATAGTCAACTCTTCTTCATCCCAAAAATCCAATGGTAAGCTAGGAATACTCACTTTGGAACTTTTTTAAATTCAACTTTGTTGAGATCCAACCCAAGTTCCCACTTCAAAAGGTAGAGGCTCAATTTTCCAAGAAATCGAGGGCCTTAATTCAATGTTTGAAGGAAATCATCAAGAAGAGAGAAAGATATGATAAAGAAACCATAGGGTAGAACATCAATCTCCAATGCACCTTTTGTTTTCCAATTCCTCCTCACCCAAGATTTGAAATTGTCCACATTAGGCCTAGCACCTAAAAATTTCCTTGTAAGAGCATTCACCCACTTGGAGGTCAAATTGTCAATATTAACCTTGTCAGGTCAGTCCACAATACTGTGTTCCACTTTTTGGCCAAAGTAGGACATTGAAATAAATATTTTTTTATCAAATTTTCACTTTATGAAACCTATATAAACTAAACCATTAATAATTTTAGACATGATGCAAACTAGTGATTTGTGAGGATTTGTTGGTAGATTCTAAATATATATATTTAAAAAAATTGTGATTTTTTTACGTAACTTTTAATAACTTATTTTTTATAGTAAACAACATTTTTAAAAAGTGATGTTTATGTTATAGAGCATAATTCTTTCTATTAAAAGGATAAAATTATAATTTTCAAAATATAGATTTGTAACATCAATATCTAGTACATGGATATTTTTTCATAATTTTTTGTTGTATATTTTTATTTAATTAACTTCAAAATTCAAAGTAATTATAATGTGGACATAGATTTACATGTTGTAACACATTGTATGCATTGAAATTTTTTATTTTATTTTTTCTTAAACAAGGAGATCAATACCTAGTGCACACATTTTTTTTTTTTAAATCTCTATTTTGTATTTTTTCTATGTGTGAAAGAAATACCTTGATGTATGGTGAAAAAAAAACATTCCCAAGAAATAAAATATAAATATTTTCAATTTTATTAAAAATATTTAAAATTATGCTTTTTGGAAAGCTTATAATTTAACACCTATATAGTTACAAAACATAATTTATAAATCACTTTATTTGATCTCTCAAAAGGTAAAGAAAATGTGTTTTTTTTGTCAGCATTTTGATAGGTGCTAAAGAGACTCCATTGTGGGTATGATTTAAGACTAGATGGGTTTTATCATAGAAGGTTTGATTTAAGGGGGTCTTATCTAACCCTCTTCAATTAAAACCCTTTAGATGAAACCCCTCAAGGATTAAATTATTATATTTTCTAAAAAATATGTGATTTCAAGAAAAAATCAAGATGCCCCAGGTTTGGGGGATACATTATTATGAGATAATCCCGCTTGGAATTTTGTAATGTGTCCTCCTTGTATAAAGACATAACAAGGAACAACAATGGGAGGAGACTTAGACCCCAAGGTTAAGGGAGACAAAAAATAAATTGTAGAAAAAGAAGAAAGCGGCACATCTTAATGCCCAACTTCAAACACACCAAAGGCAATTGAAACCAGCCCCTCAAGGAGAACCACTGCCAAAACAAGAGACACATTAGGAGTAGAAAGAGGCAAAAAAGCCCAAGTAGAACCTGAACCCTCCACACCAAACACATCCCCAATATTAGGGCACGATGAGAAGAGGAAATCATTCTTAAGTCCCTTACCAAAGGAGCCAAAAGAAATTAGAGAATCATCCTTTAGAGCCACTGAAGACTCCCGACAACAAGCATCTCTGGGAAACATGGAAAAGGAAATAGAACCCACACTTCCAACTACAGGTCAAGGATCCTGGTATCCTCACCATCAACTAGACAACCCGCTCACTACCCTGCCATTCCTTCTCATCACTTCCTATTTTTATGACCCTAAGATTATTAATTCTCAAGTTTTGTTACGTGATTTGTTTGAGCCTTTAATTAGTTTAATTAACTTTATTATTTAATATGTTGGTGCTTCCAACTAATTATGGCCTTAAATTCTCCTAAGAGGTTTCCACTTCTCTATCTACAAAGATCTCAAGGTGTTGGCCAACGAACAAGGGATTTCCTCCACTAAATAATCACCTTCTACAATTTAGGCTCTATTAGACCTAAGTGAGTAACCCTATAACACAACCACTTGATAACTAGTGAAAAATAACAAGTAGTGCATGACTGGAAATAAAATATCACATCATAAGACAAGAGTATGCAAGGTTTGGAAACAATTAATCATCTCTTGTGGATTTTAGGCTTCAATGAGATGGTACAGATAAAAAACATATAAAAAATTAAAGTAGATTTGTATTTGATATATTTGAGGTATTGCTTTTTATGACCCAGTACGGTTGGGAATTACTTCAAGGTTGGGTAATATAATGGAAAGACTAGTGCATATAATTGGGCTATAGAGTCATATATTATGCACTCATATTCTAATGCTATAATATAATCTTGATAACCTACTAACATCTATCACCTTATGAAAAAAAGGTTTTCTTTAGCATGCCACAAAATTCTTCTTAATAATCCATTTGAAATACAATACCTTCACTACCTTCATGTAGTCATTTACACTAATCCTTGAATGGAAAACAAACAAATAAATATCTCAAACAAAAAGTTTATTTGAATAACCACCATAACCTCATTACTTTGATTCAAAAGGTATTACATCTAAAATTTGGAGATAATAACCTTGTAGTATGTATTCACATAATATGTAATCATGTTATAAGAGGATTATAATTATTTTCCTTATAGAATAAGGATCTTCACCTATTATTAAAAAATCAGTATCTCCCCTTATGCTAAGGAGCCAAAAATACAAGACCAAAACCCTAAAATAAAACTTAGTCCCTCCCTAGACCGACTAACCATCAAGAACAACACCTCATTGAAAAGAATACAATACTTTCCTTTATAGTTCAAGAATAACTCATATGATCAAACATCAAACTCTAATCCAATTAGGGTTAATCACAAGGAATAAATCTAATGAGGTCACATAAAATCTAATCGGGCACACAAATGCAATGCAATCCCAATCATCAAACATTTAATTTTCATGTCTAGAGAAATGGAACCTCCCCAAATTGTGCATCAAAGGAAACTTGTAGGGCACCATTAGTTAATTCTACCACTTAGTTACCTTGGGAACATGGAAATACCATTGAGGGTGGTACCTGAGCATTTGAAATCATGCACTATAGACTCACCATAATAGTCACCTATAAACTTTGAATATCAATCATTGATTTGATTTACCTCAAGCACAAACGTTACCCAAAATGTTGACATGTGGCAAGAAATCACATGTTCACAAGGGAGATAAAGCAAAATGAAAGGTGCATACAAAAGAAGAGAGCTCACAAAATAATTCCATGTGTTAAAATTCTATGAGTTCACAGCTTGGAAAGGGACCCTCCTAAGAAAACACATAGATGTGAGGAACAAAGTTATACATCAAGATCAAACAAATGTCAATCAATCACATATTTTTAGGTCAGAAAGAAAAATAAAATTTGGGCTTACTACAAACCATTTTAGCACAAAACAACCAAAGAATGCCACATGTATACCAAGTGAGAGTGAAGTGATAAATGTCACAATACTATGAGTTCAAAAATATGGTGGGGTAGGCAAAAAGTGAGCTTGTGAGCTTGTGGGATCTTGATGCGTGTCTAGGAAGCGTCCAAAGTGAGTGAGATTTAGCATTTAATATACAAAGGACACATACAAGTGAAAATTGAGGGGACATGTGTCAATTTTTTGCAAGCTCACAAGGAATCATAGTGAAGATGAAAGGTATCCATGAAATGAAGATTTCTTGTGAAATGGTGACACATGTCAAGTGGGCTCTGATAGGATCATAGGTTTAAGTGAATGCTTAAAAACATTTGAAAGGAATGAGTTGAGTTGATGCTTAGGAAAATGGGCTTGATTAAAGAATGAAGTGGGGGTCCTTGAGCAATGAAAAAAGTCATGAGTGACTAGCCAAACAAGTCAACAAAAGAATAGAAAATATAGTGCATGCAATACCTTCAAGGTTATATCAAGGGTTTAGGGTTTTAGCAATTTTGCAACTTTACATTTTTTACAACTATTTCACTTTCTCAAATAGAGACCTAAAAAATTTCAAACATGTTAACAATGGCTCTTGTTTGGGGGCATTAGCTTCTATGAAGGCAAGTGAGGATCTAGAAAACTCCAAGGAATATAGACCAAGCCAAAAATTGTAGGTAAAGGGTGAAAAGAATGCACATACTTATTTACAGAGAATCAAGGGCTTAAAAATTTAGACATTTATTGATGACCCCAAGTAGCCAAAAAGGTAGAACATGAATTTTCCTCTTTTAAATACCTTATTCTCAGAAGAAGGGAACTCCATACCTGAAATAAGAATTTTAGCATCCAAATTTTTCTCACTAGAGTTACCACTATCACTATTCATTAGACCTTTGTTCATGCTTCTTTCAATTTTTTTAGGTCTAGTGAAATTAGAAATTCAGGCATCAATTGGAATTCCTTATGATGCATAACACCATGGATGTCATATTTTTCCACTCTAGCAAAGTCATAATTATTGTGACATCCATTTGCAACAACTTTAATATTATGCAACATCAATAAACTATCAATATGAATAGGAAAATGAAAATACTTATACTCCACAGAATATAATTTACTACAAACATCTTCCTTGTCTTCCATTTTCATGTTAAAATTTAAACATTCATAAGAAATACTATCATTATGCACTAGCTTTGAACTAGGCAGTATTTATTCCATATTACGATCTTAATGCGAGCTACCAACTTCATGAGTATTCCATGAGTCAACAACCTCCTTTGTATCATCACCATGAAAAATTGAAGCAATACTATCCTCAACACTTGAATAATTAACATGATTCAAGTATACCACAACAAGGAAGATTATAGACATCATCTACAAAGAGCATATCTAATTCATATCCCATATTATGCTCATCTCCAAGTAAACTTGGAGTTTCATTGTTCCTTATAGAATCATATTCCTTTTTTGAAAAGAGGATATTTAACTCACTAAGTGAATTTTAGCATTTGACCTTTCCATACAAGGTTTTAAAACTCTTATACCATCAACATGCAATTTGAACTAATTTGATCATTCAAAGAGCTACCAAGACTATCATAGGTCTTCATAATATCACCATGAAATTGTGAGCCTTCAAGCATGCATACTGTCATCATTTTGATCAATAAATGGAATTACAATTATACATGCACTATTAGTAATCAAAAATTCATACACTCTTTTGAAAGCATTCATACTCAATAGGACTGCAAATAGAATTGTAGTCATCTTGATCAACTAGAAAAAGGTGTTCCTCATTTAGTTGGAAACTTGCATCTGCCATACTGCTATCATCATGCATACTTGAAACTTTGTAATTAGTATAATCATTATGGTGACCCAAAAATAAATCCTCAATTTCTAGTACACTTTAAGAAGATATTAATGCATCTGATTTAAAAGATTCATCATAGCACATCCTTTTCTCATCAATGAGTGAGATAATATATTCAATAGCATCTACATCAGTGCAATCTTCCTCTAATATATAGAGTTGGCTCTCTATTTCTATATTTTTAGAAACAATATAAGGCATGAATTCACATATTTCATTCCTCTCATCATATCTTACATCCTAACTGCTATGACTACATTCTTCATCTACACATATTTTTCTATGGGCTAATCAAAAACATCATCTACACCACTGCAAGATACATCATCACTAATTTGTGTTTTATTGTCTTCATTCCTTTGATCAAATAAAGAAAGAGTACCAGTACCATCACACATTGCAGGTGGTAAATTATTGCGTAACTCCTTTTCATCTCTATAAAAATTGAAATCCATTGGTATATCCATTCAAATCTAGGAGGCTTTAAATAAATTGATATGGTACTTATACCTAGCTCAAGATTTTCATAAAATAAATCAATACATAGTGATTCATTAGGTCTTTGTGATTCTGGTATTGCAGACAAATACTTCATAAATCTATCATAAAAATTATGAGGATTCACCCTCATGTTTTCTTGTATCAAACAGTGCATCAATAGGTGATATACACTCAACCTCATGTTCATCTCCTTTTCAAAATATTATTGAATATTCAAATGTTTATTATCAAATGAACATTCATTATTTATTCCTTCAAACTTATCAATGAATAGTATTCTAAGGTCTTGCCATGAAAATATGCAATGCTTTGGAATACTAGAAAACCAATCATCAACATCATTTTCTAATGATTTATAAAAAGTTTAATGATAACATATTCTTCTTCTTCTATCTAGTAGTCTTCCCTCAAATCAATAGAAACTTGTAAATGCTTGAATTTGACCCTTCATAATCTCCTCTAA
Organism: Sequoia sempervirens; assembly: GCA_007258455.2. Classification (NCBI taxonomy): domain Eukaryota; kingdom Viridiplantae; phylum Streptophyta; class Pinopsida; order Cupressales; family Cupressaceae; genus Sequoia; species Sequoia sempervirens. Next base: position 174,446,865 of record VDFB02000003.1, on the reverse strand, counting down.
TCTTTGGCAGGTAGTCAATTGTACTTCTAGGGACAGGGTGTGGATAAACTTGGATTCTACTGAAATCCAAAGGTTTTTATCTTTTAGTAGAGAAAATTTTTCTCTAAGGACATGACTATTGTTTGATGATAACATTATAGCTTGTAGAAGGAGAACCAAAATGGTTATACATATTTGTAAATGAAAGCTTATATTCCCTCTACAACTATTTTTTTCTCAATTTCTCTATATCACTTTCTTTAAGTTCTAGAAATCACTGAATAAGGGAATACAAGTTTTTCTAAAACTTTTTATAGCCAACCTTCACATACAATATTTCTTCTTGAAGATAATAATAGATAAATATCTAAAAAAAAGTGTTGCAGACCCAAAATCCTCTTTCTCTAATGAAAATTTTTGTAGAGTCACCACCTCTTTTAGGAGGATAAAATCTTCAAGAATTTGGAAGCTCCTCAAATATCAATTTTCAAGTTTACTCCACTAGCAAAGTATTTTCACATATATGTTGCATCAACTCCCTCTTCAAGTATGAAGGTCCTCAATTTTTGTGACTTTCCAAACTTTAACTTTTTAGGCTCTTCTTGAAGCTAGATCTCCTACAATCCTTCTTGAGTAAATAATCTTTAACATAGTCTTCTCACTGGTTGATTCTTTAGAGTCACCACCCACAAGGATAGATGTTGCAATTGGGTTCTTTTGATTCAAAATACAATAAGTCCCCAACAGATTCGTCAAGATCTATTTATTGGCCAAACTCTAATAGCTAATACAAGTTCCACTATCACAATATAAATCTTTGGGTTCTAAATATTTTAAACTCTTATTTATCCCCAGTAGAGTCACCAATCTATTGGTGTTTCCAACTAATTATGACCTTGAATTCTCCTAAGAGGTTACCACTTCTATATCTACAAAGATCTCAAGGTGTTGACCAATGAACAATGGATTGTAACCTTTGCCAAATAATTTCCTTCTACACTTTAGGCTCTGCTTGACCTAGGTGGGTAACCCTATAACACAACCACTTGATGACTATTAAAAAAAAGTAGTGACTATAGATAAAATATCACATCATAAGACAATATTATGCAAGGTTTGACAACAATTAAGAATCTCTTGTGGATTTTAGGCTTCAGTGAGATGGTACAGATCAAAAATATATAAAAATTTAAAGAAAAAGTGGAACTGTATTTGATATATTTGAGGAAAATTACTTTTTATGAACTAGTGGTTGGGAATTCCTTTAAGGTTGGGTAGTACAATGACAAGACCAATGCCTATAATTAGCCTATAGATTCATATCATGCACTCATATTCTAATGGTATAACATAATCATGATAACCTACTAACAACTACCACCTTATGACATAAAGGTTTTCTTTAGCTTGCCATGAAATTCTTTGTAATAATCCATCTGAAATTACAATACCTTCACTACCTTCATGTAAGCATTTACATCACTCCTTGAATGAACATCAAACATATAAATAGCTCTCAAACAACAAAATGTGTTTAAAAAACCTTCATAACCTCATTACTTTGATTAAAAAGGTATTACATCTCAGAGTTGGAGACAATAGCCCACCAGTATGTATTCATATCATCTACAATCAAGCTATAGTAGCATTACAATACTTTGCCTTATAGAATAAGGATCTTCACCTACTATAGAAAAACCAATATATCCACCTATGCTAAGGGACCAAAAATACTACCATAATCCTAAAAAGGAACTTAGTCCCTCCACAAACTGACTAACCATCAAGAAAAACTCCTCATTGAAAAAAATGAAATAATTGCCTCTATAGTTCAGGAATAACTCATATTATCAAACATCAAACCCTAATCCAATTAGGATTAATCACAAGGAAGAAATCTTATCAAATCCCCCAAAATCTTATCTCAAACACATGCAAATCAATCTCGAGCATCAAACATTTACATTTTATGTCTAGAGAAATGGAACCTCCCCAAATTGTGCATCAGAGGACACTTGCAAGGCACCATTAGTTAATTGTGATGCTCAATTACATTGGGAACATGGAAATACTATTGAGGGTAGTGGGAGAATTTGAAATCATCCTTTATAAAAGTCACTATCATAACCACCTAAAAACTTTGAATTTTGGTTGTTGATCTAGTTTACCTTGAGCATAGACATTTCCAAAAATGTTGACATGTGGTAGGAAATCTCATGTTCGCGAGGGAGATAAAGAAAAATGAAACGCACCCACAAACTGAAGAGAGCTCGTGAAATAACACCATGTGTCAAAATTTCATGAGTTGACAACTTATAATGGGACCCAGGCCTAAGAAAACCTATGGATGTGTAGAAAAAAGTTATGCATCAAGATTGGACAAATGTCTAGAAATCACATATTTGTGGGCCAAAAAGAAAAATAAAAATTGGGCCTACAATAAACCATTTTATCGTGTGAACAGTAGAAAAATAGGGTGGTGGAAATTCCACTATTCTCCTTTGGTCATTCAATTATATCCTAGGAACCCTAATTGGATTGACTATCAGCCTCACAAGGTGAGTCAATTCTCAACAAGGAAGACCTAGAAAGGGGGTTCTTTAAGCTTTTTTGGGGTTCACCACCAAGCAATTGCTTGGAAAATACAAATAAGCATTCAACTCACAAAACCTAACAATGCCAGCTAAATGATGAAATTATGCAACAACAAGTTAGGATGTGTGTACCTGGGAAGTTTGGAAATGTGACAAGGATTTTGGAAATGCAAAGAAGTTGTCAAAATATGCTATGGAGGACTAAGATGCCCTTACTGTCTTATTAGTCCTGATGTTTTTCGGGGAAAATGGGAAATCTTCAAATGTCGAAACAGGATTCAAAAGAATCTCTACAAAATTCCACTTGGAGGACTAAGACGCCCTTACTACCATCTTAGTCTTGATCTGATTTTTTGGAATTTCTTAATGTGGTCCTAGCTTGATGTCTGCACTTCCTTCTCCTCTGATCTTAGGTTCTAAAACTTCCAGATTTGGCCTGTAGGTGAATTTCCGTGAAGATGGAAACTTTGTAATGCAACTTTGTAACTTTACAACTTTGCACTTCAAATGATCTTCAAGTCTTCAAACTAAATCTATAATCACAAACACACAAGAGAGGGAAAACTTGTTGATTGTTAGTAAATGGGGGTTTTCATTGGTCAAACCCCTTGTTAGTAATTAAACTTTGAAATGAAATGAAATGGAGGGAAATGATGAATGAACAACATGCAATATTACAACTCACAAAACCCTTGCTATAAGGTGTTACAAATGTGCATGAAATGTATACAATGGATGTGGTTCTTGACTCTTTCTTGAAGGATATAGATCTTGCATAAAACACTTGCTTGAATCATAAACCCTACATCACAAATTTTAGCACAATAACAAACATGATGCAACAATATCCTTGATATGATGCTTGAATCTTGATGATGGCTCTAAATTCTTGATGAAATTCTCTTCAATGCTCTTGTGAACTCAATTATGCTATGATGAATGCTCTCACCAAAGAATTTTTTTAAAATGAATGAGTGAACCTTGTATTTAAACTTATCCATGCTTAATATTTGGAAATTACACCACACCAAGTCAATATGTGAATTCATTAATTAAAGGAGGCTAAATCTTGCTAGAATTTGAAATTAAATTCCAAAAATACCTTAAGGGGGACTAAGATGCCCTAGGTGGCATCTTAGTCCCGAAGCATGAAACTCAGGGCACAGACTCCAAAAAGGGGCCTCTTTAGGGAACACTTGAAATCAGGGTCCCAAGACCTTTGGGGGATAAAGACGCCCTAGGTGGTGTCTTAGTCCTGACCTAAAAATCAGGGGCACTCAGACATAATTATTATTTATTATCATTTATCCATTGTTTTTTTTCAAGATTAGCCAGGAAAATATATAATTCATAAGGCTTTTGGATGCAAAATAGGACCAATTAAGACATAAATAAGGAGAAACAAAGCAAGGCATCCCAACAAGTGTGAAAATGCAAGGTGATGCATTTCCCTACACTACATCGCGACAGAACCAAAGAATGCCATTTGGATACCAAGTGAGAGTGGAGTGGAAAATGTCACATTAATGTGAGTTTTCAAACATGGAGGGGTAGGCTAGAAGTGAGCTTGCAAGTACATGGTCCGATCTTGATGCATGTCTAGGTAGGGCCCAAAGGGAGAAAAATTGAGCATTTAACGCATAGAGGACCTATACAAGTCAAAAATGAGGGGACATGTTTCGATGTTTCACAAACTCATAGGGAATCATAGTGAAGATGAAAGGAATCTACAAAATGAAGAGTTCTTGTCAAATGGTGACATGTGTCAAGTGGGGCCCGACAAGATCATGGGTTTAAGAAAATGCTTAAAAGCATTTAAAATGAACATGTTGAACTGATGCTTAGGTAAATGGGGTTGGTTAAAGAATGAAGTGGGGGGCCTTGAGTGAGGAATTAAGTCGTGTGTGACCAATTGAACAAGTCAATAAAAGAACAAAAAATAAAGTGCATGCAAGACCTTTAGGGTTATATCAAGGGTTTAGAGTTTTAGTAATTTTGAAAATTTGCATTTTTTACAACTATTGCATTTTCTCATATAGAGACCTAAAAATTTGTAGACATGCTAACAAAATCTACGCTTCCAACTAAAGGTCGAGGAGCTTGATATCCTCAACCATAACTAGAGGACCCACTCACTGCCCTACCATTCTTGCTCACTACTTTCTATTTTTAAGACCCTGAGATAATTAATTCCCAAGTTTTGTTACATGATTTGTCCTAGCCCTTAATTAGTTCAATTGATTGTCTTATTTAACAAACCTATTTTTATACAATAATTCATTTATTTCTTTATAATAGTATATTTAAATATTGTAAATAATTACATAAAATCATATAATTGTCAAACTTTTAAACTTCGAAGTAAGAGAAATTAAAATGTCAAAAATAAGTGAAAGAACTCAATTTTTTATTTAAAAAAAAAATAATTACTGGTAAACATTTTTAAATGAAGATATATAATATGAATAAGATAGAGATGGGATTTTGAAAGAAATAAATGGAATGACTATAGGAGAAAACTAACTATTGTACATTCTAACACCATGTGGCTTCCTCCCTACCATATCCTTCCAACACTCCTTAATTACATGCTAAGAAGCATTAATAAATTCAATCTTTATCACAGTTTAATATAAATAAAAAAGATGATATTTTCACAATCTATTTTAGTGATCAAAATACTTTGTGTAGTTAGGGTAAAAATCTTAAATCAAGGTAAATGTGTAAACATTAATAATAAAACCCTAATAAGCACAATGAAGCACGAGACAACATGAAAATCAAAATAAGAAACACAAATGCAAACCGATCTCCACATTATGCTCGATTTATCTCCATTGCTTTTCTCAACCTCACATGAGAATGCAATATTTTGAAGGTTTGATTGTTGGAGGAATGTCGGTTGCTCAATTCAGTAGCATAACGATATGATGAAGGTGATAGATGGAGGATGATAGATAGAGATGGATGAAAGATTCAAGAATGATTTTGACAACATAAGGATGCTTGAAGAATCAAATCTCCTAAATGGCTCTTGAGAGGCTATATTTATAGAGCTTTGATGTGGATGGAGATAAGATTTGATTTTGGAAATGAGATTTGATAAGGATTTGATTTTTGACAAAAGAGGAAATTCAACAAGATAAGATAAGAGATAAAAAGATTTTATTTTCTATTTTAAAGGAAATAAATCCTAAAAAAGATGACAAGGATAATTGATGAATTATCTAATTAAATAAATCAATTAGATACACATGAGTTCCAATTTTGGAAAGAAAGCAAGAAGATCTTTTTAGGATTTTATTAATTAAATAAATAATTGATTTATTTAATTAATGTTGGATTAATGATTTAATTAATTAAATAGTATAAATTATTTAATTAACATTAGAAGAAAGAAGGGATTATGAATAGAAATGATTTAATTAATTAAATAATATAAATTATGTAATTAACATTAGAAGAATGGAGGGATTATGAATATAAATGATTTAATTAATTAAATAATATAAATTATTTAATTAACATTAGAAGAACAAAGGGATTATGAATAGAAATGATTTAAATGAAATTAGTCAAATAAATAAGATTTATTTAACTAATTAGATGATGACATGGGTACCTAGGGAAAAACACACTACAAGATGTCTAAATGATGTAATGTTGTGACAAGGTATTGTAAGAGGACATTTTTGGCTGTCTACATTTTTCCCCTCTTTGATATGATGTTCAAGATAGTGAGATTTGTGTCGAGTAACATCATTTCAAAGAAGCTAAGTTATGGGTAAAATAAAATGGATGATGAAGGAAAGATAGGATAATGATGATGTAGAAATATGATGGTGGGATGATTATAATAAGGATATGATGATGATGGGATGA
>VDFB02000003.1:174291837-174440310 GCA_007258455.2 Sequoia sempervirens | reverse complement strand
GATACCAATTTCATCATGTTTTGATTGTAATATTCCAATATATCAGTATAGACACACTTTGACTACTTTGCATTCAAGAAACCATTGCCATATATTAGAAACATATGCCCAAATCATCAAATCTTTCACAATCTACCTTCAAAACATTACCAAGCATAGACACAACTGTGGCATCACAAATGAGACTACTCCCAAGCACTTAACAACATTGCTTTCGTTGTTTCTATATATTCTTTGTTTTTAGCAAACAATGCCAAATATCTCTAGGAGGCCAACATTCCATCTAATCGAGTGATTCCTTTTCTATCATAATGCATTTACATAATCCCAATATAGATTCTCAGGCCTATTTTGATCCTTTTCAACATACTATAAAAGTTTATACACTTATTTCACAAAACAGAGTAGAACCAACATGCTGTCTACTAGTAAAAGCCCTTAAATAGGTCAATTTATCAAAGCAAGTCATCATAGAACTACTCACTAATCCACCAAACCTACAAATAGTCTTAGACCATGTGTAGAAACTAACAAATAAACAAGTTTCAAGATGGGAAACTCCCATCAATACACAAAATCAGTAAACATTTGATTATAGGGTGAAAACACACCAACCATGAGGGTTTCTTTAATGAAACATTTGAAAAACATCTACTACTTCGCCCAACAATTGAAACATGATTCATTATGTCTGCAAATTATTTTGAAATCATTTCTAAGCTCCTCTACATGTTGTTTCCTCAAACCCTACTTGAAAACACCATTTTTTTGAATGAGAAAATTCAAAATTTTGTTCATGCAACAGTATCCCGACTTCTTATTTCTATTTACCCCTGCCACACACATCTTCACATTGAAAAGAAACTAAATATGATCCATTCCATCGACCTACTAGCCCTACATCGGTGGAATGGCTACGAATCACTTTTTAGACTCTCTAAACAATTCTAAGGAAACCATAGACCGAGACTTAGGAAGCTAAGTTCAAATTAGATTGATTATTTGAATTACGATTCCTACAACTTTCAAGAATGAAAGAAGTCTCTTTCCTTGACAAGAATCAAATCTTAGAACACGCTTGAATCACTATGCAACTTGAAAACAAGAATAGAAAAGGTTTCCAAAATAACTGAGCAGAGGTTTTTTTATTAATTTTTATGGATTTTTGGGATACAAGATCTTCCTTTCTCGAACTTACAATTATTTTTCAAGGTGTCTAAATCAGTTGAAATAACTGCCTCTCCATCTTCATCAACCCATCCTTTCCCTTCCACAAAAAAGACTCTTCACCTTCTTGATTTTGTGTAATTTTACATTTTTACAATAATTGACAACTTTTGTTATAAAAAGCAACTTTTCAATAATATCACCTAGTGACCTATTTCATGGTGCAAATACATTGAAATTCATCATTTAATTTCCTTCACTCATCATATTTACTTGAACATTAGAAATTGAACAAATTAGCCTTTTGAAGGAATTTCATGACCTAGGTGCTCCTACACCAGTTTGTCATGTTACAACCTTACATTGTCAATGGACATTTTAAATCACACAATTCGATACGCTTTCCTATTACATTTTTAAACCACATCTCTTTGAGGCATTTTGTTAAATTTAACAATTGAATTTCTTTGTGTATGCTTCCAAAGCTATCATTGAGCTATTTTGTCAAACAATTATACAAACCAGCTTTCATTGACTTTCTTTGTGTATGCTTCCAAAGCTTTCAATTAGTTAATTTGACAACTTAGCACTTTTTGCACAGGTAAAATTATTCATCATGCCGAAGAAATGAACTGTTAAAAGGAAAAAATATAACAAATAATCAGCTCCAAGCCATCAAAGATAAAGAGAAAAAATGGATGAGGGAATATCGTGAAAAGTAGAAATCTAGAACGATTGATGAAAACAAGCCAGTTGAAGAGGAACCTCAACTGTCAGAAAGAGAAAATAAATTGGTAGCACAAAGGGAACGAATGTGAAAGAGTCATGCTAGGGGAGATGCAGATACCGTAGTTGGAGACACACCCTCTACCGCAATTGAATATGAAGGGACACCATTAAGCACAAGCAAATATGGAGGGACACCATCTACCACAAGTGAGTATGGTTGGACACCATCCACCACATCTGAAGTTGAGAGTACATCATCACTCAAAGTTGATGAACAAGGTATGCCATCATCCCCACATGAACCTCAAGATATGTCTTCTATTCCACCCTCGATCAAAGGTATGAAATCTAGCCCACCTCAATTAAATATTGATGAAATTGCTAGTGTTGAGAAGTATGTACCTAAGAGAACACCACCTAGAATTTTGCATAGAAAGCCAAAGTTTTTGATTAATATTGATGAGGATATTTTGTAGCACATGGAAGGTAAGATTCCAGAATGCACTTGTAGAAGATGTGCTGATAATATTTGGAAAATTTTCTTTGAAAGGCTAAATGAGACTGTAAGATGTTAACTATTTGTTCAAATGATGTGGGGTTTAAAGTATAGAAACATCATGAAGACTCTTGGGTTGAGAACATCGAATGCATCAAGTGAAAACACTATTGTGAAGAATCTAATGGATGCTTATGACAGTGTGGGTAAGGCCTCACGCTCAAAGGATAGTAATGTCACCCGACGTATCATTACATCGACTTTGGTAAGCTATCAAACAAAGAGATCTCGCCTCATTAAAAAGACAAGTGAAAAAATGGGAATTAGTAGAAAAAATTTATCAAAAGCTATTCAAAGGCAGCAAAGAATTGAGGGCACCGATTCAAATGAATTATGGGCATTCTCGGGGAGACTGCCACAAAAAGATAAAAAAGTTGTTGAATCATTGAGAACACTAATTGAAGATTATTGGAAGAATAATACAAGGCCATCTCTGAATCAAAGGGATGTCGTAAGAAGGAGAATCGGTAGTTGAAACTGTGAGCCACATCCAAAGCATTTTTTGGATACACTGAAACCCAATTTTTTCATAAATTTCAAAATTCTTATCCTCAAATTAGTATTTCTCAAAGATTTTTTGAAATGATTAAACCTTTTTATGTCAAGATAAATCACACACACACTACTTGTTGCTGTAAACTACATATTGGAATTCTCTAACCATTATGATGTTTATCATTCTATATGTTTACATTTGCATACTAATGATGTTTTGTAGGATGTGGCATAGAAGCCCCACCAAAATATTCAAGAAAGTTCTTATCAATTTTTTTATGTGAAATAGAGGATGGCCAAATATTCTCACAGACATCATGCTTGATGGTTCATGCAGCATTGTGGTGGCTTTGCAACGAATGCTAGTATGTCAACATATGGAAAAGCACATATGAGGTGACAAACTAGTAGAGTTTGGGAAGTATAAAATAATAGTGGCATATGCTACAAAAGATGGGTTTGAAGAAAAAAGGTGTGAGTTGGTTATTCAGAAGATTCCAATGTATCAGTTCATGTCCATGTTTCATGAGAATCTAGTGTATGAGTATGCAAGGCATACCCATAGAGATCGATGGCTAGACACACAATTCAAGCTATGCAAGGACACTTTTCCACTTGGTAGCATAGTATCAGTGGTTGACTTTATAGAGAAATACACTCTATAGCCATAGCGTGAGGTGTAGTCATAGTATTACAACTCCACACAGGTTTCGATATTTGTGCACATAGCATTCATACATGCAGCTGAAATTACAAAGGACGAAAGGAAGGTATTGAGGGAGTATCAATTTTATATTAGTGATGATCGCACGCATTCTCCAGAGTTCGTGCAAGGTTGCTTCCAGATGTTCTACAATCATTTGGCTCAGAGGGGCATATCATATGATCGGCATATAATATGGTCAGATAACTGTGCAACACAGTTCAAGAATGCGTGCATGTTCTACTGGTTGTGCAGGATGCATCTCACTACACGTGTTCAACATATGTGGAACTTTTGTGAGGCCAGACATGGAAAGGGAGAGAATGACGGTGTAGGAGCATGCGCGAAAAGAGCATTAGCACAAGAAGAGTTAAAGTATAAAGACAGTGCACAGTTGATAGATGCAAGATCAATCGTCGAGTGGTGTAATGGTTCGATGGGTCCAGGTAATGAAGGTACGTCTTCAATTCGTAGAATTTTTTAGTTGATGGATGATACTAACATTTCACCATATGAGGATTGTTGTACACTAATAGGATCGAGTGAGTTGCACTCTTTCCTTAGCTCAAATGCAGGTTCATGGAGTATCGATACACATAAGATGGCATGCTTTTGTTCATGTACAATGCAAGCCTGGAATGATTGTGAGTTAGGGGAGTGGGTTGAAAAATGGTTGACAAGTTATCTTAGCCCACTTTACACGTATCGCCCTTCGATGGCATTGGAACTAACATGGATGGAATCATCAGTCGACTTTGACCATGTATCGGATCTAGTTCCACCAGGTAATATATCTACTTTCTTAGTATTTGAAATTCCATATTGTTATCTTACTTTGTACTGTATTCATAATGTTGACTAATTTCAAGAGATATGCCACACATATAAATGTAGGGCATGTTTATGCAGTTATTGCAGATGAAGACAACAAAGAAGGCAGACTATTACTTGTGTCGTTGTGTTGAGGCAAAAAGAAATTGGAAGCCCCAATTATAGATGGAGAAAACATTGAATACCCTACAGTTCAGCTTGTTGTTACTAGAACATGGCTGAGAAGGTACCCACATAAGAGTGTTAAACATTGGTTGTTTGAGGAATTTGACATGCATCGTAAGATTCTTCATTACTCAAACCTTGTCGTGGCATCCAATGTTCGTTTGAGAAAATATGGGGGTAGACCTTTGAACTAGACCTTGTGGAAGGTTCGTGAGTCTAACCATGAGGCAATACTTGACACAATAAAGAGTAGAATAAACCCAAATGGTTCATTGGATTAATTTGTAAGTATATGCACAATGGTTCTTATTAATTTATACTTGTATCCATGTCAGTTTGGTTGATTCCAATTCTATCATCTTATTTTACTTTGTGTATATGTATGTAACCAGGCAAACATTGATTGGTGTCCCCTTGCATAAAATGCAGATTTATGAGCCATCGAAGAGAATCTCAAGCAAAAAATCAATGCAACATCCTTATTTTGATGATATTGACAAATCTCAATTATGATTTTAAGCCATTAAAAAAGTGCGTGCAAAGCTTGATGAGGCAATTTCAAGTTATTCATTTGAATTTAACCTTATCATGACCACCTATGACGTAGACATTATAAGAGCATCTCGAATTTCAATAAATTCTATTCATAAGAGCATAGACAAGGTAGTGAACTCTTTGAAAAATTGCCTCAAAGAAATGTGGTCTCATGGTGATGGAATTGCATGATGAATGCCATGACAAGCAAATTGTTGTGGATTGTCATGGCATTCCATCACCATTGAGACCACATTTCTTTGAGGCTTTTTTTCAAACAATTTGCTGCCTTTTCTATGCTATTGCTTATTAGTATGCTTTGATAATTTTTTCCAAGCATCCATAGCTTTTTTGGAAGCATCTTTTTTAGGCTTTTAGCCATAGCAACAAGGAAGTGAACTGTTTGATAGAATGCTTTGGTAAACATGTATGATAAATGTACTAGCATAGAGAAGGCAATGAACTATTTGAAAAAATGCCTCAAAGAAATGTGGTCTCATGCTGATGGAATGACATGAAAATCCACAACAATTTTCTTGTCATGTGATGCAGAGGGGATGGTTATTTAGTCAAAACTCATAGTTTCAAGGATTACAATGATGCAATCTCAAACACTCTTCTAGGCACCCTGATGGAGACAAGCCTCACTAGTGCACTTATAACTTAGATGCTTTTATAATGGACCCAAACCCTTGGAGTGATCTCAAGGACCTCAAAAAAATTTGTCTTGAATGGTTTCAAAGCCCCAAACCTCTGTCTTAGACAAAACTCACTTTTTGCACCTTGACTAGGCTTCTAGCCCAACTAGGCTTCTAGCGATGGTTTTTTGACTTTTCACTCAACTTACCCAAAGGAATCCTCAATATAATGGCTGATTCAGATGTAATTCATGATGATACACAACATATCAAATCATTTATGGCACTTGTTTTGGATCAAACCTACCAAAATCTGTTGTTTCCTTAAATTTAAGGCCTAATTAGCCCACTTTTTCAAAGCAACCCCTCTCTAAACTTATCCCATGACTATGAAACTTTCAACAGTGTTTTAAAATGTTCCCAAACCAATTATTTTCAAGGTATTAGTCTTCTTTGACACCCTCAACACCCTAAATCACAAAACCCTCAATAAATTGCTCCAAAACTAGGGCCTCTTGAAAATTAGCTTTCCCAACACTTCCAAAACCTTCTCTTGGAATTTTAACCAATAAATCAACATATCTAAACACCTTAAACTCAGAAATATACCCCTTATTAAGGTAGATCTCTTGCTGCTACACTTTAGGCACCATTTTCATGCCCTTTTCCTTGCTAAAACTCGGTGTACACCCAAGAATAACTCTTTCCTGCACAATAACTTGTTAGATCTGTATAATACAAGTTATATATGATCCATTTAACAAATTTTCAGTCAAACTCTCCCATGAAATGGATCATTTATTCATGAAGACTCTCAAAACTAGTGAAAAATCTGTACTTTTTGAGGATAGTCAGCAATATAACACAAGAAACTGATTCCCAAAATTATTTAGGTCATTCAAAAGGTTAAATGCATGTAAATAAAAGTTCTTAAACCATCCAAATGAACATGACACCAAAAGGAATCAAAGATTCATCAAAAAAACTCAAGAAAATACAAAAAGATTGAAGTTTTTATTGATTTTCTGTAGCAGTCCGTACAACACTTGCAATATTAGCCAACCCTCCATAAAAATGCTTTCTCCAAGCTTATAGACTCATCATACAACTATCCCAACTGATTATAAATTATTTTATTACATTATTGTGATTAAAACTCCTAAAACTCACTTTTCCACCCAAAGTTGGATTTCAAAAATTTGAATTTCCAACATTGCAATTTATTAACTCCTATTAACTATAAAGCTTCCAAAACTATTACATATCATCAGTCAACCTTATTTAACCTAATTAAAACATCATATACCTATTTAAACTCCTATAACATCATTGTTCCATTTACAAGTCAATTTGGTCCTATGGTCCTTATCAGGACCCTTAGGACTTTTGATTTTCCTGTTACACTCATCCATGCCAAATGCCATTATAGGCTTCAAAATGCTATAATTGATGCTTTGGAAAGGTTTATAGGCCTTCAAGACCCCTTCCATCTCCTGACTCTCCAACTGATCCTCAAGGAGCTTGGGTGCTCTGGTGCAGGGGCACCGTGGCTTAACTCCACCTTGTTTGTCTTCAATTTTGGCTTGTACCTGATCTTAGCCAAATCAGGGTGTTAGTAGGTTGTGTTGGACCGTAGAAGGTATTGTGTGTGTGGAGAGTTAGTCATTAGGACTAATTTTATCCTAGTTAATCATTGTTGATAAATGTTGTTAAATTTTGGCTTTAATTAGCTTGGGACAGCTTATATTAGAATGAAGGTGTTAAATGTGTTCTAAACACATGGTCATTGTTAAAAAGATGCCAAAGGACAGTTAAGGAGTTGATGGTTCGGAGTAAGGAGATTGAGGTCCTAAACTTTAGGATCATAACATATTGATAAGTTACAAAATGTTGGTAAAAGTTGCATTACCGCAGCTGTGGAGTTGCATGTAACTTACTTGGCATTGGGAATCCCTTGAAATTAGGGTAAATGCTCAATCAACTGCCCTTGAATGATGGAGAAGGCATCAAAATAGGTGTGGGACTCATAGTTAGTAGTGAGATGATATTGTGATCAAAGTTTTTGGTGTGGAATAGAAGACAGTTTTGAGCAGATTTATGTGTTCATTGAAAACCCCATGTGTTTTGTGGTGACAGTGATATCAAGGCGTTATTTTTACTATTTCAACACTGTGTTTATGATCATTTGATAGTGTGGAGCATAGTTCATTTGGTAATTAGGTAGCTTAGAGCAGAGATATTGTTTTGAGTTCATAGATTAGATTGTAGAGGTTTATTTTCTCTGTTTTGAATAGTTAGCTTTTAAATGGCTCCCCCATAAACACTTAGCACAGGATTTCCCTGAGAATAGGTGAATATGGAAGGGGAGCCAAACCATTGTAAATATTTAGTAGTAGGTAGTTTAGAGAATGGAATAAGCATTTGTAAACCCAAACCCTAGGCGAGCTAGGACTGCCGGGTTAGGGAATTGGGAGTGAAAATTAAAGAACCTAGGCAGGGGAAGGGACTTTGGTACGAAATCTGTACGGTGTCAGGGAGGTTTTAGTCACATTTTAATAGGTTGAAAGGGTTGAGGCTTCAAACAATCCTTTGGAAGGATATTTGTATCAAAGAACAGTGAAACCCTAGATATTAGGTCAATTAGCCCTCCTATCCAAGATTATAGGAATCACCTGTACGGTACTGAAAGAGGCTTGAAAACCTATGCAAGATTTAAAATCCTGAAAAGGGTGTCAGGAAATGTGATTTGTTTTCTAGGTTATGTGGAGAATTTGGGCAGGAAAAGCCAAAAACTGACTGGTAAGGGCTACAAGAAGATAGGCCTCACCAAGGAAAGATCTTGAGAGCGGGTAAGTTGAAAGTGAGAGAACTTTTAAGATGCATTCAAGTGAATGTAAATTGCAAGAAAAAAATGTTTCTAGCTCCCCTGCAAGCAGTTCTAGTTGGTTGATGAAGTTGGCATCTAGACCCTTCTAGGTGTAGTGAGAAAGATTGCAAGTTCAAGTGGTGTTTGTCTTCCCAAGGTAAAGCACAAGGTAGGAAACTCTTTGAGAAGAGTTGGAGTAGGCTTTGGTGAATCACCCAAGCTCAAAAAGAACCCATTGGAGTCAGGTTCCAAGAAGGAGACAGTGAGAAAGGTCTTCTAGGAGTTGTGCAAGCAACCTTGGGTATCATCGTCACATCATATTGGTATCAGAGCAATGTTTGATTCAAGGCTTGTGATTGATGTTGCAGCCCACTGAGTCAGTAGGAGAGAACACACTAGAGGAAAGAACCATGGTGACAAATGCAGAGCTAGCTAAAAAGGTAGAAGAGCAAGAGGAAGACAACCGGTTGCTCAGAAAAAGGATATCTCAAATGGAGAAACTCTTGGATGAAGTCCATGAGACAACAGATAATGTTAAGGACAAGATAAATCAGAAGGAAGAGCAGGAAGCTAAGGAAAAAGAAGAGGATTTGGAAGAGGAAGCTCCAAAGATTGACCTTGTTCTTGTTGAAGAGCCATTCTTGAAGGAATTGCAAGCCTTAAGTGGTAAAGCATTGGAGGGTGTGCCACTTTTCAGTGGACAAATGGACCCTGATTCAGTTGTAGACTGTATTGAGAGCATTGAAAATCACTTTGAATGTGATGGCATAACAGAGGCCCAAAAGGTAAAGGTGGCCAAATCAAGGTTGAGAGGAGCAGCTCTCACATGGTGGAAGTTTGTACAATCTAAAAGAGAGAAAGAAGGAAAAGGTCCCATAGTTTCATGGAGAGGAATGGTAACTAAGATAAGGGAGACCTATCTCCCTGATGATTATGAAGTTCAGTTGCATAGGAGAAGACACAATCTGAGGCAAAAAGACATGGATGTTCAAACATATACAGAGGAGTTTCAAAAATTGTGCCTTAGATCAAAAGTGGTTGAAGATGAGAGTATCAAGTTAGCAAGGTACTTGAATGGGCTCAAGTGGTTTATCCAAGAAGACATGAGCTTAGTAAACTTCAAAACAGTCCGCCAATGCTATCAAATGGCTTTGAAGATAGAGGAGAAAGGCAAAAAGAAACAAGAACAAAACCCTAAAAGCAGAGGTAAAGGGAAAGACAACAGAGGACAAAGAGGAAGTTATAGTGGAAGAAGTTCAGAACCAAGAGCCCAAGGAGAAGTCAGATTTTTATAGCAGCAAGAAGGAAGCTCTAGTAGAGGTGGTAGAGGAAGAGGTTTCAGCTCCAGAGGAAGAAGTGGTGGACAAGGGAGAGGCAGCTACTTCACCAACATGAAATGTTACCACTGCAACCAATTGGGACACCCAACCTATAGATGTCCAGAGAAAGGTAGCACTTCTCATGGAGGAGATAAGAGAACTAATCTGATTCAAGATGAGACAGCTGCAGCAAATAAACAACCTGAAGTACCATTGAACTCAGAGGAAGGTGAGAATCTCATGATGAGGAGAACTTTGATCAAGGAACCGGTTAAAGAAGAGCCAAGCCAAAGGAGGTCCTTATTTAGGATAAAGTGCAAGATGATGGGGAAAGTGTGTAAGGTCATTATAGACTCAGGTTCTACTGACAATATTATGTCAGAGGAGGCAGTCAGCAAGCTGAAATTGACAAGGATACCTCACAATAATCCTTACAAGGTCACATGGCTCAATAAGGGTCAACATGTCTTGGTGAATGAACAAGCATGGGTGGAGTTCTCAATTGGTAAGTACAAGGATAAATTTTGTGTGATGTGTTACCTATGGATGCATGCCACTTGCTCCTAGGTAGACCATGGAAATTTGACCGCCAAGCTGTGCATGATGGAGCTAAGAATTCATATCCCTTCAAGAAAGACAATGTAACCTTCAAGATTCAGTCTTTGTTAGAAGATACAGAGGTGCAGATAGTAGGTTCTAAACTGATCATAGCTGGTGAAAAAGAGTTCTTAAAAGCCTTGGAAGAAGGAGAAGGAGTTGGCTATGTAGTGATGATCAAGCCAAGAGAGGTGAGCAAAAGAGAAAGCAGCTGAAAAGCAAGAGTTACCCAAGGAGATACAAGAATTGTTGCAGACCTATGAAGGGATTGTAAGTAGTGGTCAACCAACAACATTACCTCCTAAAAGAGCCATAAGTCATAGGATAGACTTGATACCAGGAGCCACCCTTCCAAACAAAGCAGCTTACAAGATGACACCTCAACAAAATGAGGAAATAGCCAGGCAGATTCAAGAACTTCTTGACCAAGGTCTCATTAGGAAAAGCATTAGTCCATGTGCAGTACCCACTGTCTTAGCACCTAAAAAGGGAGGAGAATGGAGGCTTTGTACTGATTCCAGGGCAATAAATAAGATAACCATCAGGTATAGGTTCCCTATGGAATGAAGATCTCATGGATTGTCTAGGTGAAGCTAGGTACTATACCAAGATAGATTTAAAGAGTGGTTATCACCAAATTAGAATACATGAGGGAGATGAGTGGAAAACAGCCTTCAAAACCAATGAGGGTCTCTATGAGTGGCTAGTTATGCCATTTGGCTTGTCTAATGCCCCCTCCACATTCATGAGACTCATGAATGAAATCCTCAAAGACTACATTGGCAAGTTTGTAGTAGTGTATCTTGATGATATACTAATCTATAGCAGAACAAGAGAAGAGCACCTCCAACATATTGAGTTGATTTTCAAGAAGCTGCAGGAGGAGAAGCTGATGATCAATCTGGAAAAGTGTGAGTTCATCAAAACAGAGCTGGTGTACCTTGGATTTGTGCTATCACATGGCAACTTGAAGATGGACATCATCAAAGTGGAAGCCATCCTCAATTGGCCTACTCCAAAGACAACAACAGAGGTAAGAAGCTTTCATGGTCTTGCTCAGTATTATAGAAAATTCATAAGAAAATTTAGTTCTATTTGTGCTCCTATGTTGGACACCATTAAAGGAGGAATGAAAACCAAGTTTGTATGGAATGAGCAAGCTAACAAGAATTTTGAGTTGCTGAAGGAAAAGATAGCTACCCAACCTATTTTAGTGTTGCCAAGCTTTGAGAAGCTATTCACCATTGAGTGTGATGCAAGTAATGTAGCTATTGGAGCTATTCTCAGTCAAGAGGGTAGACCGGTGGCTTTTCATTTAGAGAAATTAAGTGAAGCCAAGAAGAAGTATTCTTCTTATGACCTTGAGATGTATGCCTTGGTCCAAGCTCTAAGGAAGTGGAGGCACTACTTGCTTCCCAAGGAATTCATTGTGTATTCAGACAACCAAGCACTCAGTTTCCTGAACTCACAAGAGAAGTTGAGTCACAAAAACATGAAATGGGTGGAGAATTTGCAAGCTTACACCTTCAATATCAAGCACAAGAAAGGAGCTCTCAACAAAGTGGCTGATGCCTTGAGCAGAAGAGTCCTCACAATTCAGGAAATTCAGTTGAAGAGCATGAGAATAGATCACTTCAAAGATCTATATGCAGATGATAAAGACTTTGCAGATATTTATAAGGTATGTCTTGAGTACAAGAATCATTTCCATAGCAAATATGTTGAATATACCTTGTAAAGTGATCTTTTGTTTAAAGGAAATCAGCTTTGTGTTCCTAGAGGTTCTATTAGGGAAAACTTGATACAAGAAAAGCATAATGGTGCATTGAGTGGTCATTTTGGGATCACCAAAACTCAGGAACTGGTTCAAAGATTTTAATTTTGGCCAAGAATGAACTTAGATATCAAGAGGTATGTGGAGAGTTGTGTAGTGTGTCAAAAGGCCAAAGGAACTTCTTTAAATGCAGGCCTATACCAGCCACTGCCTATCCCTTCTAAGCCATGGGAATGCTTGAGCATGGACTTTGTAGTTGGTTTACCCAAGACAAAGCAAGGTATGGACAGTGTTTATGTTGTTGTAGACAGATTTAGAAAAATGGATCACTTCGTGCCATGGAAGACAACCAATAATGCCAGTCAAATAGCCTCTCTTTTCTTCAAAGAGATAGTCAGGATTCATGGCTTACCAATCAACATTGTATCAGACAGGGATACTAAGTTTATGAGTCATTTTTGGAAGACTCTTTGGCAAAGAATGGGCACCAATTTGTCCTTTGGATCTGCATACCATCCCCAAACTGATGGTCAGACCGAAGTTGTGAATAGGACACTTGGAAATCTCTTAAGATGCTTGACCAAGGAGTATGGTCAGCAATGGGATCAGATTATTGGGCAAGCTGAATATGCCTATAATGATACTGTCAATAGATCAACAGGGAAGAGTCCCTTTGAAATTGTATATGGCTTACATCCCAGGGGTGTCTATGAGCTGAGAGAGTTGAAGGATGGAGTCAAAGGAAGTGGATATGCTGAAGACTTTGCCTATGCAATGCAGGAAATTCATGAGACAGTTAGAAAAACCTTGGCAGAAAATACTATGAAACATAAGATTAAGGTGGATGAGCATAGGAAAGATGTTCACTTTAATGTTGGTGACTTAGTCATGGTACATTTAAACAAGTCTAGACTGTAGAAAGGAGTTCCTCACAAGTTACAAATAAAGAGGATAGGTCCCTATCCTATCTTGGAGAAGTATGGAAGTAATGCATTCAAGGTACAATTTCCAGATGACAGTGGATTGTCCCCTATTTTTAATGTTGCAGATCTCGTGCATTATAGAGGACCACCACCAAACATGGATCAAACCCTTCATGAAGTCAGCCAAGATGTGGAAGAACTAAAACTGCCCTCCACTGTTGTCAAGCAAGCTGATAAGATCTTGGATACCAGGGTCTACAAGAGAACAAGAACCAAGGAGTACAAAGAACATCTGATCCAAAGACAAGGACAACCTGAAGTTGATGCAGTATGGATCAAGGAGGCAGAGTTCAAGAAGTTAGGAGTTGATCTCAACTTGCTCAATCCAAGGATGGATTGAATTTTTCTATTTTGGGGAGGATGGTGTAGGGGCACCTTGGCTTAACTCCACCTTGTTTGTCTTCAATTTTGGCTTTTACCTGATCTTAGCCAAATCAGGGTGTTAGTAGGTTGTGTTGTACCTTAGAAGGTATTGTGTGTGTGGAGAGTTAGTCATTAGGACTAATTTTATCCTAGTTAATCATTGTTGATAAATGTTGTTAAATTTTGGCTTTAATTAGCTTGGGACAGCTTATATTAGAATGAAGGTGTTAAATGTGTTCTAAACACATGGTCATTGTTAAAAAGATGCCAAAGGACAGTTAAGGAGTTGATGGTTCGGAGTAAGGAGATTGAGGTCCTAAACTTTAGGATCATAACATATTGATAAGTTACAAAATGTTGGTAAAAGTTGCATTACTGCAGCTGTGGAGTTGCATGTAACTTACTTGGCATTGGGAATCCCTTGAAATCAGGGTAAATGCTCAATCAACTGCCCTTGAATGATGGAGAAGGCATCAAAATAGGTTTGGGACTCGTAGTTAGTAGTGAGATGATATTGTGATCAAAGTTTTTGGTGTGGAATAGAAGACAGTTTTGAGCAGATTTATGTGTTCATTGAAAACCCCATGTGTTTTGTGGTGACAGTGATATCAAGGCGTTATTTTTACTATTTCAACATTGTGTTTATGATCATTTGATAGTGTGGAGCATAGTTCATTTGGTAATTAGGTAGCTTAGAGCAGAGATATTGTTTTGAGTTCATAGATTAGATTGTAGAGGTTTATTTTCTCTGTTTTGAATAGTTAGCTTTTAAATGGCTCCCCCATAAACACTTAGCACGGGATTTCCCTGAGAATAGGTGAATATGAAAGGGGAGCCAAACCATTGTAAATATTTAGTAGTAGGTAGTTTAGAGAATGGAATAAGCATTTGTAAACCCAAACCCTAGGCGAGCTAGGACTGCCCGGTTAGGGAATTGGGAGTGAAAATTAAAGAACCTAGGTAGGGGAAGGAACTTTGGTACAGAATCTATATGGTGTCAGGGAGGTTTTAGTCACATTTTAATAGGTTTAAAGGGTTGAGGCTTCAAACAATCCTTTGGAAGGATATTTTCATCAAAGAACAGTGAAACCCTAGATATTAGGTCAATTAGCCCTCCTATCCAAGATTATAGGAATCACCTGTACAGTACTGATAGAGGCTTGAAAACCTATGCAAGATTTAAAAGCATGAAAAGGGTGTCAGGAAATGTGATTTGTTTGCTAGGTTATGTGGAGAATTTGGGCAGGAAAAGCCAAAAACTGACTGGTAAGGGCTACAAGAAGATAGGCCTCACCAAGGAAAGATCTTGAGATCGGGTAAGTTGAAAGTGAGAGAACTTTTAAGATGCATTCAAGTGAATGTAAATTGCAAGAAAACAATGTTTCTAGCTCCCCTGCAAGCAGTTCTAGTTGGTTGATGAAGTTGGCATCTAGACCCTTCTAGGTGTAGTGAGAAAGATTGCAAGTTCAAGTGGTGTTTGTCTTGCCAAGGTAAAGCACAAGGTAGGAAACTATTTGAGAAGAGTTGGAGCAGGGTTTGGTGAATCACCCAAGCTCAAAAAGAACCCATTGGAGTCAGGTTCCAAGAAGGAGACAGTGAGAAAGGTCTTCTAGGAGTTGTGCAAGCAACCTTGGGTATCATCATCACATCATGCTCCTGCACCATCATGGCATTCCACCACCATGTGACCACATTTCTGAGGCATTTTTTTCAAACAGTTCATTCCCTTTTCTATGCTATTAGGTACTATTATGCTATGATATATTTTTTATAAGCATCCATAGCTTGTTTGAAAGCACCTGTTTTAGGCTTTTAGCCATAGCAGCAAGGCAATGAACTGTTTGGCTAAATGCTTTGATAGACGTGTATGAAAAATGTGTTAGCATAGACAAGGCAGTGAACTCTTTGAAAAAATGCCTCAAAGAAATGAGGTCTCATGGTGATGGAATGGAATGGTGAATGCCATGACAAGAAAATTGCTATGGATTGTCATGGCATTCCATCACCATTGAGACCACATTTCTTTGAGGATTTTTTAAATAGTTTGCTGCCTTTTCTATGCTATTGCTTATTAGTATGCTTTGATAGATTTTTTCCACAAGCATCCATAGCTTTTTTGGAAGAACCTATTTTAGGCTTTTAGCCATAGCAACAAGGAAGTGAACTATTTGATAAAATGCTTTGGTAACATGTATGATAAATGTAGTAGCATAGACAAGGCAACGAACTGTTTGAAAAAATGCCTCAAAGAAATGTGGTCTCATGGTGATGGAATGCCATGACAATCCACAACAATTTGCTTGTCATGGCATTCCACCACCATGAGACCACATTTCTTTGAGACATTTTTCAAATAGTTCATTCCTTGTCTATGTTATTGCTTACTATTATGCTATGATAGATTTTTTCTAAGCATCCATAGCTTGTTCGAAAAGCACTGCTTTTAGGCTTTTAGCCATAGCAGCAAGCAATGAACTATTTGATAAAATGCTTTGATAGACATGTATGAAAAATGTGTTAGCATAGACAAGGCAGTGAACTCTTTGAAAAAATGCCTCAAAGAAATGAGGTTTCATGGTGATGGAATGCCATGACAATCAAATATTTTTGATTGTCATAGCATTCCATCAGGTCATGAGACCTCATTTCTTTGAGGCATTTTTTCAAAGAGTTCACTACCTTGTCTATGATATTGCTTACTATTATTCTTTTGATAGATTTTTTCCAAGCATGCATAGCTTGTTCGAAAGCACTTCTTTTAGGCTTTCAGCCATATCAACAAGGAAACACTTGAACTATTTGAAAAAATGATTTGGTAGACATGTATGAAAAATGTGGTAGTATAGACAAGCGCGACATATGTTTGAAAAATGCCTCAAAGAAATGTGGTCTCATAGAATGCCATGACAACCAAATGCAATTGGTAGTTGCTATTAGCTTATTTGTTATGCAATGTGAAGTAATTGCATAACCGCTAGGTTGACTTTGTAAAACTATATATGTAATTGAAATTTTGTCATCTATTAGCATCTAGTTATTAGTTATGAAATGAAGCAATGCTTTGAAAGATGTGCAATGTAAATGTAATCAACGCTATGAATATAAACTACAAAAATCTATTTTTACTAAGTTACCTGGGCTCACTAAAAATTTTTTTTTTTGGGGTTGGGTTCGTTTTGGGTTCAGTCATACAAAAACATATAAAAATCAGAAATATATACATATTTGCAGCAGTAATCAAGTTCAAATACACCACCCTATGAATAGTCAAATAACATAGAAAAAATACACCACCACTTTCATAGTGAAATATTAAAATATTAGTGATCTACTTGAATGTCATGATACAAAATTATAAATTAAAGTTCAAACATAAAAATGCAAGTGTTTACAATCAACCATTATTGATCATTGATCAATTTGAAAAGTGTGAACATTTTTCTGTGTGGAAGGAAAACAAGAAAACAGTGTTACATAATTATTTACATTGTGAAAGAGCCAAAACCTTTTTCTTATAGATCGTAGAAGAATCTCAATGATTTTTTGGGTGTCCTTTCCTTGGAACAGAACTATCCTGAGCCATGAATGATTGACCAGGAACCATGAGAAAGAAATAAGATAAATCACATGCAACTTGTTGCAATTTCTTTCCTTGGGAAAAGGGTAAAGTTTTCTTTTCAGGGAGAATCTCCTTTAGAGTTTGAACGCATTGATAATTTTCAAGATAGACTTAGCCAAATATGTCATCTAGGTTTGAAGCTTTTAGGTAAAATGTTTGCTTCTTAAAATTTTGTTCAAAATTCAAGATGCAGGCTCTCCTCCCTTAGGGAAGAGAAGGCCTATCAAACCTAACACTCTTATTCAACACTTCTTAAGTTCTTGTTGATGTAGTATTAGATGCAAAGTTTCAAAATAGGCATGGTTATATAAATTCTCATCTCACGACTATCATTGCATCAAATTAAGAATTTTCAATCCTTTATGGTCTAGACAAGAGAAGTATGGAGTAGTGTTCCAATGCTAAAGTCTTATTGTGAAGCTCTTTGCTATGAGTGGTTCAAAAATGACGAATCTGTCTTCTGCACCAAATGAGAAATATTCACAATATGTGCTAGGAAGGAATAAGTTCATAAGATCGAGTATGCAAGAATTGAGAATTGCAAAATTGGCTTACATTTGACTTCCAAACACATAAATTTTCACACTTTTCGATGTTCACATGTAAGTCAAAAAAATATGTGTGTAAGTTGTAAAGTATACACTTGAATACACATAACTCATATCTATTGAACCATGAATTTATAATTTGCAAATATGGACACCATCGATAAAAGATTTGTATTAAGCAAATAGCCATGTATGCATACATCAATATATATATAAGTATAAAATATAGTTACAAAATAGTCATATAGGCTTACGAGAATGCCATATAGGCATTCAATGTCAAATATATCCAATACAAAATATGTACAAAATTGCCATGTAGGCATACAAAAAGGGCTCTGTGCATTCAAAATTCATTTCTCTCCATGCTCCGGTTCAAATACAATTTTCTTTCCCTTTGTTGGGTGATCCGATGGCGATAAGTCTTTCACCCGCTTTCTTCAGGCTTGAGGAGTGCTCCTGCTCCTCCTAGTGTTTAGCTTTTGGTGAAGTTTCAACTGTTACAATAAGAAGTAAAGACATTAATATATAGAAATTACATTATAAAAATTAATATATTTAACAAAATAATCACTTACGGCCATCTCACAATCACTCTCCTCGATGGAAATATTTGCACACCGATGCTCAGGCATGCTCAAGCCCTATATAAACCATCCAAATAAGAATTAAACTACGAATCAATAATGGTTTGATTTTTCACTAGAACTAGTTCATCTATAACAATGAATGTAAATTGAAATTTAGAAATTTTCCTCATACCTCCCCTATTAGAGCCATCGAGGATTGTATAGTGGAGGAAACACCAATATCCATTACCCTCGTAATGTTTGGCAATGTTTCTGTCACCAACATCTAAAAATAAAACAACAAATTATTCAATCACAAAAAAGTTACAATAGCGATTCATGTGATGACTTATAATACATATGAGATCTAATGAACAAAATTTTGAGTACAAGTATTAAATAGATATATTTCTGATTATTAGTTATCGAATTTGAAGTAATGCTTTGATTTTGAATGATCTGTGTAATGCAACATAAGGTCAACAATATGAATATAAACTACACAAATCTATTAAACTTAGAATTCATTACTTAAGTTATCTTGAAATTCTATATTACCTTCGTGAACGTTTGATCAAATCTACTGGCACTCGGAGGTGTTTCCTTCAAACCTCCAACAATACCCTATTCAACATCCAAAATCACATATTAAAATACCATTCGTAAAACCATGCTATTGACACATGTAATAAATTTATAATTGTTTACTAACTTTACATACCCCACCAATAGGTGTACTACAAAAATAAGTAGGTGGATGACTGGTGTATCTAGTCTCTACACTGTGACCCTGCAATTTTATTAACATAATAAAACTAAATTAGTTAATCTTGCATTTCACAATCAAAATTTAATAAATTAAATTCAATGAACATGTTGAATTTTACCTGAGTGTCAATGCCATATGCATCATGCAAAATGTCACTCGTCCTCTCCATCCCCATAGATGCATACAAATCAGGTTGCGTAGGAGCATATGGATCCTGCGTAGCACCCTCTTGAGTGCCGGTAGTGTCATACAAACAAGTCACCCCGCAAGATTGACACACATGGGTTCAAAGGCCACCACCTGAAGACTCCCCTGGATGGCACTATACAATAGGGCTAGTGTGATGGATGACACTTTAGGTCAAAGTTGTGATCGCCTGCAATGTCTCTATGTCGGCACTCTCCTTCGCAATGGCAGGCATCACAATCTGCTCATGAGGCAGCCTAGCGAGAGGTCGTCTCCCTTGTTGCATAGGATCCGGTTGTGCACCGAGCCTATCCTGAGCTGACTCCCCACCTATCCCTTGGAACTCCTTCATATCAAAATAATTTGGGATCTGGTTCAATACAAACTCACTGTATAGTTTTCTAAGAAAATATTGGGGGACTTCACAATTATTGCATGGTGGGTAATCAAAGACCATATACCATCTTTCATAAAAAATAGTTCTTAATCTCTTGGTGGTGGCACCAATGAATAGGAAACCTCTTTGCATTGAGGGTAAGATTTTGATTTGTTTTAGGGTCAGTGAATAGAGAGCACAAATCACCTTTAGTAATTTTTAAATCTTTTACTTGTTTATATGATAATTTGTCTGCATAATATGCCCTAGCTTCTGCCTCCTATCTTTCCATCCAGATATTTGCTGGGTGATTGCATCTACATTTTTTAACATGTCTTTCAATGAATTTTCTAGAAGCATTCTTTCTATGGTTGAAGCATTTGGATCACTCAACCTACTGATAAGATCCTCAAGTTGTTTTCTATTATTCTCAATTTCACTCCTCAAATTTTCTTGAGTGCCAAGAGGGAATTGAGAGAATGGTGGGGGAGGTTGATTTTGTTGAGGATTTTGCTGTTGAGGATTTACCTCCTCTTCTTGTTGAGGATTTGCAAGATTTCCTACAGATTTAAAAAAAACAATCAAATCTAACCTAAAACAAACAAAATCAATTTCAAACTAACAAATTCAAAACAAATAGTAAACAATACTTACCTCCTGCATCTCTTCGTCGTCGTGGTGCCATATTTTCAGACAAAATCCAACTATTCTTGATGAAATTTGCAGAAGTCCTTCCTCCTAGAACACGAGCACGAAAATGAGGGTTTTTGGCCATGAGCAGAGCTGAGAAATAGTGAAAAACAAATGATACACATTTCACTTTTTTTTTCTTTTAAAATCACATAATGCGCTAGTGTTATAACATGAGCGCGTTATGTGTTTCCCCATTTTTTTCCCATTTGGGCACAAAAGTGTGACCAACTTCATGCACCTGCCCAGCTATTCCTCCTAAGGATGTATTATTAAATTAACTCATTCAATTTAGTTTTTGTTGATGTTAGAATTTTCTCCAATGAAGCAATACACCCCAAAAATACTACTTTGTTTTCACTAAAGTTCATAATTATCGAAAATGATACTAAATGTATAATGCATGTGAACAATTTGATCTAAGATCTAACACAACAACATAAATACTACTATAATCAACTTATTGAAGTAATAAATATATTTAATGGGGAGAAACCATTATAAATCCTTTGAGAAATCAACATTCGTTCATAAACATCTAGCCATTTATATCTAATCTCTACATCAACTACAAGCTATGATTTGGTTCTTGACAAGTTGATAAACAATACATGTTTAACCTATCATCTAAAATAAAGCTCATTCCTAACTACTTAATTCGATGTAAAATTTATAAACAACAAGCAAATATAATACCTTTAAAAGATAACAACATGATTTGCTTCAAAAATTGCAACAAAATTGCCTCGTAGTTCATACACACTTACATCAATTTGTATTTGAAGTGGTTGGTATCCTTGTTATTCTGATATTTTTATATCTTGATGACTCAAAAACACTATCATGATTCTTATCATGATGAAAACTCTTAGCACTTCTTGTAATAGCATAAAGAGGTGCTATAATGATGGAAAATGTTGACTAAATTTTCACCTATTCTAATAAAGCTTGTAGACTCCATAACTTCTCTTAGGACTAAACCCACCGGTGATAGCCTAAAGCATTATTAGGTCAACCCTAAATATATTGGTAAAACTATAAATTGGAGTAGAAATTTTGAACTTATTGACTCTCTCTCCAAAATTTTGTTAAACTATTCTTTCAATAAGAAAACAAACTTGTGCACAATAATGTTCAAGATTAGCATTTGGAGTAAAAATTCAAGAAAGTAAATATCCTAATAGAGAAACTGTGATAGTTGATTAGTAAAAGCGATTACATTTCTAATTTACATGCAAATTTTAAGAGATGGAGATCACATCCAATGTGGATAACAAGAAAATAGAATGGAGAATGACAATAATAGATTTCATTAACAAGGCATTGGCCTTCTATCATGTAATACGAAATGAATTTGATCTAGGAAGAAAGAAAAAAACTTATGAATGGGAGTAAATATGAATACCAAAAACCAAACGACAAATAATGGCATAAGGATAAGAGAACTCATAAGAGACTTTAGAAGAGATTGTTGGATATACACCACAGATTTGCAAACACTGTTCTTAGAAAGTTAAAGAATAATAGGCATAAATCCTTATCACAGTCACAAAGGTTGCAAGTGTAACAAGTGCAGTTGTGAATACTATTTACAAATATCACTTGATATTCAACTCTTAATTCTTTCTACAAGCTGCGATAATCATTTTCGAGAACATACAGGTCGTGGGAAAGGTTTTGAAATCATTTATGCAGTTCAAGATTCATTTATATGAAACATAAATCAAACCTTGCAAGGTGTGCATCTTTGGTCTCTTTGTATTGTGGAAAAAAGTAATCGGATTTATGACATGATTTAACCACTTCTCATGGTAATACAATTTTTCATAGTAGATATATTACTAGAAAGGTGTGTCTTCTATGAAATGGGTGATATTCTACAGGTGATTACACATCAAAAGACATAAATGGCCCATCACTTGATATGAATGGAGGGCCTTATTATTTAAATAAAACAAAATTATTTCATGCACCTAATGTTTTGAGTGAAATATGGATTATGATGTGTTAAAAGGATAAACACACACATGTTCTGCCAAGAACAAATTGGTATTTTTCCTCAAAGTCATCATATCTTTAAGTGGAATAGAATGCCAAAAAAGTTTCTATGTTGATTCTTAGTCAATAACCACCTTATGAGTAGAGAAAATACTATTTATAGATGGTGCCTCATCTTCTTTCACATTAATCTATCATAACACTTTGGCATGACCTGTAGGTTCCTTTAATCATCACTGCAAAAGTAGATTGTCATCGCATTTATAAATATATTTTCAAAACTATTTTTTAGTCAAGAGTTAGCACTAGCTTTCATTGCCAAGATGTGTACTATAATTAGCCCCTTTGTTACTAAGTTTATAATGTTTGCATGCATGACCAGCACATCAATTGGATGGCTAAAGCTAAGAAATCTTAAGGTGAGGCATTGGGTTTACTATATTCAAGGTAAAGGATGTCGTAATGTTAAAACCTAAATGTGCTCATTATTAGGATATTATGAAGCTCTGAATATTTAAAAATCTTAAAAGGCTCTTTTATTTTTTTGTTTTCCCCTACCTTGTATCAAAGTGTGAACATGTTAAGCCTATCACACACATCAAAATTTTCTTCTTGAGTATATAAATAGTTATGTGTAATTGGATTTTATTTATCTTGATTCTAATGATTCGGAAAACCATAACTTTTTACACTTGCTTACTCTAACACCATATCCCTTGTTCATTGTAGATGGTAGTATTGGAGTGTTGGGAGTGATTGCAGCAGTACTGATACTACTATTCTACATTAAATTAAAGCCAAAGTGGAACATAGAAGGCCATGAATTCTGCAAGGAACAAGGCCACAACACAAAAGCAGGGCGTAAGATAGGGATCCTGCCAATTTTCTCCTATCACGAACTTGAAGAAGCCACAAATTTTTGGGTGAGGAGAACCAGCTAAGGGAAAAGTGTTTAGTGTTAACATAATGCTTCCAAAGACACCAAAAAATGCAAAATCAATAAAAGGAGGTGGCTCGATACAAGTAGAGGCAGAGCCCAAATCTGCATATTGGTAGCAAAAGAAACAGAGTGTGAGGGGTATGGCTTGTGAGGGGGTTTTAAAATTGAATACATAAAATGTGCAGAGATTAAGAAGGCACCACCGTGGAAGAACAAAGGCTGCTAATAGAGAGATCCCACACAATGGTGCATGTGGAAAGAAATACAAGGGGGCTCCAATGATGCCCAAGGAAGAGGAGTAAGCCAGCTTTGTGCTGCACACAATTTATAAGAGCTGGTGTAGAAGAGAAAGGGGATCACTATTATTAACTACAATGAAAGTTGCGTGGGAAGTACCTTGCAATGTTTAAAATCTTTTTCCTGGTATGTCCTCTGCCCTTTGCATATTCTCATGCAATTTGGTTTGATATGCTTCTAGTAGTAGTCTCAAAGCCGTGTGTTTGTCGTGAATCGCATCATTCTTCTTGTAGGGATAATCAGCGATGTCTTATCAGATATTTACCAACATCTATTCCTACATCAATAAATGCAAAAGATGCAAATTTATGGCATTTGAGATAGTTGGAGGTTGATATTTTCAGTTGCCTAGATTTCAAATCTGGAAAGTACATTTTTTATTGTTGTGGTTCAATCATGGCACACTTCAGGACATAAAAGGATGGCTTGATTTTTCTGTGCTCAATCTATTGCCATTCATAGAGTTGGCAAGTGGGTTCTAGTAGATCCCAACATGTTGGTTTGTCCCCGAAGTCAATGGATGGAGGAGATATAAAGCGACCATATTTGATTGACGAAGTTTAATAGCACCCCACCGGAAACCATGGTAGTTTGACGGCGTGAGACTTGTTTCAAGCCAAAAGCTCATCCAATATATAGCCTATCGACTAATTAATTAAATCATTTTTATTCATAATCCCTTCTTTCTTCTAATGTTAATTAAATAATTTATATTATTTAATTAATTAAATTATAAATCCAACATTAATTAAATAAATCAAATATTTATTTAATTAATAAAATTCTAAAAATATCTTCTTCCTTTCTTTCCAAAATTGGAACTCATGTGTATCTAGTTTATTTATTTAATTAGATAATTCATCAATTATCCTTCTCATCTTTTTCAGGATTTATTTCCTTTAAAATAGAAAATCAAATCTTTTTATCTCTTATCTTATCTTGTTAAATTTCCTTTTTTGTCAAAAATTAAATCCTTATCAAATCTCATTTCCAAAATCAAATCTTATCTTCGTACACATCAAAGCTCTATAAATATAGCTTCTCAAGAGCCATTTAGGGGATTCAATTCTTCAAGCATCCTTATGTTTTCAAAATAATTCTTGAATATTTCATCCATCTATATCTATCATCCTCCATCTATCACCTTTTCCATATCGTTATGTTGTTGAATTGAGCAACCAACATTCCTCCAACAATCAAACCTTCAAAATCTTGCATTCTCGTGCGAGGTTGAGAAGAGCAATGGAGATAAATTGAGCATAATGTGGAGATCGGTTTGTGTTTGTGTTTCTTATTTTTATTTTCATGTTGTCTCGTGCTTCATTATGCTTGTTAGGGTTTTATTATTAATGTTTACACATTTACCCCGATTTAAGAGTTTTACCCTAACTACATTGGTGAACTCGAACTCAGTTTATGGCTGCATGCTTATAGTTTTTTCATTTTCAACTAGTTTATGGCCGCAAACTTATTTATTTCTCTAGAATGTATTCGTTATGAGCATGTTCCAGAATCTCAAACCCATAGATATTATGCTTGGCCACTTATTTGCAGAATGCTATTAGTCTAGTGCTTGTGCAACAACCCTCAATCGCATCGCCCAAGGCATCGACTACTTCTCCCAAAGAAAGAGAGGCTTAGAAAAGGTATCATTTGGCATGTATTCTACAACCAATAGCCATCCATATCCTTCAAAACAACAACCAATCAAGTTCACTAATATTTTTTGTCAAGCTCTTCCAACACCTATTGCTTCAGCCACAAACTTCCTGATTGTTTTAGAAAGCATTTACAAGCGATCCACAAATTATTTTCTAGTCTTCCTTCATCAATCAGCCAATGAACATGCTATTGCATGCATGTGAACATACAACTAAAAATTTCAAAACTTTTCTTGTGCATTGGAGATGTTGAAAGCCCTATTACTGTTGGTTTTGATCTCCCGTCTCTGAAGCTTCTGAATGTAGTTGGTTGTATCGTCTATATGCTAGAATTTACCAACCACAACCCACCAACCACTGCATGACTAGGACTCACCCCAATCTTTTTCACCTCCATATGGCCAAATGAATATGCTCAAACCTCTAAATCACAAACACTATAATCTAAAATCCCTACTTGTCACCATGTAAGAGAAGAAAAAACCCTAATCCACAAGAAGGTTAAAGTTTTGAATCGTAGGGTCGCATCACAGTGAGAGAAAACCTGAGGTTAGATTAGATTATATTTAGTTTTTATTTAAATTTTATTAAATCTAAACTCGGATTTAATTTAGAATAATGTAATTTAGTTTCCAATTTAGTTCAAGTTTTAAATTCTAATTTAGTTTAGATTTTTTTAAAACTTTTAATAAATAGTTTAGTTTTTTAACTTTCTAATTTAGTTTAGAATCTAATTTTTAATTTAGTTTAGATTTGATGTTTTCTAATTTTTTTTAGTTTCTAATTTAGATTATTACTAATTTAATTTAGATTTAAAGTTTCCTAATTTAGACTTAGATTTAGTTTTATCATAACTTTGTTATACGGGCTCCAAATCACACAAACGAGGAATCATTGGAAAGATGATAGGAAGAAATTCACAATGGTACCAAAATTATCAGGTGACTATCATTTTTAGGGATTTTTTATCATTCCAAGTAAAACTTGCATTTAAACTTCAAACGAGCAATATCATGAGCAAAATTGATCCAATTTTGACAATTTTTTTTAAAGTGCATGAAATCTTCTAAATTTTCTGTTTATTGAATCCATTCAACTATATTAGGTCATCTTAATCAGATTTTATTAGACTTCATCTTTTTCATTTCACACTTTTCTATGCAAGTTTACTTGTTGTTTTTTAATTTTGTGGCTTGTAGGTGAATCAAAGGAGCTATAGCAACGTTGGAATTAGTCACAACAACTTGGAAAGTGAATAATTAGGTGCACTCATTTCATCTTTCATCTCTTAATATATTTTGTCACACATTTACATT
This sequence comes from Sequoia sempervirens, assembly GCA_007258455.2. Classification (NCBI taxonomy): domain Eukaryota; kingdom Viridiplantae; phylum Streptophyta; class Pinopsida; order Cupressales; family Cupressaceae; genus Sequoia; species Sequoia sempervirens. The sequence goes on along the minus strand of VDFB02000003.1, from coordinate 174,413,621 downwards.
TGAGCTCTTAAAATGAATCTTGTCTTCAATCACATATAAAAAAATTGGGTCTAAAATTAACTGTTTTCTTCCATCACACCTTGATTTGGGATCTAAAAAGATTGAGTGCTTCCATTGTTTGCTTCCACACATTTCATTTCTAACCTAGGAAATTAACAACTGTGAGTGTGAATGAAGTGCATGTGTGATAAAAAAAAACCTCACTTGGTTCGCTTTTATCATACCCTTCTTAGGTGGCCTGCTTGGAGCACACACCACTCCAAGGGATGACCTCAATCGAAGTGTGAATCGAAAGACACACTCCTTTGGGAGTTAAAATATTGTCACTCTTGGCTAAGCCCCAAAGAACTTTATACCTTTGGGAAGTGAAGGTGAAGGTTGGTTACCCCTTTCTCCCGACTGTGTGGAAGGATTTTTCTTTCAAATCATCCCTAGTCAACCTCGCGCATCCTAGCTTAAGACCTAATTGGCCATACCACTTGACTAATTCTAGGACTTTTTGATGTGTCTTCTTCAAGTGCATGCTTAACCATCACATTCATAATTTCAAATTCAAACTTGCTTATGTGTCTTGCGTGTGTGATTCATGTGTGTACATGTGTAATCATTTGTTTGCAAATTTCCATATAAAGCTATAAACACCAACACATAAACATATCATTCTAACCATCCATAATCTTCCCAAAATTTCACTAATCACCCTACAACATCCTCAAAAAATCCCAAAAATTTCCTGAGATCCTTTCTAAATTATCCATGATCATTTATAATCCCCTTTCGAAAACTCTCAAAGCCAAACATGCCTTCATCCCTATCTTCCACATCACTTTCTACTAAGTCTTCATCTAAGCCTAAACCACTAATCACACTTAAGGGAGTCCAAACCCCATTCCAACCTCAACACATTCAACATCAATCCTAGATGTGTCACCTTCATCATCATGCCAACCTAACCCATTTACCTATCATGTCAATGCCACATCAATATATTCACCCATATCACAACAAGAACATAGGATCCCAAGTACACCTTGGCAACAAAATCAAGAGCCTTTCAATTCTAATGTTCCATTTGACAAGGGGAACACCAATCTAGTTCATGCACCCTATAAGTTTATCATACCACCATCCAATCAAATACGTATCCCTAAGCCACCATGTCCTAGTCCTAATCCATTGGCCTCTCCACCTCCTAACTCATCAAACTTTTCATTACTCCCACCATCATCTAATCCTCCATCAAATCCTCACCCTAAATTCAAACATTTCAAAAGTAAACCTATGGTATTACCCGAATCCACCCATCCACCTACATAGGATGTGACACAAGGGCTACTAGCATGAAATCAAACATTGCCATGTCAGCCAACTCATATGTTTTTACCTACCAAAGAGTCTTCAAACACCATGCCCATTCTTACAACCCCATCATGTAGTCTCCCACTTGAGCCTATTCAAGAGTTTCCCCCATTGAGCCCAATTCAACCTCCATCATGTCTCCATGTTGTTGACCATCTAGAAAATGTCAAGCCTATTCAAGAGTCATCCCCTTCCACCTCATCTAATGAATCCATACCATCTCATGATTCCATTGCATCCCAAGAGCATGATAGTTCTTCCATCATATCCAATGATTTCCTAGCATTTGATGATCAAGATATACTTTCCAAAAAATCTCAAGATTCCCTTCCTTGTCAAGATCAAGATATACCTCCATTCAAGGATACTCTTTCATTCCATGATGATGTTCATCCTTCTCATGATCAAGATATTCCTTTCATACCACTTCATGATGGTTTCATACTTAATAAAGATCAAGCTACTCCATCTCCTACACCTCGTGATCCTTTTCCAAGTCAAGATCAAAGTACCACATCATCCCCATGTCAAGATCCTATCACCCATATTAATCCCCCCCCATGATCACAATCCTCCATATCCATCTCTTTATCCATCTTTTATCATTCCATCCATGTTGAGTGCATACTCATGTCCTTCCAACCTTCCTATCCTGTTGAGGGGGCATCATCATCCCATCATCATCATATCCTTATTATAATCATCCCACCATCATATTTCTACATCATCATTATCCTATCTTTCCTTCATCATCCATTTTATTTTACCCATAACTTAGCTTCTTTGAAATGATGTTACTCGACACAAATCTCACTATCTTGAACATCATATCAAAGAGGGGAAAAATGTAGACAGCCAAAAATGTCCTCTTACAATACCTTGTCACAACATTACATCATTTAGACATCTTGTAGTGTGTTTTTCCCTAGGTACCCATGTCATCATCTAATTAGTTAAATAAATCTTATTTATTTGACTAATTTCATTTAAATCATTTCTATTCATAATCCCTTTGTTCTTCTAATGTTAATTAAATAATTTATATTATTTAATTAATTAAATCATTTATATTCATAATCCCTCCATTCTTCTAATGTTAATTACATAATTTATATTATTTAATTAATTAAATCATTTCTATTCATAATCCCTTCTTTCTTCTAATGTTAATTAAATAATTTATACTATTTAATTAATTAAATCATTAATCCAACATTAATTAAATAAATCAATTATTTATTTAATTAATAAAATCCTAAAAAGATCTTCTTGCTTTCTTTCCAAAATTGGAACTCATGTGTATCTAATTGATTTATTTAATTAGATAATTCATCAATTATCCTTGTCATCTTTTTTAGGATTTATTTCCTTTAAAATAGAAAATAAAATCTTTTTATCTCTTATCTTATCTTGTTGAATTTCCTCTTTTGTCAAAAATCAAATCCTTATCAAATCTCATTTCCAAAATCAAATCTTATCTCCATCCACATCAAAGCTCTATAAATATAGCCTCTCAAGAGCCATTTAGGAGATTTGATTCTTCAAGCATCCTTATGTTGTCAAAATCATTCTTGAATCTTTCATCCATCTCTATCTATCATCCTCCATCTATCACCTTCATCATATCGTTATGCTACTGAATTGAGCAACCGACATTCCTCCAACAATCAAACCTTCAAAATATTGCATTCTCATGTGAGGTTGAGAAAAGCAATGGAGATAAATCGAGCATAATGTGGAGATCGGTTTGCATTTGTGTTTCTTATTTTGATTTTCATGTTGTCTCGTGCTTCATTGTGCTTATTAGGGTTTTATTATTAATGTTTACACATTTACCTTGATTTAAGATTTTTACCCTAACTACACAAAGTATTTTGATCACTAAAATAGATTGTGAAAATATCATCTTTTTTATTTATATTAAACTGTGATAAAGATTGAATTTATTAATGCTTCTTAGCATGTAATTAAGGAGTGTTGGAAGGATATGGTAGGGAGGAAGCCACATGGTGTTAGAATGTACAATAGTTAGTTTTCTCCTATAGTCATTCCATTTATTTCTTTCAAAATCCCATCTCTATCTTATTCATATTATATATCTTCATTTAAAAATGTTTACCAGTAATTATTTTTTTTTTAAATAAAAAATTGAGTTCTTTCACTTATTTTTGACATTTTAATTTCTCTTACTTCGAAGTTTAAAAGTTTGACAATTATATGATTTTATGTAATTATTTACAATATTTAAATATACTATTATAAAGAAATAAATGAATTATTGTATAAAAATAGGTTTGTTAAATAAGACAATCAATTGAACTAATTAAGGGCTAGGACAAATCATGTAACAAAACTTGGGAATTAATTATCTCAGGGTCTTAAAAATAGAAAGTAGTGAGCAAGAATGGTAGGGCAGTGAGTGGGTCCTCTAGTTATGGTTGAGGATATCAAGCTCCTCGACCTTTAGTTGGAAGCGTAGATTTTGTTAGCATGTCTACAAATTTTTAGGTCTCTATATGAGAAAATGCAATAGTTGTAAAAAATGCAAATTTTCAAAATTACTAAAACTCTAAACCCTTGATATAACCCTAAAGGTCTTGCATGCACTTTATTTTTTGTTCTTTTATTGACTTGTTCAATTGGTCACACACGACTTAATTCCTCACTCAAGGCCCCCCACTTCATTCTTTAACCAACCCCATTTACCTAAGCATCAGTTCAACATGTTCATTTTAAATGCTTTTAAGCATTTTCTTAAACCCATGATCTTGTCGGGCCCCACTTGACACATGTCACCATTTGACAAGAACTCTTCATTTTGTAGATTCCTTTCATCTTCACTATGATTCCCTATGAGTTTGTGAAACATCGAAACATGTCCCCTCATTTTTGACTTGTATAGGTCCTCTATGCGTTAAATGCTCAATTTTTCTCCCTTTGGGCCCTACCTAGACATGCATCAAGATCGGACCATGTACTTGCAAGCTCACTTCTAGCCTACCCCTCCATGTTTGAAAACTCACATTAATGTGACATTTTCCACTCCACTCTCACTTGGTATCCAAATGGCATTCTTTGGTTCTGTCGCGATGTAGTGTAGGGAAATGCATCACCTTGCATTTTCACACTTGTTGGGATGCCTTGCTTTGTTTCTCCTTATTTATGTCTTAATTGGTCCTATTTTGCATCCAAAAGCCTTATGAATTATATATTTTCCTGGCTAATCTTGAAAAAAAACAATGGATAAATGATAATAAATAATAATTATGTCTGAGTGCCCCTGATTTTTAGGTCAGGACTAAGACACCACCTAGGGCGTCTTTATCCCCCAAAGGTCTTGGGACCCTGATTTCAAGTGTTCCCTAAAGAGGCCCCTTTTTGGAGTCTGTGCCCTGAGTTTCATGCTTCGGGACTAAGATGCCACCTAGGGCATCTTAGTCCCCCTTAAGGTATTTTTGGAATTTAATTTCAAATTCTAGCAAGATTTAGCCTCCTTTAATTAATGAATTCACATATTGACTTGGTGTGGTGTAATTTCCAAATATTAAGCATGGATAAGTTTAAATACAAGGTTCACTCATTCATTTTAAAAAAATTCTTTGGTGAGAGCATTCATCATAGCATAATTGAGTTCACAAGAGCATTGAAGAGAATTTCATCAAGAATTTAGAGCCATCATCAAGATTCAAGCATCATATCAAGGATATTGTTGCATCATGTTTGTTATTGTGCTAAAATTTGTGATGTAGGGTTTATGATTCAAGCAAGTGTTTTATGCAAGATCTATATCCTTCAAGAAAGAGTCAAGAACCACATCCATTGTATACATTTCATGCACATTTGTAACACCTTATAGCAAGGGTTTTGTGAGTTGTAATATTGCATGTTGTTCATTCATCATTTCCCTCCATTTCATTTCATTTCAAAGTTTAATTACTAACAAGGGGTTTGACCAATGAAAACCCCCATTTACTAACAATCAACAAGTTTTCCCTCTCTTGTGTGTTTGTGATTATAGATTTAGTTTGAAGACTTGAAGATCATTTGAAGTGCAAAGTTGTAAAGTTACAAAGTTGCATTACAAAGTTTCCATCTTCACGGAAATTCACCTACAGGCCAAATCTGGAAGTTTTAGAACCTAAGATCAGAGGAGAAGGAAGTGCAGACATCAAGCTAGGACCACATTAAGAAATTCCAAAAAATCAGATCAAGACTAAGATGGTAGTAAGGGCGTCTTAGTCCTCCAAGTGGAATTTTGTAGAGATTCTTTTGAATCCTGTTTCGACATTTGAAGATTTCCCATTTTCCCCGAAAAACATCAGGACTAATAAGACAGTAAGGGCATCTTAGTCCTCCATAGCATATTTTGACAACTTCTTTGCATTTCCAAAATCCTTGTCACATTTCCAAACTTCCCAGGTACACACATCCTAACTTGTTGTTGCATAATTTCATCATTTAGCTGGCATTGTTAGGTTTTGTGAGTTGAATGCTTATTTGTATTTTCCAAGCAATTGCTTGGTGGTGAACCCCAAAAAAGCTTAAAGAACCCCCTTTCTAGGTCTTCCTTGTTGAGAATTGACTCACCTTGTGAGGCTGATAGTCAATCCAATTAGGGTTCCTAGGATATAATTGAATGACCAAAGGAGAATAGTGGAATTTCCACCACCCTATTTTTCTACTGTTCACACGATAAAATGGTTTATTGTAGGCCCAATTTTTATTTTTCTTTTTGGCCCACAAATATGTGATTTCTAGACATTTGTCCAATCTTGATGCATAACTTTTTTCTACACATCCATAGGTTTTCTTAGGCCTGGGTCCCATTATAAGTTGTCAACTCATGAAATTTTGACACATGGTGTTATTTCACGAGCTCTCTTCAGTTTGTGGGTGCATTTCATTTTTCTTTATCTCCCTCGCGAACATGAGATTTCCTACCACATGTCAACATTTTTGGAAATGTCTATGCTCAAGGTAAACTAGATCAACAACCAAAATTCAAAGTTTTTAGGTGGTTATGATAGTGACTTTTATAAAGGATGATTTCAAATGCTCCCACTACCCTCAATAGTATTTCCATGTTCCCAATGTAATTAAGCAGCACAATTAACTAATGGTGCCTTGCAAGTGTCCTCTGATGCACAATTTGGGGAGGTTCCATTTCTCTAGACATAAAATGTAAATGTTTGATGCTCGAGATTGATTTGCATGTGTTTGAGATAAGATTTTGGGGGATTTGATAAGATTTCTTCCTTGTGATTAATCCTAATTGGATTAGGGTTTGATGTTTGATAATATGAGTTATTCCTGAACTATAGAGGCAATTATTTCATTTTTTTCAATGAGGAGTTTTTCTTGATGGTTAGTCAGTTTGTGGAGGGACTAAGTTCCTTTTTAGGATTATGGTAGTATTTTTGGTCCCTTAGCATAGGTGGAGATATTGGTTTTTCTATAGTAGGTGAAGATCCTTATTCTATAAGGCAAAGTATTGTAATGCTACTATAGCTTGATTGTAGATGATATGAATACATACTGGTGGGCTATTGTCTCCAACTCTGAGATGTTATACCTTTTTAATCAAAGTAATGAGGTTATGAAGGTTTTTTAAACACATTTTGTTGTTTGAGAGCTATTTATATGTTTGATGTTCATTCAAGGAGTGATGTAAATGCTTACATGAAGGTAGTGAAGGTATTGTAATTTCAGATGGATTATTACAAAGAATTTCATGGCAAGCTAAAGAAAACCTTTATGTCATAAGGTGGTAGTTGTTAGTAGGTTATCATGATTATGTTATACCATTAGAATATGAGTGCATGATATGAATCTATAGGCCAATTATAGGAATTGGTCTTGTCATTGTACTACCCAACCTTAAAGGAATTCCCAACCACTAGTTCATAAAAAGTAATTTTCTCAAATATATCAAATACAGTTCCACTTTTTCTTTAAATTTTTATATATTTTTGATCTGTACCATCTCACCGAAGCCTAAAATCCACAAGAGATTCTTAATTGTTGTCAAATGTTGCATAATATTGTCTTATGATGTGATATTTTATCTAAAGTCACTACTTTTTTTTAATAGTCATCAAGTGGTTGTGTTATAGGGTTACCCACCTAGGTCAAGCAGAGCCTAAAGTGTAGAAGGAAATCATTTGGCAAAGGTTACAATCCATTGTTCATTGGTCAACACCTTGAGATCTTTGTAGATATAGAAGTGGTAACCTCTTAGGAGAATTCAAGGTCATAATTAGTTGGAAACACCAATAGATTGGTGACTCTACTGGGGATAAATAAGAGTTTAAAATATTTAGAACCCAAAGATTTATATTGTGATAGTGGAACTTGTATTAGCTATTAGATTTTGGCCAATAAATAGATCTTGATGAATCTGTTGGGGACTTATTGTATTTTGAATCAAAAGAACCCAATTGCAACATCTATCCTTGTGGGTGGTGACTCTAAAGAATCAACCAGTGAGAAGACTATGTTAAAGATTATTTACTCAAGAAGGATTGTAGGAGATCTAGCTTCAAGAAGAGCCTAAAAAGTTAAAGTTTGGAAAGTCACAAAAATTGAGGACCTTCATACTTGAAGAGGGAGTTGCTGCAACATATATGTGAAAATACTTTGCTAGTGGAGTAAACTTGAAAATTGATATTTGAGGAGCTTCCAAATTCTTGAAGATTTTATCCTCCTAAAAGAGGTGGTGACTCTACAAAATTTTTCATTAGAGAAAGAGGATTTTGGGTCTGCAACACTTTTTTTCAGATATTTATCTATTGTTATCTTCAAGAGGAAATATTGTATGTGAAGGTTGGCTATAAAAAGTTTTAGAAAAACTTTTATTCCCTTATTCAGTGATTTCTAGAACTTAAAGAAAGTGATACAGAGAAATTGAGAAAAAAATAGTTGTAGAGGGAATATAAGCTTTCATTTACAAATATGTATAACCATTTTGGTTCTCCTTCTACAAGCTATAATGTTATCATCAAACAATAGTCATGTCCTTAGAGAAAAAATTTCTCTACTAAAAGATATAAACCTTTGGATTTCAGTAGAATCCAAGTTTATCCACACCCTGTCCGTAGAAGTATAATTGACTACCTACCAAAGATTAGAGGAGATTATGAAGGGTCAAAATTCAAGCATTTACAAGTTTCTATTGATTTGAGGGAAGACTACTAGATAGAAGAAGAAGAATATGTTATCATTAAGCTTTTTATAAATCATTAGAAAATGATGTTGAAGACTGGTTTTCTAGTATTCCAAAGCATTGCATATTTTCATGGCAAGACCTTAGAATACTATTCATTGATAAGTTTGAAGGAATAAATAATGAATGTTCATTTGATAATAAACATTTGAATATTCAATAATATTTTGAAAAGGAGATGAACATGAGGTTGAGTGTATATCACCTATTGATGCATTGTTTGATACAAGAAAACATGAGGGTGAATCCTCATAATTTTTATGATAGATTTATGAAGTATTTGTCTGCAATACCAGAATCACAAAGACCTAATGAATCACTATGTATTGATTTATTTTATGAAAATCTTGAGCTAGGTATAAGTACCATATAAATTTATTTAAAGCCTCCTAGATTTGAATGGATATACCAATGGATTTCAATTTTTATAGAGATGAAAAGGAGTTACGCAATAATTTACCACCTGCAATGTGTGATGGTATTGGTACTCTTTCTTTATTTGATCAAAGGAATGAAGACAATAAAACACAAATTAGTGATGATGTATCTTGTAGTGGTGTAGATGATGTTTTTGATTAGCCCATAGAAAAATATCTGTAGATGAAGAATGTAGTCATAACAGTTAGGATGTAAGATATGATGAGAGGAATGAAATATGTGAATTCATGCTTTATATTGTTTCTAAAAATATAGAAATAGAGAGCCAACTCTATATATTAGAGGAATATTGCACTGATGTAGATGCTATTGAATATATTATCTCACTCATTGATGAGAAAAGGATGTGCTATGATGAATCTTTTAAATCAGATGCATTAATATCTTCTTAAAGTGTACTAGAAATTGAGGATTTATTTTTGGGTCACCATATTGATTATACTAATTACAAAGTTTCAAGTATGCATGATGATAGCAGTATGGCAGATGCAAGTTTCCAACTAAATGAGGAACACCTTTTTCTAGTTGATCAAGATGACTACAATTCTATTTGCAGTCCTATTGAGTATGAATTCTTTCAAAAGAGTGTCTGAATTTTTGATTACTAATAGTGCATGTATAATTGTAATTCCATTTATTGATCAAAATGATGACAGTATGCATGCTTGAAGGCTCACAATTTCATGGTGATATTATGAAGACCTATGATAGTCTTGGTAGCTCTTTGAATGATCAAATTAGTTCAAATTGCATGTTGATGGTATAAGAGTTTTAAAACCTTGTATGGAAAGGTCAAATGCTAAAATTCACTTAGTGAGTTAAATATCCTCTTTTCAAAAAAGGAATATGATTCTATAAGGAACAATGAAACTCCAAGTTTACTTGGAGATGAGCATAATATGGGATATGAATTAGATATGCTCTTTGTAGATGATGTCTATAATCTTCCTTGTTGTGGTATACTTGAATCATGTTAATTATTCAAGTGTTGAGGATAGTATTGCTTCAATTTTTCATGGTGATGATACAAAGGAGGTTGTTGACTCATGGAATACTCATGAAGTTGGTAGCTCGCATTAAGATCGTAATATGGAATAAATACTGCCTAGTTCAAAGCTAGTGCATAATGATAGTATTTCTTATGAATGTTTAAATTTTAACATGAAAATGGAAGACAAGGAAGATGTTTGTAGTAAATTATATTCTGTGGAGTATAAGTATTTTCATTTTCCTATTCATATTGATAGTTTATTGATGTTGCATAATATTAAAGTTGTTGCAAATGGATGTCACAATAATTATGACTTTGCTAGAGTGGAAAAATATGACATCCATGGTGTTATGCATCATAAGGAATTCCAATTGATGCCTGAATTTCTAATTTCACTAGACCTAAAAAAATTGAAAGAAGCATGAACAAAGGTCTAATGAATAGTGATAGTGGTAACTCTAGTGAGAAAAATTTGGATGCTAAAATTCTTATTTCAGGTATGGAGTTCCCTTCTTCTGAGAATAAGGTATTTAAAAGAGGAAAATTCATGTTCTACCTTTTTGGCTACTTGGGGTCATCAATAAATGTCTAAATTTTTAAGCCCTTGATTCTCTGTAAATAAGTATGTGCATTCTTTTCACCCTTTACCTACAATTTTTGGCTTGGTCTATATTCCTTGGATTTTTCTAGATCCTCACTTGCCTTCATAGAAGCTAATGCCCCCAAACAAGAGCCATTGTTAACATGTTTGAAATTTTTTAGGTCTCTATTTGAGAAAGTGAAATAGTTGTAAAAAATGTAAAGTTGCAAAATTGCTAAAACCCTAAACCCTTGATATAACCTTGAAGGTATTGCATGCACTATATTTTCTATTCTTTTGTTGACTTGTTTGGCTAGTCACTCATGACTTTTTTCATTGCTCAAGGACCCCCACTTCATTCTTTAATCAAGCCCATTTTCCTAAGCATCAACTCAACTCATTCCTTTCAAATGTTTTTAAGCATTCACTTAAACCTATGATCCTATCAGAGCCCACTTGACATGTGTCACCATTTCACAAGAAATCTTCATTTCATGGATACCTTTCATCTTCACTATGATTCCTTGTGAGCTTGCAAAAAATTGACACGTCCCCTCAATTTTCACTTGTATGTGTCCTTTGTATATTAAATGCTAAATCTCACTCACTTTGGACCCTTCCTAGACATGCATCAAGATCCCACAAGCTCACAAGCTCACTTTTTGCCTACCCCACCATATTTTTGAACTCATAGTATTGTGACATTTATCACTTCACTCTCACTTGGTATACATGTGGCATTCTTTGGTTGTTTTGTGCTAAAATGGTTTGTAGTAAGCCCAAATTTTATTTTTCTTTCTGACCTAAAAATATGTGATTGATTGACATTTGTTTGATCTTGATGTATAGCTTTGTTCCTCACATCTATGTGTTTTCTTAGGAGGGTCCCTTTCCAAGCTGTGAACTCATAGAATTTTAACACATGGAATTATTTTGTGAGCTCTCTTCTTTTGTATGCACCTTTCATTTTGCTTTATCTCCCTTGTGAACATGTGATTTCTTGCCACATGTCAACATTTTGGGTAACATTTGTGCTTGAGGAAAATCAAATCAATGATTGATATTCAAAGTTTATAGGTGACTATTATGGTGAGTCTATAGTGCATGATTTCAAATGCTCAGGTACCACCCTCAATGGTATTTCCATGTTCCCAAGGTAACTGAGTGGTAGAATTAACTAATGGTGCCCTACAAGTTTCCTTTGATGCACAATTTGGGGAGGTTCCATTTCTCTAGACATGAAAATAAATGTTTGATGATTAGGATTGCATTGCATTTGTGTGCCCGATTAGATTTTATGTGACCTCATTAGATTTATTCCTTGTGATTAACCCTAATTGGATTAGAGTTTGATGTTTGATCATATGAGTTATTCTTTAACTATAAAGGAAAGTATTGTATTCTTTTCAATGAGGTGTTGTTCTTGATGGTTAGTAGGTCTAGGGAGGGACTAAGTTTTATTTTAGGGTTTTGGTCTTGTATTTTTGGCTCCTTAGCATAAGGGGAGATACTGGTTTTTTAATAATAGGTGAAGATCCTTATTCTATAAGGAAAATAATTATAATCCTCTTATAACATGATTACATATTATGTGAATACATACTACAAGGTTATTATCTCCAAATTTTAGATGTAATACCTTTTGAATCAAAGTAATGAGGTTATGGTGGTTATTCAAATAAATTTTTTGTTTGAGATATTTATTTGTTTGTTTTCCATTCAAGGATTAGTGTAAATGACTACATGAATGTAGTGAAGGTATTGTATTTCAAACGGATTATTAAGAAGAATTTTGTGGCATGCTAAAGAAAACCTTTTTTTCATAAGGTGATAGATGTTAGTAGGTTATCAAGATTATATTATAGCATTAGAATATGAGTGCATAATATATGACTCTATAGCCCAATTATATGCACTAGTCTTTCCATTATATTACCCAACCTTGAAGTAATTCCCAACCGTACTGGGTCATAAAAAGCAATACCTCAAATATATCAAATACAAATCTACTTTAATTTTTTATATGTTTTTTATCTGTACCATCTCATCGAAGCCTAAAATCCACAAGAGATGATTAATTGTTTCCAAACCTTGCATACTCTTGTCTTATGATGTGATATTTTATTTCCAGTCATGCACTACTTGTTATTTTTCACTAGTTATCAAGTGGTTGTGTTATAGGGTTACTCACTTAGGTCTAATAGAGCCTAAATTGTAGAAGGTGATTATTTAGTGGAGGAAATCCCTTGTTCGTTGGCCAACACCTTGAGATCTTTGTAGATAGAGAAGTGGAAACCTCTTAGGAGAATTTAAGGCCATAATTAGTTGGAAGCACCAACATATTAAATAATACAGTCAATTAAACTAATTAAAGGCTCAAACAAATCATGTAACAAAACTTGAGAATTAATAATCTTAGGGTCATAAAAATAGGAAGTGATGAGAAGGAATGGCAGGGCAGTGAGCGGGTTGTCTAGTTGATGGTGAGGATACCAGGATCCTTGACCTGTAGTTGGAAGTGTGGGTTCTATTTCCTTTTCCACGTTTCCCAGAGATGCTTGTTGTCGGGAGTCTTTAGTGGCTCTGAAGGATGATTCTCTAATTTCTTTTGGATCCTTTGGTAAGGGACTTAAGAATGATTTCCTCTTCTCATCGTGCCCTAATATTGGGGATGTGTTTGGTGTGGAGGGTTCAGGTTCTACTTGGGTTTTTTTGCCTCTTTCTACTCCTAATGTGTCTCTTGTTTTGGCAGTGGTTGTCCTTGAGGGGTTGGCTTCAATTGCCTTTGGTGTGTTTGAATTTGGGCATTAAGATGTGCCGCTTTCTTCTTTTTCTACAATTTATTTTTTGTCTCCCTTATCCTTGGGGTCTAAGTCTCCTCCCATTGTTGTTCCTTGTTATGTCTTTATACAAGGAGGACACATTACAAAATTCCAAGCGGGATTATCTCACAATAATGTATCCCCCAAACCTGGGGCATCTTGATTTTTTCTTGAAATCACATATTTTTTAGAAAATATAATAATTTAATCCTTGAGGGGTTTCATCTAAAGGGTTTTAATTGAAGAGGGTTAGATAAGACCCCCTTAAATCAAACCTTCTATGATAAAACCCATCTAGTCTTAAATCATACCCACAATGGAGTCTCTTTAGCACCTATCAAAATGCTGACAAAAAAAACACATTTTCTTTACCTTTTGAGAGATCAAATAAAGTGATTTATAAATTATGTTTTGTAACTATATAGGTGTTAAATTATAAGCTTTCCAAAAAGCATAATTTTAAATATTTTTAATAAAATTGAAAATATTTATATTTTATTTCTTGTGAATGTTTTTTTTTCACCATACATCAAGGTATTTCTTTCACACATAGAAAAAATACAAAATAGAGATTTAAAAAAAATAAAAATGTGTGCACTAGGTATTGATCTCCTTGTTTCAGAAAAAATAAAATAAAAAATTTCAATGCATACAATGTGTTACAACATGTAAATCTATGTCCACATTATAATTACTTTGAATTTTGAAATTAATTAAATAAAAATATACAACAAAAAATTATGAAAAAATATCCATGTACTAGATATTGATGTTACAAATCTATATTTTGAAAATTATAATTTTATCCTTTTAATAGAAAGAATTATGCTCTATAACATAAACATCACTTTTTAAAAATGTTGTTTACTATAAAAAATAAGTTATTAAAAGTTACGTAAAAAAATCACAATTTTTTTAAATATATATATTTAGAATCTACCAACAAATCCTCACAAATCACTAGTTTGCATCATGTCTAAAATTATTAATGGTTTAGTTTATATAGGTTTCATAAAGTGAAAATTTGATAAAAAAATATTTATTTCAATGTCCTACTTTGGCCAAAAAGTGGAACACAGTATTGTGGACTGACCTGACAAGGTTAATATTGACAATTTGACCTCCAAGTGGGTGAATGCTCTTACAAGGAAATTTTTAGGTGCTAGGCCTAATGTGGACAATTTCAAATCTTGGGTGAGGAGGAATTGGAAAACAAAAGGTGCATTGGAGATTGATGTTCTACCCTATGGTTTCTTTATCATATCTTTCTCTCTTCTTGATGATTTCCTTCAAACATTGAATTAAGGCCCTCGATTTCTTGGAAAATTGAGCCTCTACCTTTTGAAGTGGGAACTTGGGTTGGATCTCAACAAAGTTGAATTTAAAAAAGTTCCAAAGTGAGTATTCCTAGCTTACCATTGGATTTTTGGGATGAAGAAGAGTTGACTATCATTTCCCACTCTTTGGGTGATATCATTATGATTGATGAAGTAACCAAATCTAGAAAATGTTTCCTCTTTACTAGATTTTTTTGTCAACATTGTTGTTGGAAAGCAACTCCCGTTGATTAATCTTTCTTCAAAGCTTGGAGATTGGATTCAACACATTGATTATGAGGGTCCCTTGTGATATGTTGCAGTTGTTACAAGATGAATCAAAATATTATTATGTGTGACTTTCCCATGAGTGATCACTATCATCTTAAGGTCCAAAAAGTTCTTTTTGCTCCCAATGTTCCCTCATTAAGGTTGGGTGATATGGGTTGTTTTGTTGTGAATAATGAGTTTTTTGAGAATTACTCTTCTTTGTATGAGAATTGTAATGGTTTAATTGAGGAAACAATTCCTCCTTTTGGCTCCTATCCCCCTCGCAATATTTTTTTTCAATCCTGCTCCAAATGAGTTTAGGGGACATTTCTAAACCCAACCAAATTGGGTTTGATTCAAAAAATCATTGAAATGCTAATTATCTAAAGTATTTTGGATTTAAACCACCATAGGTGGTGATCTAGCTCCTTGAAGGCTCCTCACCTTAGCTCTATTATCCTCTTGCATGGGATTTCATGCCTTACTTTTTTGTTTGGTCTGTTGGTTTTTTCTTTTCTTTTTGGGTATTGTAAGGTGAATTTGTCATTTCTTTGTCATTTCATAAAGTGAAAATTTGATGAAAAATATTGATTTCAATGTCCTACTTTGGCCAAAAAATGGAGCACAGTATTGTTGTTTGACCCGACGAGGTTATTGACAATTTGACCTCCAAGTGGGTGAATGCACTTACAAGGTAGTTTTTGGGTGCTAGGCCTAATGTGGACAATTTCAGATCTTAGGTGAGGAACTAGAAAACAAATGGTGCACTGGAGATTGATGTTCTACCCTATGGTTTCTTCATCATCTCTTTCTCTTCTTGATGATTGCCTTCAAACCTTGAATGAAGGCCCTTGGTTTCCTAGAAAATTGAGCCTCTACCTTTTGAAGTGGGAACTTGTGTTGGATCTCAACAAAGTTGACTTTAAAAAAGTCCCAAAATGGGTCTTCCTAGCTTACCATTGGATTTTTGGGATGAAGAAGAGTGGACTATCATTTCCCACTCTTTGGGTGTTATCATTATTATTGATGGAGTAACCAAATCTAGAAAACGTTTCCTCTTTGCTAGAATTTTTGTCAACATTATTGTTAGCAAGCAACTCCCTTCTTCAATCAATATTTCTTTAAAGCTTGGAGATTGGATTCAACACATTGATTATGAGGGTCCCTTGTGATATGTTGCAATTGCTACAAGATGGGCCACAATATTGTTGTGTGTGACTTTCCCATGAGTGATCATTGTCATCCTAAGGTCCAAAAATTTATTTTTGCTCCCAATGTGCCCTCATTAAGGTTGGGTGTTATGGGTTATTTTGTTGTGAATAATGAGTTTTTTTGAGAATTACTCTTCTTTGTATGAGAAATCTAATGGTTTAATTGAGGAAATAGTTCATGTTCCTCCTTTTGGATCCTTTCCCCCTCGCAATAATTATTTTAATCCTCATCCAAATGAGTTTAGGGGACATTTCTAAACCCAACCAAATTTGGTTTGTTTCAAAAAATCATTGAAATGCTAATTCTCTAAATTATTTTGGATTTAAACCACCATTGGTGGTGATTTAGAGCTCCTTGAAGGCTCCTCATCTTAGCTCTATTGTCCTTTTACATGAGACTTCATGCCTTTTTTTTGTTTTGGTCTCTTGGATTTTTCTTTTTGTTTTTGGGTATTGTAAGGTGAATTTGTTATTTCTATGTATGGGCTTGGCCCTATCAGTTCATAGGTCTAGTAAAAAATGTGTACCATAATTAAAAAAAACTTTGGAATTGGAATCAAAATAATAGAAATAAATTTACTTAGTTGATTTTGATTGGTGAATGATAGTTATATGTTATTTTGTTCATAATTTTTAAACTACAAATCAAAATTACTTCTTTTACGCATTGGAAGTAGAAAAAGGAAATTTAAACTAGGTTACTCATAAAAAATGGTGGATTGATCTACCACATGCAAAATCAGCTCAAAGTGTTGTGGATCTAACCTTCTATGTGGATATGACTTGTAATTTTGTAGGTGTAGACTCCTAAAATTGCTTGAACGCATCACACATTCTTAATTCTCCTTTTTACACCACTTTCTTCATTATCCCCTAATTCATCAATTTTAATTAAATAATTTATAATTATTTGATTAAATTCCCTATTTTCCTCTATTAATTAAATAATTAAATATTATTTGATTAATTCATCAAAATCATCATTTTCCTCTAAATTCACATTAATTGAATAATTTAATTAAAATCAATTTCCCTCTTTCCACCTTGATTAAATAAATATAATTATTTAATTAAATTAAATTTTCTTCAATTCCACCTGATTAAATAATTTTCAATTACTTAATTAAAAATTCTAATATTCCTCACCTCATAATTAAATAATTTTCTTAATTATTTAATTAACCAATGTTCCTCTAACTTGCACAAAGCATATTTTGTTTTGAAACGAGAATGTTCCTTTCCAAAACATCTTCCCTCCAATATATCTTAAACTAATTTCCCTAAATTAAGGGGATATTTTGAGTTAACTAAATCTCTCATTCATCCTTCATTGTTGATCACTTGATCTAATCTCATCCATTGATCAATTTATCCTTCAATCTCAATCATCAATCAAATATCTTAGAAATCTATAAAATAAGCCATCCTTTTCATAAAAAGAACCACAATTCTCATAAGGAATTCATGATCATTTTTAGAACATCTTTGAGCATTTTGAGCGTCATACTTGAGAATCAAGATCATCAATCAAGCTTTTGCAACATGAGTTATGCACAATTTGAGCAATCCACATCCTAAATTGGCATAATTCCACACAATGAAATACTAGGTTTGCTTTTTCTTTGAGTTAACTGATCTTAATTTGATTTGTTTTTGTGATCTTAGGTTAATTCGTTGGTTCAATTGCATTTTATTTCATTGAGTATGAGTTTAAAATTGGTCTTTTTTGGTGGGTCTTGGATATTTCTAACCCTAATTGTGTTAATTGTATTTTTAATCAATTTCTCATTATTCCCCTATGACATTTTGGCACGCCTAGTGGGACCCACGTCCCTAAATTGTTACTTATAATTTTTTTGATGATCTACAAGTTACAATAATGCTTCTACAACATATCGATGCTTTTGTTTGTGTGTAGTGACATTTTTATCATGTATTTACATTATTGATCTATTACAAATACAAGTTTCATATATTTCAATGCATTTGTTCTGACACATTTATTGTTTTGTCATTATAGGTTATAGTGATGCTTTTGTAATTTAAATTATAATGACACTTTTTTCTAGGATCGACGCTTCTACAATTTATAGTGACACCTGTTTTGGTAAATCAATGCTTCTGTTTTAATTACAGTGATACTTTTGTTTCTATGCTTTTAGATTTACCTAACCGTAGTGTAGACATCAGAATTTGACCACTCCCATTTGGTCAAATTCGTCTCTTTTATTCATCTATTTCATATTCTCCATCAATATTAATTAAATGATTTATTTAATTAATGCTCCCCTCTTTTCCTAAGGTTTCTAAAGTATTTAATTTAATAATTAAATACTTTACCTTTCATCCCTTCCTCTCTAAATTAAATAAATATATCAATTTATTTAATTTAGTCACTTAGCATTTTCAATTTAAATCAATTTTAAATTCCCTCTTTTCTCTCTCCTTGTCACATCCTCCATAATCCTCTTCTAATCTGGATTAGTTTAATTAATCCATGATTAAGATGTGCACACCTTTAATCAAGATTAATGTCACATCCTCCATATTTTTCCACTTGCCTCTAATCTCATTAGTCTTCTTAATCACCTGTTTGCACAACCTTAATTTAATCCTCATGTCATTTTTGGTATTCCTCAAAGTCAACCTTCATAAGTACTTTCTTCATTTAGCCAAGACCTCTTCCCCATGTGAATTAAAAATTCACATTTATTCTTTCAAGGTTCTCCTCTTCCCCATGAAGGTTGTTGGGAAATTATAGAACCTCTCACATGTCACATCACCCACATGGGGACAAGGACCTCCTTTACAAGGACCTTGTCTTATCCCCAAGGTACTTCCAATCATGTGAATTTAAAATTCACGTTTATTACTCCAACTTTTCTCTCTTCCCCGTGATGATTAGTGATGCATTCTAAAATTCTTCACATTTCAACATCCTTCCACATGGGGACAAAAACTTCCTTTTTGAGGAAATCTTCGGACCCTAATCCCAAGGTACTTGCAAGTACTTCCACCTCACATATCCTCTTGCCACATCATTTCCACATGGCAATATGTGAGGGCTTGTGAGTCCTCAACTCACCATGGCCCTTCATCTTGTTCATGGTGGCTAAATCTTAGCCATCCAATTCTTTAGAGACTCTTCCCCTAAAATAGAGGATTTTAGTCTCATTTTCATTCACAATTAGATGCATTCACAATTCAATATCAAACAATCTAGCATTCTACTCTCAAGCTCAATCATTCAAACACTTATATTATCATCCTCCATTATTGCACTTCAAGCTTTCATTACATACATTTCCATACATTTATCCAAATACCCACATCCATTGTTGCATCCTCCATTGAATTTAGATAATTTTGCATAGCATATTAGGTCATTTTCCATCAAGGAGCACACAACTAATCTACATCTAAGGGCCAACCAAAGGATCAATTTGAGAAAGGTATAATCTTTCCTTTATCTTTCTTTTGTTCAAGTTCAACTAGGCTTATCTTGAGGTGGTGTTTTGTGTATTTCTCCTTTTGCATTTCTTTGATTTTGCATCACTTAGGGTAGGAAATCACACTACACACACCTAGTAATGTGTGCCTAATCTTTTGAATTTTACACTAACATATCTTGTGCAGCTTGTGGAAAAGATTGGGAGAGGACAAGAAACAAAACACGAGCTCATTATAATGTGCTCGCGTTATGGGCAACTTAGACCATAATGTGAGCTTGTTATAACATGCTAATGTTATGTTCAACTTAAACCATAATGTGAGTTATAATGAACTCACATTATGGTCTATAGGGTGTCAAAAAGGCGAGGTGGGTACTTTTTCATCCCCCATATTTGTGCACTTACCCCACTAGGGGGGTACAAAATAAATTATTACAATTGAAATTAGGACTCAAATGTCCAATTATATTTTTACAAAATTTAGACAATAAGGAAATACATGAAATGGGAAACCTTTACCACTTTGATCATGATCTTAGAGCTCCTCCCAAGATCCTTAGTCCCTAGCCTTGTGAAATCAAAAGATCCACTCCCTTCGTGCTAGGAGATAATCACATGGACCAAAACACAATACACATAGGGGTAGGCTTACACTCAGACCAATCATGAAGTAAACATGCAATAGACATGGCATAAAAAGATTACTCAATGACATAAAAAGGGATAAAGTACCATATCTCATGAAATACAATTCAATGAGTAAAAGAACTAGATCTTAGAAAGGGTAGGGAGTGTCATCACAATGGCCTCAAGACTTGGCCAAGAGGAATCAAGTATACCTCTCACAAGAGATGAGGCTACTCAACCATACAAGTTCTAGTGCTTCCTAAGTAGGCATGTCTTCCAGACTCATCTTGAGTCTATATGAGCACTCTAGGCATTATGAGGCACCATTATCTTGGTTTATTTTAATTTCCCATGTGTTTCTTTAGTTATCACTTAATTAAGATCTTCTACATGAGATATCCTTGGCCCCCTTTGTGCCCCAAAAGATGTTGGAAACCAAGTAGTCCCATACTTCTCTCTAACACCTATGTCCTAGGTTAATTACATTCCTAAAATTAAATGTGGAATACAAAACAAGAAAAATAATTCGCTCATCAATTTTGTAACTGTAGACACTGAAAAATGTCCTAATCAATATCATACACTTATAATAGATTTACTAGCATCATTTCCTCATCAAACTCATCTTATTTTTGCTTAATTGATTAAATTAGCCTAGCTATTCAATTAATTGCATCATTTTCATCTAGTGGCCTAATTAATTTAATCAGGTTAATTCATCCCCATTCATGCTAACATTTCATCTCATTAAATTAAATACATCAAAATGCTTAATTTAATTTCCTAAGTCATCTTATTTAATTAAATAACCCTAAGTTATTTAATTCAATATCATTTCATTTCTCCCCCATTCATTAAATCATTTAATTTAATGAATAAACACTTTTCTTCTAAACCCCTAATTGCATGATTAAATCTTGTTTAATTAGCAATTAATCTAACTTTCCTCTAAGCAAAGGGAATATTCCTTATCCCTTTTTTGCACAATTAAAACTTTTTTTTAATTTGCAAATTGCCTTTGTCCTCACCCATGGGAATATTCTTATTCCCCCATCATTTGAAAAGGGATATTTTCACTTGGCTTCTTAAGCAAGTTTTAACCTTTAACCTTTTGAACAAGTCACCCTTGACCTGTGTGAGAAGGTCAAAAGTGTGTTTGTTTGAGGCAAGTGTGAACCCTTGATTAAAATCTCATCACACATTCTCATTCGTTGATGAGAATCCATGATCTATGCCTCTTATCTCCTTCATCTTTGATCGTTGATTAATTTTTTTTATCTCAACCCTTCATTCTTCATTTGCTTTCTTATAAATAGGTCACTATTTGGAGACAAATGGATCCACATTTTTTTAGACCAAACTTATGCTGTTGAAACTCATACATCCATCTTTCAATTGTAAACTTATATAATTGAATTCACTCACACTCACACTCATATTTACTCACTTTTTAGCTTGTATTAGTTAATTTAATTGCATAATAACTTAGAGCATCCATTAATGGCTTCCATGCATCCATCTTAGCTTGTTTATAAATTAGTGTTTTCATCTTTTAGCTTAGAATTAGCTTAGATTAGCTTAGGAATAGCATAATTAGTGCATTTATAGCATAAAATCATGGTAACTTAGCTTGCATCATGTTCATTTTTAGCATAAACTAGGTTTTCATACATCAATCACAATGGTTTCATTGATTCTCTTCCATAGAATCAATTGAAACAGGCTCACTGCTCACGGGATTGGGAAAGGGTTGTTGTTTCACATCAACACGACCCTAATTCCAAAACAAGATAAGTTTCAAATGGGTTAGATTATGAATTTAATTGTTTTCTTAGTTTGTAGCTTTCAATTTCAGTAAAATGCTTAGTTTAGATTTCCAATTTGAATGATCTTGTTTGTAGATGTAGGTTTATTTGGTGAAGTCTAATCGACCCTCACTGACATTTCCTCATCTCACATTTTGGTGCTAGAAGGAGGGAAAACCATTAACAATTTTTTGGCTCGAATTTTGTTTGTTTAATGTTTTACAGGTTGGAGTGACACTCAAAATACAAACAACGACACTATTGAAAGATCATTGCCATATAACAACACCACTACAATTTGAAATCTTGACATTGAATTAATGCACCAACATTGATTTAAATTTGGTGACACTTATTTAATTTGTAGGTATCAAAAAGTTCAAACGACAATGCCCAAACTTCACTAGAGCGACACTAACAAATTTAAAACCGTGATGCCAATGCGAGAAGCAATACCGAGCAAAATATAGACACTATCGTGCTCATTGTTCCTATTGCAAAGCAATGCCCATTTTCACCAAAGCAATGCCCATACTTCAAATTGTGATGCTACCGTGTTTAGTGATGCCTAGCCAGGGTAATAAATTTTATGCCTATTTTTTTGACATGTGATTTAATTTCTTGGATTTACCTGAACATTGATGTGCTTCTAACTATGTTTTGGTTGTTAGGCTAACAAGGTTTTGCAGGTTTAAAGACATGGAGCCGAAGTGAAGAAATCTTTTCTATCTTAAAAATTCTATAGTTTTAATAAGCGTTTGACGCTTTGGGGCAATTATAACCCAATTTTATGCTTTCTACTTTTTGCTTTAGGAAACACACTAAATTTCAATTTGGTTTAAAATGAATGCTCAAAGTTTGATAAAATTGAAACTTCACATCATCATTTTATTTTGGGCTTAAAATTGAACAAGGCAACTTCATTTTTCAATTGGTGCTCAAAACGAACTCATCACTGCTTTGAAGGGGTAAAATTTACAACTGTTTGCTATGTTTTGTGGTTTTCAACGTTGTTAGTGGATGCATATGCAATTATCTCACACCATTTGGTGATATTGAGAAAGAAAAACATTCCTTAACACTTTGCAAAATCACCTACATCTTTCAATTTGGATTAAAATTGAACCCCCTTGCGAGTGTGAGAAAAAATCATAGTGTATGTTCTCTCTTTGTTCATGCAAGAAAAGATGATCGAACTATGAATGTACTTTCTCGATATTGTTTATCTTTAGATAGCTTTCCTTTGTGGGAAAAATTACTCACCCCAAGGGAATGACTCAAGTGATAACATACTAAATCCAAGATCTTCCAATTGCTATATAAAGATGTGTTGTGACGGAAGTCATTAACAATAGGTGCGGATGTGTCATACCGATAAGTGCCACCTTTAGTATCCATGTGATACATAGAAATCCTTCCTTAGGGAAAGGACTGGGAGGACTCTTGATTCTGCATAATTTTGAGCTAATCTTGTCACATGTATGGCCACCTTGAATGGAAGTCCTTACTACAATACTTTGTTTAGCAAGCCAAAATCCTAAAATATTTGTTGGTGCAAGAACGGTCATTCTGAAGCCACCCCACATTTGTACTATTCAATTTTAGAAACAAAAAAAATCCTTTTAATCTTGAGATTTGCTGGTCCCGAGAAGTGTGTGATGTGGAGGGGAGCTAGTGTTGCCAAATCTTTAACTGTTCGCCTTGTCTAGTGTTTGGAGAAATCCCAGTGGGGACTCAGAAAATATGGCCATTTCTATCCTAGGATTGTAAATGATTGTGAGTTAGTTTAACACTTTGCTTGGTTTCAAAATGATACAAAAACAAACATTCACTATCATCCTCAAAATTTCGAACACTTTGGCTCAAATATGGACTTCTTGAGTTAGCCTTGATATTACTGCTTGTCCTAAGGATTTATCCTTAGTGATTTTTAAATATCTTAACATTAATCTCAAACCCATATTTTCCCAAAGACAACATAGGCAATTATGGATTTAATCTAATAATTTTCATGAAATGGACATTGTGAAAGTTATGATGTTTTTGACATAAACATCTAGTTTGGAAACATAATCAAGACAAGTGTTTGTGGTAAAATCAATTCACTTCAGAAAGATAAATTGAAAAATGAACCCCACATGACTATATGGAGATCAATCGATCGTGTTGAACAACCTAATCTTCCAGGTTCTATAATTCAGCCAAGCTTTGAACTCATTAATGAAGAAAAAACTGATCTCATTATAATTTTGAGAAGCTTCACTTTTGAAACCAAGGAAACAAATACACAGTGGAGAAACACAACAACCATTTTAGATGAAGAAGAGGAACAAGCTGACTTGCATGGCAATAAATATCTTCCTTTCTTCCATAAACTTAAACTGTTTTCATATGATCTCACATAAAATTAGGATCCCTAAGGAAAGGTCTGTAGGTCATTATTTTAGACTTAGGCATCTCAATCCAAAAGCTCTCAAGAAACACCTTTTAGCACTTCACAAAAATAGAGACATGTTGGTAGAAAATTTTTATAGACACACTTCAAGGTACAGTCCAGAATTATATGCATTCTTTTGGAGTCAAAACCCTGATATTTTTACATGATGTCGAACTCCTATAAATGATTCATCAAACAATCAAAATCCATAGGGGAAAATCTCTAGCTCATCATTTTAGACATAGGAATCATAGAACAAGGTTTGGTCAAAAGTGGGCTTCAATATTTTACCGTAATCATTATACCTTGATGAGAAAATTTTATGCTTGAGCTAGGAGAGCCCGAACAGGTTTGAACATTCACATCCATCTTCTCATTTAAATCAACATTGAGTCTTTAGGATTTGAACATTTTAGAGGTCTAGCATCATTCTCAATACCTTGGTCTTGTCAAAACAAAGGTTCACTTTAGGTCAACATTGGGTCAAACATTTCACTCACCCCTTCATCAAAATCCATCCTTCACTTCATCCAACTTTGCAAAATTTTGAGTACACCAACACTTTGTGACTTAAACATCAAATCAAATCAAACCAACTGCTCACTTAGCTATTTTTTATGTGAAATGTATCATTTTCCATGCACTTAGTTAAGCTAGTTATCATCCTTGAACTAGTTCATCTTGAAGGTCACAAGTCTACCCTAAAGATTTACAAGTTCATTAACATCCTTTATCCCAACATCAAAAAATAAAACTTAAGTCAAAAGTGTTGTCCCAAAATGTTTGCAAATATCACTTCCCACATCACTCATCTTTACATCCCACATTATCATCATTTCTCCCAAAAGACTTAGAGTGTCCCTTTTACCTATATTTGAGTCAACTAGAGAGTTCAAACATTACAAAACTCAACACAACTCTCCCATAGGTGACACAAAATTTATGGTAAATACAAGATCACAACACAAGAGAATCATGGAGAAAACCAAAGTTACATTTACCTCAAGTGATCCAAATCCTTTAGAATTTAATCCTAGAAGTCATGTTACCTCGTCACATCAAAGACCATATGAGATTGAAGACATCATGAATAATCCATTTGAGCTTACTAGGGAAGAAATTATGGAACATCAAGCCTTTGAAAATGTAGCTCATATCTCCCTGACGTTTGCAGCATAGAATTTAACACAAGGTTTCACAACTCCATCGCTAGGGCTAAATCAAACCTACATTCCTAGTCTTGCAACCAACCTTGCTAAATATTTTGGTCACACCTCACCATTTGAAATTAGTACACTTGTAGGTACCTTTTAAACTAATCCTCCACCTACAACAACCGCTTGGACACCTACTTTTAGTGCTCCTCCTATTTTTGAAGCTCTAAAACAACCAGACACACCGCTTGAACTTCATTATTCCACAAGCACTTCAACATTTCGAGGACACCCTTCTTCATCCACACCTATGAGTACCACAAGTGTTCCCACCATCAAGCAAAGTGGTATAGACCAAGTATCTCAAAACAACACACAAGGGCATGCCAATAATAGATCACAAAACCAACCCTTAACACAAATGGGGACATCTTTATCCAACTCTTCAGTGGGTTCATCCATTCCATCTACCATTTCCATCTCATCCACTATCAATCCACCTCAAAACAATCCCTTGGTTACAATTTCTATCAATCCAGGAAGTACCTTGATCACAAATCCCTTGTTTACATCTTCTACACAAGGCAATCCTCAAAACATAGGACAAGAGAATCTTTTCAATCAATGGACTCAAGGTCCTAGTGTGTCATTTCCAGTGCAAAGTTTAATGACATCATCTTTTCCCATAGTCCCCTTTACTATTCCAAATAAATCAAGACCTCAAACATACATTCCTCCACCTCATTCTACCATCTTACAAGGAATGTTGAATCAAGGGAACCCTCCACCTTTCACCAGCTATCCATTACCTACTCAAAACATAAATATCCATAATCCTTCATAGATTTCTTGACAACCACTTGATCCCACATTACAAGCACATTCCTTAGCTTTACAGCAAGCAAAACAAGCCTATCAACAAGTTGTCCACCCAAAAAAACAACAAGAAGCAACCTTAGCATAGCAACAACAAGAACAACATCAAGAAGCCTTAGCATAACAACAACAACAACAACAAGAAACCTTAGCATAGAAATCATAGCAAGCAACATTAACAACACAACAAGCCACACAACAACAACATCAAGCGCAACAAGCAACTTTATTAGCACACCAACAACAACAGACCCAACAACAAGCCCTAGTGGCACAAGAACAACAACAAGCTCAACAACAAGCCCTACTAGCTCAACAATATTCCCAACAACAACAACAAGGTTCCTATTATCCTCATTTGAACATCATCAATCCAAATGCATTGGGAACATATCCATCACTTTCATAGAATCTCACAACATCATACAACCAATATAACTCATCTGTCATCCCACCATATGTTCCTCCACCTAATTTGCAAGATGATCTAGCCTCACAATTGAAAATACTCTCACAAGAAATTTAGGACCTTGGCATGGGCAAGACAAAGAAACCTTGTACATAGTTCACTTGTGTCCTTACCAATTTGACCGAAACATAGCAATGATACCATTCCCTCTTGGTTTTGAAATCCCCAAATTTAACAAATAGAAAGGGAGAGGAAGTCCTATGGATCATATCAAAGAATTTAATGTCATGTGCATGGAGGTGGCTTACAACAATTCATATCTAATGCACCTCTTCCCTCAAAGTTGAACATGTCATGCTATGGATTGGTTTTTTGATTTTCCTCCTAGTATCAAAATTTTTCAAGAAATCACTGATAATTTCATCGATCACTACTCCTTCAATCTTGACATGGATGTCAGTCTAGAAGAATTATACACTCTTAGACAAAATCAAGGATAAATTTTTGCTAATTTCTTACAACGATGGAGACAAAGAGCTAATAAAAGCAAGTGGCCTATTCCTGACAAACAACAAGTGGGAATCATCATAGCCAATCTAGATCCAAATCTGTCATTCCACTTGAAAATGCAATGCATCACATTATACAATGAGCTTGTCCCTAGAGCACTTAACATCGAAAGAGCTCTAATCTCACAAGGAAATACTCAAGCTTACAAAGAGAACTATCCTTCAACTAGTTTGAATGAGAAACCTCGTGTATGGGTAAGAACAAAAATGTGACAAGTGATGGTGTAGTAGACACTAAGGTCATACTAAGTGCTCCTAGACCTAATAACAATCAATTTTCTAACATCCAGCCAACTATGCAACAAACAAAACCTCCTCAGAATAATCAAATCAGTAACATCGACATGCAACAAAGGAAAATTGCTAAAAAAAATAACTATCCCAAATACAAGTACACACAGTTATCATAACCCATCAAGATGATCATGAAGGAATTGGTAGAGTTAAATCTGATAATGGTTCCCAACTTTGAAATCTACCAAGAACCACAAGAGAAGCCATCCTAGTACAACGAGTGTGATCTCTATGACTTTCATAAAATAAAAGGGCCAAAAACAACAAATTGCATGAAACTCAAGAATACCATCCAAGATCTCATATAAAATAATTCCATATCTGTTGAGGTACCAACCAGGAATCAAGATCTTAAGATATACAAGAACCCTATGCCGGATCATAAAAAAGAAAAAAAAAACAACGAAGCTAAGGATTACACCAATGTGTAGCATACCTATTCCAATGTAGTTGCCTCCTATGATAGTGTTATCAGTGTTGTTACCATCAAAGGAGCTAGTACAGAATGTGGATTCACCACACAACGTGGAAAAATAACCATTCAAGGAGTTCCATCTTAATCTAGGACACAACCTACTTTTCCCACATCTAATCATAGCAATTACAATCTTCTATATCAGCTTAAACAAATCCCCGCACATATATCAATCTTAGAACTCTTAAGGTTATCCCCTGCACATAGGGAAATATTGGAAAAAGCCTTTTCTAAGTCATCTGTTCCTAAGAACATTAATACTGATCAGTTTCAAGCTATGGTAGGGCATATCACTAAACATATTCTTACCTTCTCCAAGAAAGAACTACCATCAAAACCATCTCATAACCGTGCTTTACACCTTGAGGTTGTCATTCATAAAAAACAAGGTCAAAAGAGTCTTGGTAGATGGAGGTGTTGGTCTGAACATTTATACCCTACAATTGATCAAAAATCTAGGCTATTCAAAAGATACTATTAGGAATACAAAAAGTACCACCATTAGAGCATATGATGACTAAGAACAAGTATCCCAAGGAATCATTGCACTTCCAATCCAAGTGGGACCTCTTATTGAAGAAACTTCATGCCAAGTGCTTGATCTTGATCCTCCCTATAACATATTACTTGGTCGACCTTGGATCCTTGCTCTAAAAGTTGTAGCCACAACCTATCATCAGTGTGTGAAGTTTCCTTTTGAAGGCAAAGAAATCACTATCCATGGAGATTCTGACCCTTTTTTCTACTATAAAATTCTTGAATCCAAGTTCTATAAGATCCCCCAAATACCCAAAAATGATGAAGGACCTACACTATCAAGCTCATTTGTTGACCCATCATCTCTAGCCTCTACCTTAGCAAAAAAAATTCTCATTGTGCAAAGTATACCTGACGTGAAAGTAGTGATCCAAGATGATGGTTGTGGAAACTACAAACTATTTAAATAAACCTTTGTCTAAGGAGAGTTACCTATTTCTCCTCAGTCACATGGGAAACCCACATCTAGCACCAAAGAACTCGAAACAATTAAGATGGCAGCTACTACTTTCACCAAGTGGGGGGATTTGAATCAAGAAGATGTCAATGAGGAAGATATTTCTAAACTCCTCTATCAAGATGAATGACCTATTCTTGTTCTTCCCATGGAAGATGACAACAAAGGCCTACAACTAATGAAAAGCATGGGATATAACAAGAATGAGAAGCTAGGACAAAATGGCAATGGTTTACTAGAACCCATCATTCCTGAGAAACAAATAAAGAATCTTGGCTTAGGTTGTACTACTAGCAAGGTCACACTTATTGGAAAAGGTATTTCTGCTAAACAAGTTGAGGCTTCCTCTTGGACACCTACATTGCGTGATACAGCCTTAGATGACTTTCCCCTTAATGTTGTTGACCTATTTGAGAACAAAACCCTCTTTATGATATCCATAACATCCTTTGACTCAAACAACCAACCAACTAAAATACGCTTAGTATACCCAAAACTCATTGACATGGACCAACAAGCACCACCAATTCTAGATTTACTTGAAAATGATGAAGCAATCTTAGAATTCATGGGACTTTGTGACAACTTATCATGGGCATATCATAAAGTAGGCTTCGACATAGAGCTCGATACAGGGGCATACTATGGGAAGATGATTGAATCCTTTAGTCACAAAATAAATGAAATGCAACTAACATGCAAATCCTTGAGTGAAAACCACCTAGTGGCATTCTCTTATCCTAAAATAGTAAAAACAAAGGATGCATTTGATGGTGAAAACCTTTCTGAGGCACCCAAGGATGAAGGATTCAATCTCTCCCTTAGTGTAATGCATCCAAAGAAGTCAATAGTACTAGCAGAAAAAGCCACTCTAGTCAACGTGGGAATAGAGGAAGCACCTAAGATCACTTTCTATGTTGAATCATTGATGGATGAAGAACAAAATAACCTAGAAACATTCCTCAAAGAGAGAAGATCTAACTTTGCATGGTCATACACAAATATTCTAGGCCTTGATCTAGAAGTGGTTGTGCACCACTTAGCAATCTATCTTGAAGCCAAACCAGTAAAGCAGAAATTAAGGAAGATGCACTCTGAGATAACACTCTTGTTTAAACTAGAATTGCAAAAGCTTCTTGATGTTGGATTCATCTGATTGATAGATTATCCTGAATGGGTTTTAAACCTAGTACCAGTCTCAAAACCCATTGGGGGCATCAAAATCTATATACTGACTTCAAAGATCTGAACAAGGCATGTTTGAAGGATGATTTCCCTCTTCCCAACATCAATATCATTGTAGACTTAATAGATTGGCATGAAATGTTGTCACTCATGGATGTTTTTTCAGGCTATAATCAAATCATAATCACCAAGGAGGATCAACACAAAACTACATTCATTGTCCATGGGGAACCTATTGATGAAATGTGATGCCATTTGGGTTAAAGAATGTAGGAGCAACCTCTCAAAGAGAAATGACCCTCATATTTCATGACATGATCCAAAAAATAGTTGAAGATTATGTGGATGATATTTTGGAAAAATAAAAAAAGAGAAGTGAGCACATACAAGTCTTAGGACCTATCTTTGACAGGCTTGAAGAATACAAGGTATGACTAAATCCAAAAAAGTGTGTCTTTGGGGTCACATCAAGGAAACTTCTTGGCTTCATTGTCTCACAAAGAGGGATAGAAATTGATCCAACAAAGGTAAAAGCCATCCTAGACATGGAACCTTCGCAAACATTAAAGAAGATGAGAGGATTACAAGGTAGATTGCAGTCTATTAGAAGGTTCATAGCCTAGCTATCTGATTAAATTTACCCCTTTTAAACATCAGTATGTAAAAGAGTTATGTCAAAGATACAATATCCAACATCGATTCTCTACCCCATCCTATCCCCAAGGAAATGGCCAAGCTAAGGCTACAAATAAAACTATCCTAAAAATCCTAAAGAAAATAGTGAATGAAGTTGGTCATGACTGATATCTGCAGCTAAATCCCACTCTTTGGGCTTATCGAACCAATATCTGCACGCCTACAGATGCAACCCAGGATTTCTCCCTGGTCTATGGATCAGAAACCATCTTTCCTATTGAGGTTGAGCTCCCATCATTGCGAGTATCACCGCAAAACCTAATAATTAAGGAAGAATATAGAGTGTCTCGACTAAATGAGCTAGAATTCCTGGATGAACATCATCTTGACGCCCTCAATCACTTGCAAGTATATGAAAAATGACTGAAACGAAGCTATAACAAGATAATCAAATGTCAGTTGTTCTAGGTAGGAGATCTAGTCTTAAAGCATAATGAAAAGAACCTTCTAGAGAAAGACAACAAAGGAAAGTTTTAGCCTAACTGGTTAGGTCCCTTTGTCATCACAACAAGCTACAAATCAAAAGCATACCAACTATGAACACCTGAAGGTGAACCCTTGCAGGAGCCAACTAACAACTCGCATCTCAAACAATTTTATGCCTAGCCTTAAAAGGCATAAATTAGAAAATACAAAAAAAAAGAAGAAAATAATCAAAATCCAAAAAAATGTTAAAAAGGATTGAAAAAAAAATCATCCTCTAGTGAAAATCACTTCGGTGGTGCCTTGGGAAAGTACCTTGGTGAAAACCTAGCAAACAAGTGCCTTGCATAAATAAAGCATCTCCATGTATTCTTTGGCTCTTTTGTCCTATCATTATTTTGCATTGCCGTTTATCCATCATCCACATCCTTATCATGGCTTGACAATGTAAGGAATCATGAACCCTTTAGCACTACTTGACATATTCCAAAGGTCAATTTTTCTTGCCTTTATCAAAGTAGGCTAACATGCCACATTGGGGGAATTTCGTTGTGGATCACAATCGAGTTCTTGTATATCTTGAGGTCATATCTTATCTGAAAACACCAAAAAAATTCATAAATTCTTATCCAGAAAACCCAAAGACATTTACAAAATCATGTACAGCTAAAATCCAAAAATATTCAAAAAATTGTAAAGGAAAAATCCAAAACATTCAAAAAACATCAAAAACCCTAAAAAGGTCAAACCTAAAAAAAACACCAAAAAAATAGAGTCCCCTTTGTCAAATTATGGGTGTTTGAGCTTGAATGTAGGCAAGGCCATCATTTATGTGCCCCTGAGACACCCTAGGTCAATCCTTTAGTAGTTTGTCATAATAAACTGACATCTTTCATCTGTTCATATCTTCATCTTGTAAATGGGTCGATTCAGTCGAACTATGTGGTCTCTGCATGTATAATGTAGGAAAGGTTTATCTTTGATCAACCCCAGAGGCCCCTAGGCTAGGTCTTTACATTAGGTTGTTTGTCAAAACTCAGATATTCTCATAAAACCCCTAAACATTTGTAAAACCCTAGAAAATACCAAAACATTTGAATATTTGAAAATCCCTAAACATCTAAATATTTCAAAAAACACAAAAACATTAGTAACATTCAAAAGGCCTAAAAAGCCTCAAATATCTCAGAAAACCCTAAATAGCCTTTGAAAATAAAAAATACTAAACATAAATATAAACTTTCAAAAAGACCAAAAACAACCTCAAAACATCTTCAAAATACTAAAAACATTGAAATATCCCAAAAAATCCAAAACCCATTCATCCCATCTCACTTACACCCGCAATAAACTTTCACCCATAATAAATCGATCATCACCTTCAACCTTTGGCAAAGCAAATAGAAAGCAAGTATAGCAAGTAGTAAAGTGGGAACCCAAAAGTCAAAATCTAAAGTTTAGATCATAGGTAAATGCATCAATAGAGTTTATGTCAACGACTCATCTTATCATCATCATCCCAACATCAAACAACCCTTTGATCAACATGTCCTAGGATGTATCCTTCCTGCGATGGACATCAGTATTAGGCATCACTTTAGCTAAACTTAAACTAGGCAAGAGCTATAGATAACACTGACTTTGTGTCTTTGATCTTTTCTTATGATTTATCTTAATGACCCATTCCAAGGACCTCTCGATGATGTCCATCTAAAATTATTTAGAGAGAAAGGAATGGGGAATCAATCATTATCTTTCATTTGCTATGCTTGTGGATACTCTTGTAAGATAATCTTGGTGCATACTTGCTTAGTTGTGTGTAGGAAGGTCATTTGGAGTATGTTGTTGATTATTGCATATGTTTTGGTCCAATATATTCTAAGCTTCTAAATTGCATTCCAACGAGGTTTCCGTATGTCAAGGTGTGAACAAGAACTATCCTATCTGTTTTTCAAGTCAAAGTCCATTACACTAGATACAACACTATCCTGGTTATCAATACCTTGATGCATCATGTCTATGTGTTATATCAAACAATAAGAAACAACGGAAAATCCCAATCCTGAAGTGTGAGCATCTTCTCATCTTGCATTTCATCCTTCATTTTGCATTGTCTTGTCACCATCTCTAATAAGTCTTGATGGATCAAGGACATGTTGGATCTTTTGAAGCAATCATCATTAACAATCATCCATTCTTTATTCTTACATCCTCTCTCGACACTAACCTGGTATCATGAAAGTCAACAAAAACATCATCAATGCATCCACCCTGCATCCACAAACCATTAGGACACATGCATCTCATAATCATTGCATATCACATCGTACATTTTGCATAATCATTTGAGTCATGATGAATAATTTATTATTTTAGGCATCTTAAATCGTTGCATATAATAAGCATTTGCATCCATACATGCATACATTTTCATCATAAAATGCATAGAAAATATACAAAAAGAAATGCATCCACATCATTTGCATCCATAACATCTACATATCATAATCATCCATCCATATCCTATGATGAAAAGATAATGAAAAAGAACATAACATTGCATCCATCTATATCATGATCATTGCATATCACATAGGCATAAATACAATGCATCCATACATGAAATAAAGTGAACACATCATAGCATAAATCATCCATATGTGTATCACATATATATGAAAAAAAAATGTCATGGTACAAAATTTGGTTTGACAGTGTATGAACATTGAT
Source organism: Sequoia sempervirens (assembly GCA_007258455.2). Classification (NCBI taxonomy): domain Eukaryota; kingdom Viridiplantae; phylum Streptophyta; class Pinopsida; order Cupressales; family Cupressaceae; genus Sequoia; species Sequoia sempervirens. Next base: position 174,379,286 of record VDFB02000003.1, on the reverse strand, counting down.
CAAAAGTACAATATCCACGAGGCTCTCAAAAAGGAGCCCATGAATGTATATCTATGATAAAGAATGGGGGAAAAATAAAAAAGTGTCTATACATAATAGCTATCCTTGATGGTTGCTACCCTCTCCAGCCTTCCTTTCAGGCTGATCCTCTGCTCATGGTCGTGCGTCACTGCACTGTGAAAAATATGAATATCTCAGTGTCGTTGGTACATCATGACGATAATGCTACCTATAATATGCAACCTCTATAATGGCCTCTTTGTACAACTGTGCTAACACTATTCAACCAGCATCACCTCAATCTACTAATGTTGAGTAACCTCCTGGTCTCTCTCTCCTATCATAACCTATACTCACTATAACGCCTGGTCTCTCTTAGCTGTGACTACAACCACCCGTTGCCAAGCTTGATCTCACTCAGTAGTAATAACCAAAACCTACTAGAGGGACTAATCCTACTCACTAGTCAATATCTACACCTACTACTGTAGCAATTGTATCTACACAACCCAAGCATCTAGTGGTGGTGGTGGTCCTAGCTACTACTGAACAATTGGAGGCTACTGAAGAGGCTATTGTGGTATAATTGGTGGGCCCCCTAAAAATCCATCTTGGCCATCTTGGACACCATGTCCTCTTCCTCTCCTTGCTCTTCTGCCTTTGGGTCTCCCTCTAGGAGGAGCACCCACTAGATCTTTCAATCGTTGGGGAGAGAAAAACCAAGCATCATATGCAGGCGTAGTCTGAGCTACCACCTATTCTTGATCATATGCTCAGGGCTGAGCCACCAACTATCTGAAGCTCTCTACTTCCTTGGGAGTTGGGATAGTTGGTCCCCATGTGGGAACCTCTCATGCCGATCTAGCAAAAATGGCCATGTATGCATCATTAGGTCTATCCTCGACCTCTTTGAACTGTCGGGATGCCTTGTCTGGTAGATAACTCTCAATAATATGGTGCTCTCGACCCTACATATATTGGGTCTACCTAGAGAAATATAGCTATTGAATACCATTGAACCATGGTGGCATCTGTAACCATGGGTGCTAGTGGAAAACTGTCATGTCACCCATCACCCGTCACTAATATGGGAACATAATTTGTTCAGTGTGCCTCAGGGTAATGGCATCTCTGTATCTCCAAATGATAGGATCATCTGGCTCCATGTCTGCCATCTGAGAAATGGGTTGGAGCACAACAATGTGATCCCACACCCAAATATTTAGTAGAGTCACCCTTGCATCAATGACTCTCCCATCACAATAGATAAAATCATGCAAATCATGATATAGGGAGGCTAGAATCATGGTTCTCCATGCAAAAAGTGTCCTCCTATACAACATCCGATGCCATGCTAAGCCCCATCCTAGGATGAATCCTCTGTTGCATTTGTCTAGGGAAACCAAACTCAAAATGATGGATGCGATGAGCAATCTGAAGGTTGGCACATGACCTCTGTGTGACTCGAGGTCAATTTGTGATGTAACCAAAGTGATCTAATCCATCTCGATAACCTCAAGACAGGTGTCAAATCCAGCACAAGTGTCATAAATCACATGGTCACCATGTATGGGAAAACATAGTACATATTCCATACATCCTCCAAAGTCACCATCGCCTCACCTGTCGAAAGGTGGAAGGATGAGGTCTCGCTGTTCCATCTCTCACCCAAAGTAGTCATCATCACTAGATGTGTTTGAATCATAGATGCATATGTGACATACTAGAGACCGACCTCTCCTAGGTGCTCCTAGTGAAACTCTGACAAATCATCTAATCTCTCCAACACTGTGGGCCTGTGCTCTGACGACATAAGTGGTGGAATGACCTCCTACATCTACGAAGTGTAGGGCATCAAGAAATCATCAAAATTTGACTCGATTTGAAATTTACAGCTCAAAAATCACAAAAGCGACACCATCTTCAATAGCATCGCTATATTCAAATTTCAAATTGTGACGCCCAAATCATTTAAAAATTACAAATAAAAAATTGCATCGCCAAATAAGCTAGCATCACAATTTAACCTTTGGCAAACCCTAACCCTAATTTCTAAATCAGAAAGTGTGTTTCCAAACAAGAATGCATAGCCATTTAAAATTAAAAACCTAATTTTAAATCATGAATAGCATCGCCATATAAATATGTCGCTATAATTCATCTAGGCATTGTCGATTTCAATTTGGGCATCACTATATAGCGATGCTGCCAAAGATTAAACTTCAAAGTGTAATAAATGCATCCAAAAGTCAAATTTCAAATCAAGTTTGGAGTTACATACCGGTGGTCATGCACCTGGAAGTCGCTGGAACTCTTGAACTTGGTTGGAGATGTGCCTGGGAAGCTCTCAACATGCCATTTCATTAGAGGGTCAGAGCTCAAAATGGCAACAATCTTTTAAATGTGAATGCAAAATGAATTGAAAATGACCCTTCTTAGCTTCTTTAAGCTAGAAAATTAGGGTTTTTTGCCCTAATTTAACCTTAAAGATAGGGTTTATTATCATTTTCACCAATTTTATCAATTTGGACCTAATTTTGCATCATTTTTTGCATTTTTGGCAATATTCTTGCATCTCAGAGCCTTTCTAGACCCTTGGGGCAGCTTTTAAACCTTTATTGAGAAATCAACCCAAAATTTGAAATTTCCACCCAATTTCTCGAGGGGGCGGGGAGTCAGTTTATCCTTCTGTTGGGGCATCTAAAAAATTAGATTTTTTTTATTTTTTTTATTTAAGTAGCAGTTTTAATCTGAAGAGCATCAATATTTTAACTGAAGCAACAATACCTCGCTTCAAAGAGGGGAAAAATGTAGACACTGAAATGTCCTAACTGATATTATACACATAAAATTTAGATTTACTAACATCTCCTCTTCAAACCCATCTTCTTTTCACTTAATTGATTAAATTAGCCTACCTATTTAATTAATTGCATCATTTTCATCTATTGGCCTAATTAATTTAATCAGGTTAATTCATCCCCCTTCATGCTAACATTTCATCTCATTAAATTAAATACATCAAAATGTTTAATTTAATTCCCTAAGTCATCTTATTTAATTAAATAACCCTAAGTTATTTAATTAAATATCATTTCATCTCCTCCCCATTCATTAAATAATTTAATTTAATGAATAAACACTTTTCTTCTAAACCCTAATTGCATGATTAAATCTTGTTTAATTAACTTTCCTCTAAGCAAAGGGAATATTCCCATGAAATATTCCTTATCCCTTTTCTGTATAATTAAAACTTTGCTTTAATTTGTAAATTTCTTTTTCCTTACCCATGGGAATATTCTAGAAAGAATATTCTTATTCCTCCATCATTTGAAAAAGGGATATTTTCACTTGGATATTTGTGTTTGTTTGAGGCAAGTGTGAACCCTTGATTAAAACCTCATCATGCATTCTCATTTGTTGATGAGAATCCATGATCCATGCCTCTCATCTCCTTCATCTTGGACTGTTGATTAATCTTTTTTATCTCAACCCTTCATTCTTCATTTGCTTTCTTATAAATAGGCCACTATTTGGAGACAAATAGATCCACTTTTTTCAAAGAAAACTTATGATGTTGAAACTCATACATCCATCTTTCAAATGAAAACTTATGTTGTTGAATTTACTCACACTCACACTCATATTTACTCAATTTTTAGTTTGTCTTAGTTAATTTTAATTGCATAATAGCTTAGAGCATCCATTAATGGCTTCCATGAATCCATCATAGCTTGTTTATAAATTAGTGTTTTCATCTTTTAGCTTAGAATTAGCTGAACAATAACATAATAAGTGCATTTCTAGCATAAAATCATGGTAACTTAGCTTGCATCATGTTTATTTTTAGCATAAACTAGGTTTTTATACATCATTAATCACAATGGTTTCATTGATTCTCTTCCATAGAATTGACTAAAATAGGCTCACTGATCACGAGAGTGGGAAAGGGTCATCATTTTACATCAACACGACACTAATTACAAAACAGGATAAGTTTCAAATGGGTTATATTAGGAATTTAATTGTTTTCTTAGTTTACAGCTTTCAATTTCAGTAACATGCTTAGTTTAGATTTACAATTTGAATGATCTTGTTTGTAGATGTAGGTTTATTTGGTGAATTTATGCTTTGATTCATCATGAATCAAGTGTAATCGACCCTCACTGAAATTCCTCATCTCACAATAACACATTCTTAAAATTTTTATCTAAAAAACCCATGGAGGAGACCTCTTTTCCCCCATTCCAAAACATCTTAAATCATTACAAATTAGATTGTTTCAACACAAAAATGAAAAAATGGAAGAAACTCCATTAAAATACCTTAAATTTTTCCATTTTCACAATTTAAAAAAAAATAAAAATATTAAATCTCCCTTTGGCTACAAAAATGCACAACACCTATTATATGAAGTCAATTTCAATTTTTGTGCATTTTCAAAATTTGGTGCTTTATGAGGGCACAAAATTGATAATTTGAATTTTTTTAATTTACAACTAAATTAGATCCTATTGAATAGATTGAATCCCAAGTAGGAAGTCTTATGCTCCCTTAAAGGTGAGCATGCCATCCATATGAAAAAAACATAATCAAAGGAGGGAGAAATGAGAAGAACACCTTCATTTTGAAGACAACTAACATGAGAAAAAATACAAAATTCCACATGAGAGAGGGAGAGATCACACCCAAAGAATATACAATCCATTTCCTTCCCCAACCAATCTACTCCCAACCTTTTCCAAATCAAAATGAGCACAAATTCCCCAAAATTCAAATTTTCCATGAAGAGGGTTTAGAGAGAAATTTCTTCCAAAAAGAAAATTTGACAAAAAATGACTAAGTTCTTTTCTTTTGTTATAATATGAAGTCCCATATAAAAAGAATATTTTGAAAAAAAATAACTTACCCCCTTATTTTTTCAAATTCACAAACATAAAACATTTGGTAGCAAATGCAATCTTAAAAATCAAAAAATAATTTTACAATCAACAAAGAATTTAAACTATCATTTAATCCCTAAAAATTCCATTTATGAGCAATCTAGAAATTTAAACCATTAAATTTAAATGAGACAATCATTGGAAATCTACAACATGGAGAGACTCTAAAATCACCTCCAATTTGGATCTAGATTAACATAGGTGGCTCACAACACATATCGTACTCGAATCAAATACGATCGGGTATAGATAGGGAAGGTCCCAATGTGGCATCTCTAAATATAACCACCATTAGGGAATAACTTAGACTTGTGTAGCCAAGTGGAGAAATAACCATGTACTTGTAACCACTTAACAGACATGCCAAGTGTACTTTCTCAATATATATAGTCGAAGCACATAAAAATCATCCAATAGGGTACAACATCATATACATATTAAACAATACACTAAAACATTATATATCCTTGAAAACATTTATAAACTTGTTGAGGAACCACATCTCAAAACATGTGAGTGGTTTTAAGATGGGTAAATAGGATGTAGTCTAAACACTTAACCACAATCACTCATTCCACCTTAAACATTGAGGGATACAAAACTAACCAAGAGACATTATTTGGTTAACCCTCAAGGGAGAGATAAATAGGTTGGTCAAGATTTTTGTCCCTTTTTATGTTGTGTAGGATGTGATGATTTATTGGAAGATGTAGTGGAGTAGGTGAATTAAGACCAAAGTAAAAAATTATATATGGAATCTAGAAAATATAAAACAAAAGGATAGAAACAAAGAGTAGATCTGGAGAGTGTAAATAGAGAACTTGACATTGAAATCTAGAGTTGGATTGGTAGGGTAGGGGCTTTGGGTATCCTAGTCCAGAAGTGCTAAATTCTAGGGTTTCAAATATGGTGCAAGTGTAGTAGGGTCTACAGGTCTCTTACTATAAAAATAGTGTGTGAATAATCATCTTGCCCTATTTTTTTGATAATATGTACAAGAGTGAATGGACTAGGGCTTTGGAAGCCTTGAGATCTCAAATACACTTCAATCAACTTTAGAATTGTAACTTGTAAGATGGACAAGAGAAGAAGGGTTGCATTGTATAGGGGCTTACCTTGGTCAAACCCTGTTTTGGTGTTTCTACCTCCACAACAGTTATGATGATAATGATAAATATTGTGTGCTCTTAGGGAAGTAGAGATGAGTAAATAAATATAAATGATAAATAACACAATTGGAACTTACCACTCAAATCTGAAATCCTTGTTGGACGTAAGTCACTTTTCTCATCACTAAACCATAGATTTTTGGGTGTAACCTGTGCTATGTCTCTCTTCCTCAATTAGGGTTTTTCACCTAAAGGAGAGAGATAGACCCCACACAAAATCTAGGTGGTTCACTCAAAATCATGCAATTAAAATGAAAATATGCTTAAATGCAATGACCTAAATGAAAAGGACTGATTATTTATGCAAAACCTAAGAAATATGAAGTGTTTGAAAACACAGTGTGATATGTAGAAATGAACTAGAGAAACATAAACAAATGAAAACATAAATGAATGAAATTGAATGGAGTGCACTTGGAGGTAGAATGTTGATGCTGGAAGGTTTTGCAATGTTTTAGAAATTACTGTTGATGACCACTGGGACTCATTCACTACTGATGGCAAATTAGTCTAGTTTCTGGTAAATTCTACTGAAACAAGTTTTGGGGTGCCGGGAACTGAAATCCTCAAAAACCACAAATTTCCAGCCTGGAAATGGAACTAATTCACCATAATGGTGAATTAGTCCACCTACAAAAATTTTCAAATTCTGAAGTCAACTCTATGGGTCCAGATTTGTACTTGTCTTCTTGTTGGGTTGACAGATCCAAATCTACAGAAAACGGGCTGAACGATGTCTCCAAGCTTGAATTAGGTGTTTGTTGAATTGAAGAGCTTTGATGATTTATTGAAAAATTTTCAACACCTATCTCTTTAACAAATCTGCTTACAAGACCTGCAAACACACATGCAAAGAGGGGAAAAATGGTTAAGGGTTAGAGTATAGGGATTTTCCTTGGTCAAAACCCACTTTGGTAATCAAACCCTTGATAAAGAAATGAAATGAAATAAGAAAGTAATGATGAAAAAATAACATGCAAGTGTCATGAACTTACCAAACCCTTGTTTCTGAAATTTGAAGATATGTCAATGGCTGCTCCAAGATGCTTGATAATTGCTTGATTAAATGATAAAGAATGCTTGTATGCTTGAGTGTATGAGATGATTAGGTGAACAATATGAATGGGGGTCAAAATGAGAGATAAAAAATATATTTACACACACTTATGCCCTAATTTCCCAAAAATACAAAATCACAGACTGACCTAAGGTCTTAATGAATAAAAATCCAAAAGAATTTTGAATTTTGTGCCAAGAGGGACTCATTCACCACCCATGGCGAATGGGTCCCACTTAAGGCATGCAAGTGGGTGTTAGGGATTAAGTTGTCTTTAATGTTGTTTGTTGGGTTTATATTAATAAAACACACATAATTAAGGCCTATAAGTGCATAAAGGGGCCAAATAAAGCATAAGAAAGGTGTATTTAGTGGTGAAAAGTCTAGAAAAGCGTGAAAGTTTGTTACAAGACTTTACAACACTTTAGAATAAGACTTGGTAAGGGATAAAAAGAGAATATTTAGATGAATTATAATAAGAAGAGTCTAGAAAAGTGTAGAAATGTGTTACAAAACTTCACAACACCTTCACAAGACATCATAAAGTCTTAAAAATTTGAATATTCAAGACCTAATGTGAATGTATAAGTTACATTACAACATTAAATCTAAGAAAAATAAGCCAAGCATCACAAGAAAAAGACCTAAATGACCATGAAAATGTCAAATGACCATGAAAATGTCAAAGATCCATTTTTCTACTGTACAATCACATACAAGGAGAAATAGGATGATTAACAAAAAAGGAAAAATCATTGAAAAAGAAAAAAAAACTGACTTTCTAGAACCCTAATTTTGGAAGCTTCTAAAAAGCTCGTTATAAGCGGTTGACATGGGGGTTGTAGTAGGGAATTATTAGCGAGATTGTAATATGTTTTACACTATATAATAAAATCATTGGATAGTTGCGGTTTTGTGGATGTAGCCCAGATTGGGTGAACCATGTTAAATTCTCGGTGTTGTCTTGTTTCTGCTATAATTTTCTATGTGTTTTATTTCTCTGTTTGATTAATCAAATATGTATTTAATTGTTAGATATCTTCCTTCTAACCCTAACATATCCTACAAGTGTTAGTGCACATAATAATATAAAACATAAACATGAAACATCTTACAATGCATGAACATGATTTTTTTGATGTGTTGCAAACTTGTAATTGACTATAATTATGCTATAAATCTTTTACTTATTTTGCTCTTGATATTGCATTAATTTCCTTTAGGATTCCAAAGAGATCAAATTTTTTAGATGTTCAAATGGATGGAAAGACATTTTTTTATTTTGGGGTAAACGCTTTTGACCCAAAGCTATGAATCAATGAGGTCACAAACGACCCAATTTAAACATTCAACAATTATACCCCAATGAGGTTTGAACCTTGATGGTGAGAACAACACCATGGAGGGAAAGACTTATATTTATGTGAGTTTTACCATATTTCACATTAACTATTAAGATAAGTCAACAATTTATTTTGAATTCTTAAACATATTGAGCCTGACAATAATATTTGAAATTTAGAGCATGATTAGGAGGTACAAGGGTGTTTGGTGCTCTATTCTAGCCCTTTTTAGCTCTCTTAAATCTCGATAAAGAAATATGAATTAAATTTCTCAAAAAAAACAATTGAATGAGTAAATTATAAGCATAGTTAGGTACATGCACTTAAGAGGGCACCAAACCTAGTGTGAAATTGTCAAGGGTGAAAATTTATGACACTATATTTAGTCCCACTTTAATGACTTTAGGAACTTACACTCATACTCACACTAAAGTATGGAGAATAAAAAGAGTCCTTTTTTAAAAATATTGAAGAGGTAAGATAACACTAAGCTAAGAGAATGTGATAGTTCCCAAGCTAAGGATCCTACATAATGATAATGTTAAGATAAGAGGAACATACACATATATAAGACAATGCAACAAAATATATAGTAATATAAACATGCACACATCAAACACGAAAAAAAAGAAAAGAAAACATGAAGCATACACATAGTATATATGAAGAAAACACAAAGAAAACATGAGGTAAATAAAGGTATGACATCATGGACTAGGAAGATCCACAAATTCTTACTAGGATCAATGATAACTTTAAGAAAAACCCCTAGATAAAAGATATAAAATTTTGGGGAATCTTTCATTTTATTGGAAGAGAATATTAATTTTTATTGGAAAATCTTTCCTCTTTTCTTTTGAAAAATAACTTTATTGGAATTTTTTTTAAAATCACTAGAATTTTGTAGAAAATATTGACAAATTTTAATGAAAAATAGAAAAATATGTTAATTACAATGGTGAATCCTTCCTTTTTGAAAAGATTAGATTCCTAAGTAAAAGTAATGACCTAAGGGTGGTAGTGATTGACGAGTTTAAGGTGTAGTGCTCGTGCCTATAATTTCTTAATTCCTTAATAATTTAAATCAAACATTAAATATTTTAAATTAGACCTAAATTATTTTCACCACCATTGATTTTATCTATAGTATAAGAGTTTGTATTCTATTTTTGGGCCAAAATGTAGTCATAGAGCTCCAATTTCCATAGGGCCTAAATATAATTTCAAGCCCCATGGGCATTGGAGCTCTATGGGTACATTTTGTCCCATGGAATTTAACCCCAACTGTTAGATTATAAATCTTAAATGATCCAAATACAATTTTGGGACCCATGGGCATTGTAGATCTATGGATACGTTTTGGGGCCTAATAAATTTAACCCCAATCATTAGATTATAAATCTTCAATGAGCCAAATACAATTTTGGGCTTGATGGGCATGATTGAAGCTCTATGGGTACATTTTAGCCCATGGAATACAACCCCATCCATTAGATTATAAATAAAATAAATGATGGTGATTAAAAATTGGTGATATGGCCCTAAAGTAACCAATAATTATATAATGTTTTTGATAAAGGGTAAAACAGGTTTTACAGGGACCCGAAACCACAGAGTTTACAAAAATAAGGAAAGGACACGAAATTCCAATAGAAAAAACCAGCTGCCAAAAAGAAAAAGGATGGAGCAAACAACAACCAACCGTAACAGACCAAAAAGGTCAAGCAAAAAAGGCCAGTAGAGCAGACAACAAAAAACTAGCCACAACTAACCCAGAGTCTTGAGGATAGACTCCGTCTCCACCTCCAAATTCTACATGTCATGGACACCCTTTTTAAAAATTTGAATCATCTTCGGAGTGGGGGGGTCCTTTCTCTTCAGATTGGCTCTAGTTCTCTTTGATATGCCAACATCCTTTTCCTGGCTTTCACCATTGGTCTCCTCTAGGTCCACCACCAGAGACCCCTTTTCCTGGCTTTCATAATTATATAATGTTACTAGTGAATTAATTTCATTTTCAACTATAATTTAGAAAATTTAAGTAGATTTAATCTAATTAGATATTGAATATTGTGGTGAATTTATAAGTTTAAAAGTTTAATTTTTTTTTTTGTCGATTTAACTAGGACTAAAATAAAATTTTGTAAAATTGTGGTGATTCAAGTCACCTTATAGCTTGTACTATTAGCTTAATTTTGAATCCCCAATTTCAGCTATTAGCCAATTGGAAAATATTAGCCACTAAAAAATCACTAACTAGGATCCATGCCAAAGATGGCACTCGTATGTCACAAGCTAGCAAAGTTTGATATTTGCTAGGTGGTTCATGAATGAGTGAAAGAACCATAGATTAGTGAAGTACATGATATTCCCTAGGTGATCCCCACAAGAAACAACAAAGGCTAGTGAAGTATGATATTCACTAGGTGATTTTTTGTGACATAAGCGAAAGAACCATAGGCTAGTAAAGTTCAATATTTACTAGGCGAGCTTCACAAGTACCAAATGAAAACAACATAGGATAGTGAAGTTTGATATTCACTAGGTGAGTTTTATGTCAATAATATCAGAGACTATGGGCCAAGAAAAATGTATTGTTTGTTGGGTAACTTAAATAAAGTGCTACATATTTGTTTAAGGAATGTTATAATAGCATAATTTCATGGTGTGTGAAAAAAGTTAAGTGCATAGAGGAATGTATGCCCCCAGCTTAAAGTAATTACTAACACCAATTGAGAGCAATTTCCTTTAAGGTAGAAATAATGATATATGCAAAATAAGACATGAGATATTTTTGAAATTCATATGCCAAGTGATATGCTAGAAAACGATATGTATCATGATGAGGGGTTACCCCCAAGGACAAAAATTCACAATAATGTAATGCAATGATCAATTTCATATAACATCACATGAAGGATCTAGTAGATAATGTGTATCAAGATGATCATTTGAATTGACATCATTTCTAAAATACTGTAGAACTACGAGTACAAGGAAAGAAAAGCACATGAAAACAACACAAAATAAGAATTTTGGGTCAACATGGAAGAGACCTACATGTCTCAACACTTTGCATTGTCCCCAAAAGGCATAAAAAGTGCATTTATGACAAATGGAATAATAAAGACACATATAGAAGAATGTCACAATAGATTTATTCTCTTTGTATCCTCATGCCAATGAGAACATCAAGGACCATCCAAAGAGAACTAATAAACAACATGCACACAAAGCAACACATTATCGGGAGTAACAATACATGCACTCATAACACAAAGATAAAGGGTACTACAAATACGAGTCGACCTAGATAGCAAATTGTTTACATCCCAATATTGTTCTTTATATATGGATGGAGGATAACATGCTAAAGAGATTGAAACAAGTATAATAATTTGAGAGGCACTAGGTTCAACATGTGTTGGATCAATCACTATAGAAGGATCATCACACATGCAGCCCCTAGAAGTTAAGTTCATTGATTCCATAAAGATAAGATGCAATTATTTATGATTTTCTGATGGTTCATCGATGTTATCATTTGAATCAATGTTTGAATATATCACAATAGGTATTATGTTCGTGCTACCAGCATGATCATGAACACTATCATTAATTTTTGAATCTATTTGGGAGGAGGGATGAAAGAGTCTCGTGGACTGGATGGTGGAGAAGGTCACAAAGTTTTTTAGTCTTTGGCTTGGTTGGGAAAGATAAGGTTTATGTTTTAGCAATGAAGGTGAAGTGGAGTTAGGGGATGATGAAGATGGATGAGGGAGAGGAACCTCATCAAAAACCTGTTGCATGGGAGAGGGATCATTAGGTGAAGATTCATCGCCTTCAGCAATCTGGTGAGCCATAACATGACATTGTCTCATACGTTCTTTCATAGTTTGATTTTTTCATGTATGAGTTTGAGCTTGTGTAGGGGAACTTGGGTGTTTCCAATCATCAATTCCTTTTCTTCATTTGGAGGAACGAAAGGAGTCACAAAAGGTTGTGAGGCAATGGGAGGAGATTTTCACACGTTGGACTATTTTTTTCTAGAATCTAAAGAAATAGGAGGAACATAGGAAATACTTGAAGTGCAAGAAATTGTAAACTATGTCGAGCATTCACCTCATGGTCTTGGATAAAGAATGGTGGATTTGAAAGCTCAACACAAATACTAGACGATTGGGGTTGGGGCACTCACTACTTGTGGAGTAGGAGGAACAACCATCATAGCCATAGGATATTGAGGAACCTTAAGGGAACAACCAAAATGGTAAGTGAGGTGTTGTTAACAATACAACTAGCTTTGAATTTTTGATATGATAGAAGAGAAAATCCTCACAGGATCAAACAACTTGTGTTGGCTATGGAAAAAATAGTCAAGGGAAAATTTACCTTGAAGAGACAAGGGCTCAAACCCACTATGATATATAATATGTATTTTTCCTTCAAATATAAATTTGAGGCATTTATGGATGATAGAGTGGACCAAACTCATGGAATTAAGCTATGGATGACCCAACTTCACACAAAATTGATTTGAGGTAGGGATAATAAAAAAGGTACGTCCAACCTTTTAAGCCCAACTTGGATAGAAATGGTCAAGGTATTGATTGTAGGATGAGTGGAACCATCATGCACTCTAACCACTAATTTCAATAGTACACACTTATCTTGGTACAAGTCATGCACATAAAGGAACTCTTCTGTGATTAAATTCACTAAGCACACTGTCTAGGTTTGTGATTAATTTTAGTGGTAATATAAAGAGGGCCATTAGGTGAATGGATAGAGGAATTTATGTGAGTATAAGTGATATGAAGAAGGATTTTGGGTTGATTTTGGCAAGGGTGAACATCTATCGTATTAACCAAATTATCTACTTATTTATCTTTATGATAAGTGGTTATAGATGCAATTAATGTATTAGTAGATTACTTAACGAGATTAGTTGAATGGGTAAGTAATGGATTAGTATAGATTTGTTAGTTTGATTAGGAGGTCCAATAGATAATTCATTTCTTTTATCATTCAAACTAGACACCCGTATGTTATTAGAGTCAATGAGGTCTTGCACTTCATGCTTAAGACACATACATTGCTCAGTGTCATGTCTAAGTGCTCGATGATATTGAAAGAAGGCTTTTAGATTATAAAAAGGAGGTAAAGGTTTAGAGGTTTCCATGAGACAAAAATGAGGAAGTTCAATCAAATTAGTGTTAAGTAATTGTAGCATGATGGAATGAAGGGATTCAGATAGTTGTGAGAATTGTCAATCTATTGGTTTGAATGGATAGGGGGCTGCAAGTATTGCAATTGACACCCATGCTTGGATTTTATTATAAGGAGGAGAATTTATCTTGATGAAATTTTTTTCTTTCTTTTTAAATTATTGCTAATTAGAAGTATTAGTGCCCTCAGATTGACCAATAGGAGCTGATGAGGATGAACCCTCATATTGGCTAACTAATAATTGGTAATCACAAAGATTCATGCAAATATGTGTAAATGAAGGGTATCACATTAATAGAATCTTATCTTGAATTTTTTATTGTAATTTTCTCATAAAAAATCATTTCAAATCATCATTCGAAAGGGAATACAAGATTTGAGGGTAGAAGGCTTGATAATGCACTATAAATCAATCACTTTTTCCTTGGCTCTTTTCTTGCAATGAACCAATTTAGTTAATATGACTTGGGTTCTAATATTAGCTTGGAAATGTTAAAGAAATTGATTGACAATTTATGAAGAAGAGTGGATTGAATTATTAGGTAATAAGAAAAACCAATCCAAGGACGCATCTTTCAACGACTAAGGGAAGAATTTTGCTAAGAGAGAATTTTGAAGAGGAAATCACCACTTAATACTTCTCGAAATGTGTTGTTTCAATATTTTATGGAATTGAAGTTTTTAAAATGGTGAATGATTTAATGGGCTATGAGTAAGGTATGTTGTTGTAAAGAAGACACATTTTGTAAGAGTTGGTTAATGATTGGATCAATTGGTGAGGGGGTTTGAGAATTGGTAAAGTGTGAAGGACTAGCATCAATAATAGGTGGATTAGTACTTTGATAAGTGAATTATGGAACATGTTGGGAAATGGGAGGATTGATGTTTTGAGAAGTAAATGGGGGGCTTGAGGAAGGGGGAACAAAGTTATATATCAATTACCACATGAAATCCCCAAACTACTGTTGTTATTACCATATTGTGTAGTAGGCTTATGGCTAAAGAAATGAAGGTAGGAATAGAAAATGTGATCATGGGAGTTGACACTTGCATTCCTATTTGATTTTGAGGAGATGTATTGTTCAGAATTTTTATGCAACTAGCTAACACCATAATGTTTGAATCCACTATGTAAGCTAGGATGCATAGAATTTCCACACCTTGTGAATCCTTAACCAATTTCCTAACATTGTCTATAAGAGGGATAGTTTCTCCAACTAAATGTTCAATACTCAAGTATAGTTGGAGACCAGCCAAGTCTTGGTCTAGCTTTTAGAGTTTATCTTCAAGAACATAAGCCATAGAGTTTTCAAATCCAAGGTATTCTTGAAGGGTTTGTGGACCATAGGTCATTGGAAAAGTGGAAGTGTGAGTAGGATCAAAAAGAGATTGTGTTGTAAAGGTTCCTTGAATGAAAGATTTAAAAAAATTAGGCTTAACATAAGAGCTAGTTAAAGCATGAGAAGTCATAAGTTTATAACTTCATCTCACAAGAGTGTTGATTATAAAACATTAAGTCATGAAACTCATAAATCAACTACACGTTTCAAGAGACATAAATGTTCCTAATAAGAAGATGGAAGATAAGTGGAAGAAAGATGATGACAAGATGAATATGTTGATTATATGTTATATGAAAGTGTTTTGGGTTTATGTTTTGCAAATCAAAAGAGAATAATCATTCAAATGATTTGATTTTTAATGTAAATATATAATACTTGCATATGAAAATGAGATATTCAATAAGTCTAATTCCTTAATTAAGTAAATCTAATATGAAGATATGCACTTAAAGAAAAAAAGAAAAATATAATCTAAGTTAGGTTCAAGAAAATGTTAAGTGTTTGGTGAACAAAGAAATGCAATGCTTTATTTTCAAAATTTAAACATATAATGAGTGCATATGAGCAATAAGCTATTCAAATAACCTAATTTCTTGCTCAGAGGACAAAATATATGTTTTATAAATTAGAAAATTTGCAATTGTAGGATACACCAAGTTCACTAAAATGTTAAGATGGGTAAATGGAATCTAGGCTAAAAACTTAACTTCAACCACTCATTCCACCTTAAACATTGAAGGAGACGAAACTACCAAGAGACACTATTTGGTTGTGGTCCTCAAGGGAGATCCAAACAAATTGGTTAGGGTTTTTGTCCCTTTTTGTGTTGTATGGGATGTTATGATTGATAGGAAGATGTAGTGGACTAGGCAAATTAAGACCAAAGTGAAACTATTATAGAATCTAAAAAATATAAAACAAAAAGATAGAAACATAGAGTAGATAGATAGAGAAGAATTTGACATTCAAATATGGAGTTGAATTAGCGAGAAAAGGGCATTGGGCTCCCTAGTCTAAAAGTGCTGAATTCTAGGGTTTCAGAGCTAGTACAAGTGCAATAGGGTCTATAAGTCTATAATTGCGAAAACCTAGATCCAAAGTCTGATAGTGTGTGAATAATCAGTTTTCCCTAATTTATTGATAATAGGTACATGAATGCATGAATGAGGGTTTTGGAAGCCTTTAGATCTCAAATCCACTTCAATCAACTTTAGACCTGTAATATGCAAGATGGAAAAGGATAGAAGGGTTGTGTCATATGGGGGCTTGCCTTGGTCAAACCCCGTTTTGGTGTTTCCACCTCCACAACGGTTATGATGATAATGATAACTATCATGTGCTCGAAGGAGCAGAGGTAAATAGATAAATATGATGATAAAGAACACAACTGGAACTTACCACTCAGATCCGAAATCCTTGTTGGACTGAAGTCACTTTGCTCATCATATACAAGGATAAATAAGAGGATGCTTGGAGATCCTACGAGTGTTAGTACACATAATAACAATAAACATAAACATTAAATATCTTACAATGCATGGACATTAATTTTCTGATGTGTAGCAGACTTGTAATTGATTATAAATATATTGTAGATCTTCTACTTATCCTACTCTTGATATTGTATTAATTGCTTTTAGGATGCCAAAAACATATCAAATTGCTTAGATGTTCAAATGGAGGGAAAGACTTATTTTTATATGAATTTAAACATATTTCACATTAACTATTAAGGTAAGCCAACAATTGATTTTGAATTCTTAAACATATTGAGGCCAACAATAATATTTGAAAGTTAGGGTCTGGTTAAGTGGGACAAGGGCTCTAAGCATCCTAGTCCAACCCTTTTTAGCTCTGTGAAATCTTAATAAATAAGGATTAATTTTTTTTTTTTGAAAGTGACAATTTTAAATGGACAAAATAGAAGCATATAATTAGGTACATGCACTTAAGAGGGTAACAAAGCTAGTGTGAAATTGCCAAGGGTGACAATCTAGGACACTATAGGTGATCCAAACACACCAACCAGAGAAAGAACAACAACCATAGTGAAACTCACAAGCAAATGGTGAAATTGAAGCATCACTCACCACTCAAGACAACAAGCACAAGAAAGAGCTATGCATCCCCTGACACATAGTTAAGAAACGATGTTGAGATCCACACCTCAAGGCTACAAATGGGAAGGGCATTACATGATCCATGTAGTGACCCTCTCCAATAGTTTTTTAAATATATTTATTTAATTTTGAGTCTTTATCTTAGATTAGTAAGTGAATATTTTTTAAAGACCGATTAACTATTTTGATGTTGTATCAAATTTTTATAGATTATTTATGATTACAATTTAAACCTCTTATAAAACACTATACATCTCTATTGATTCAATATTACTTTAAAATTTATAAATCAGCCTACATAAATTACAATCCATATAACCACTACACCTCTTTTAAACACAAATACTTATAGTATTCTACTATTTTTTTATTTTTTTTTCATCAAAACTCTCTTTAAAAAACCATTTAAGTTCTATAAAATAAAATCTCAAAGCCATATCATTGTTAAATCAAACCTAAAGTCTAACCAAATTTTCTCACTCAACAAGAAAAACAAGGACTATGATATAAAGATCTAATATGGTTTGGGTGCACTTTTGGATAGAGGAAAAAAAATGGTTGGAATCGTATTGGTTTAAAAATATAGAAATTTTATTTTTCAACTAAAATAATTTATACAGATCTTATTCCTCAGAACTGCGAGTGAACTAAAAACCTTTTTTCCCCTCTACAATGGCATTACAGATATTCCATAATTTATTATTATTTATTTCATGATAGACAAATCCGGATCAAGGGCAGCAGCAACAAAGCAAATGCACTGAAGGGAAAAAAAATGAATCAAAATTGATTGCTTTCGTAAGAGTGAAGTATAAGGTAGTTTTGTTCATATCTACCTCGTCCTAATTAGCTGCTGAAAAAAGTAGTAGTTTTGTTCATATCTACTGACAGGAAATAATACAAGATGATCCATGAATGTAACTATCACATGCTTTGTTCAAATCCAACCTCCTAAGAAATAACAACACATCACATGGCTGGCTAAGGACTTTTCCATTATAGTGGTTGGACTAATCAACTACTCATGAAAGCTGTCAATCTGGTAGATAGGTTGGTCATATTAGACAAGAAAAGATGATCCAGACAATAAGCCTGGCATGATGTGGGCAGTACTGATTTTTTTGGTTTCTTACATCAAGATTAGTTGTACCTTCTAGGATATGTGATTTATATTGGGAAGGCACAGGTGAGACAAGCATGCTTCTGTACTATTAAATGAAGAATAAGCAATTCAATTGTCATTCAAACCAACTCTTCAATGGATAGAGATACTCTTGACTATTCCCAAATCTAACAAGAATGTCTTTCTCTATTCATAAGAATGAAAAATATAATGTTCATAGGAAAATTTGGTGGTAGATAGTAATTCATATGCAAAATCTAAAATTAGGGTGTTCTTAAGAAAATTTAGTGCAACATCAAAATATATCATATTAAAAGATTGTAAATGAACTTTAAGATCACCCTTTCCATTTTATAGCTTAAATCACGGTGCAAAAAATCTAAGAGACAATGAATATGTAACAACTTCAAAAGAAAGTGGTGTATGATGTAGAGGATCGTATGTGATGGAATCCTTGTTGTTAGTATATCATTCACTTGTTTCTTAATAGTATATGTGATAGGTAAAATGAAGTCTAAATGCATAAAAGAATTGAGACTCATAGCAAAATTTGGCACTATCAAATTAAGTCCCAACAAAATCCATTCACTTGTTGAGTTGCCAAGCTCGTCAATAGTGTCTCAAGATACAACCTTGAGTTTTCAAACATCTAGTAGGTAAAGGTAAATAAACTCTCAATTGCACTTTTTATCAGATCAGTTCCACAAAACTCAAATCAGTTCAGCACAATTAAGATTAGTTTCACACATCATATCCAGTTCATAGCAATCAGGATCAATCATATAATGTACAATATCAATGCATAATTTTTTTTATGTCAAGTCAAATTATAAGATATTTTATCAGAATAAGATAAAGAAAAATTCAATAGTAATAAATAATTCTAATACAAAATTTCATCATTTATCCATCACTAATCTTAAAACCAAATATACCTATCTTCCTATTTAATTATCACATTTATTTTAATTCTATTATCTTATTTTTATTATCTAAAATAATTATGTATATATTACATATATTTAATTAATCTAGTGTGATTAAAACCTTACACATGGAGAGAATTATACTTATTTAAGTGTTTCATGAGTTAAAGGGAATTTGCAGTATATAAAAATCAAATAATATGAAGAGGTAAAACCTGATTTTCCTGGCCTTGAAAAGTTCTGCAACTGAAGATAATAGAGTATCCATTAATTTGTTGAATCCAACTAACTATTTAGATTTGTGCCCTCAGAGGGCTTAGAAAATTATCAGAAAAATTCAGAAGGTCATTAATTGTGATCTTGTTCTGCGTGTAGTTCATATGGTTTTGAGGGCAATTTCAAGTTAGAATTTTGTAGGTGCAATAATAATTTGGTCTGATCTTGCATAATATGCTAACCTATTGTTCTGATATGTTAATGTCAATATGCCAGCTCAAACCTTATCCATTCACACAGAGAAAAGCTAGAGGCTTTGTTTCCACAGTAAAAATGAACCTTAAAATTATCACCGAAGATACTTGATTGTTAGGTTTATTAAGAAGGATTGGAAGACAACCCTGTTGAGTTTTTCAACATCCATCCCTCAGCAGGGTACCTGTCTAATTTTAAATATGTTTTGATCATGGATCAGCTTATAAAGAAAATCCTAATTAATTTTAAATTTCTTATAATCTTGAATTAGCTTCAAGAAAGTGTCTTATTAATTCTATTACATAATTCTATTTAAAAATACGTACTGTAATGAAAACAATGATAACAGATTCACTTAATCCTTATCTTTGACATTCAAATGCTTTTTAAAAAATCACAGATTCCCTTGCAAAAAAAATGTAATTCTTATCTGCAATTCATGAGTCAAAACCTTAAAAATCAGAGTCCAAACTCATAATTTAAAGTAACAAATTAATAGTAACTTTTTGATATGTAACATCTAAATACTGGCTCTAGGAAAATTCACGGCCAGCAATTAACTGTTGGAAAATTCACCATCAAAAATTCACTTCACCGTCATGACAAATTCACTTCGAGGAAAATTCACCACCATCAATTCACCATCGGAAAATTCACTGCCAACAATTCACTGGAAAAATTCACCACCATGACAAATTCACGGAAAGTTCATCGCATTAAAAGTTTGCGAAGAATCTTCGGGTAAATTGCTGATGGTGAATTTTCCCATAGTAAATTGTTGGCGGTGAACAGTGAATTGCTGATGGTGAATTTGCCTGATGCCCTAAATACTGCTTAAACATAGATATTTGCTTGTAAAGAATGTTTACATTGTAATTTAAAACATAAAAACAGGTTATATACTCTGATAGTTTTATGATTAAAACTTCAAAAATAGGGCACATAACTAAAATTTCAATAATAGGGCACACCCTGCTAATTTCTTTGAAAATAGGAAAAACAGTGAAAATGATGTATTGCATTTCCACACAGATCTCGCGTAAACCAGATTGGCCATGTACAGAGAAACTTACTGTCTGTTTAAAAGAGGACATATTACAACTCAATCTTGTAACTATTATTTTGTAAACAAATCATCTCGCGTAGCTGCAACCGGATGATGATTATAATTCTTCATAGCTCTATTCATTTAATAAACTATAAACTAATTCCAATCTCTAAAAGTTGAATCCCCTGTAACCAGCCAGATAACAGTCATGGGTTGCTATGGAGGGGCTTGGGTGAGGTTTTGTTGTGATAGATTTAAACTACACTGATTAAGTGTAACCAACCAGATAGGAGTCATGGGTTGCTATGGAGAGGCTGAGGTAAGGTTTTTTTAGGGATACATTCAAATTAGATTGATTAAGTGCAACCAGTCAGATATCTGTAATGGGTTCTTTGTGGAGAGGCTGAGGTAAGGTTCTGTTGGAATGCATTCATTGACTAACTGTAACTAGCCAGAGAGCAGTCATGGGTTGCTATGGAGAACTACTAAATTGATTAAGTGCAACCAGCCAGATAGCAGTCATGGATTCTTAAGGAGAGGTTTAGGTTTAGGTTCTGTTAGGATAAATTCAAATTTGACTGATTAAAGGAAACTAGCCAGAGAACAGTCCTGGGTTGCTACAGAGAAGCTGAGGTACTACCAGCCAGAAAGCAGTCATGGGTTCTTAATACTTATGGAGAAGTTGAGGTAAGGTTCTCTTGCGATACATTCAAATTTGGCTGATTAAGTACACAGTCAGAGAGCAGCCATGGGTTGCTATGGAGAGGCTGTGGTAAGGTTCTGTTGGGACAGATTCAAACTAGACTGATTAAGTGCAACCGCGTTAGGCCAGCACTGAGCAAGACAGTTGCCGGATGCACAGTAGTCTGATGTACTTCCACACCAGTTATATATGCTGCAACATCGCCCACTGTTGCACCAGAAATTCCCTGCTGGACTGCATGTTGGATCTCCCTTCACCACAACTACCATCAACACTACCAAGATATAAATTTCCAATCTTAATCTTCTCTGTGCCATCTCTTTTCTCTCTGCAATAACAAGAATTCCACAATACCAATCATAAGAATATCATACTAGTAATGTTATGCTTTTTAGTAAAGACTATATACTGCAGTTAATTAAATAAGTAGAAAAAAGAAAAAACTTGTATGGTAATATCTGCATATCAAAATGGGGCGAGCAGAGACTCACACTTGTTTGACAAGAAAATTGCAGAGGTGCAGAGATTTTAAAGAACTCTATTGATGATAAATAATACTAAAAAATTTATAGTTCAGTTTGTGCAGATTTTTTTGAAAAAAGGGGTAAAAATTTATTAATTCTAAAGAAGAAATACAAAACAGAAGGGCAGCAGGCTCAAATCAAAACCAACCACTAACCAACCTTATCCTTATCAATTAATTGGTCTAACATACAAGAAAGATCCAAAGGCAAAGAGCTCTGTCAACAATATTCCAACCTTCCAACCGATGGACGCCCATTTAGCCAAGCAATCCGCCACACCATTCCACTCCCAATTATCCCCATCCAACCGCCTCTGTTGTGAACCAGATTCACAAAGGACCCTTCTCCAACCCAAAGCAAAAGCTCTCTCCAAAGCATACCAAATAGCAAGGGCTTCGATAAAATTATTAGTATGAAACCCTTTATAAGTAGAAAAGAAGAACTTGACATCTCCACTATCTTTACCAATACCACCTATCCCTGCAGGACCAGGATTCCCTCTAGAAGAGCCATCCATATTAATCTTCAGAACCCAGGAGGGGGAGGATGCCATCTGCCTTCCCTAACAACTTTCTCCTTAACCCATCCACGCCTTTGTCTAACAGGAATACCATTCTCTTGAGCAGGAATCTCAACCTTCAAAAAATCTTCAAATCAACATAATCCACAGGACTAGCAAGATCACACTTAGCCATGACCGTCTCGTGCAAACAATTTGTGTAGATTGGTCAAATGGTAGAGATCAAAGGTCTAAGTCTTTATTATGACATTTTAGAAAATCAAAGAAACGTTTTACATTTGTTCATAAAATATTAAATAATTGTCTTAATTTTTAATTTTATTAATCATTTTAGAAGTTTCTTCTAGAATCTTGATAAAAAAAAAATTCTAAAAAGTATCCTCATCAATTAATTCCAATCCTTTTTTTTTTTTTTAAAACATAAAAGAGGGGTAAAAATTTATTAAAACAAGAGAAAATTACAGAGCAAAGTCATTACAAAGCCTTATCAAGCTCCACCAAATGGTCCAACTGTTGAGACAAATCAGGGGGTAATTGACCCTGATCAACCAAATTCCAATCATGAATATGATCAAAAGCCCATTTAGCCAAACAATCAGCAACACCATTCCACTCCCTAGGAATATGAGTGAAAGTAACAAACTCAAGAGAAACACAAAGATTGAGAATTTGTTCAATAATCAAAGCCAGGTGCCAGCTAACATCCTCTAACCTCCGCCTGTTCAGCAAGTTCACCACAACCTGGGAATCAGATTCACATATAATCCCCCGCCACCCCAACCGACTGCCATGCTCCACAGCCAGTAAAATAGCCTGAGCCTCCATAAGATTATTAGTATGAAGACCCTTATAAATAGAGAAAATAAATTGAACATCCCCAAAACTATCCCGACCAACACCGCCAATTCCAGCATGACCAGGGTTTCCACGAGAAGAGCCATCCGTGTTAATTTTAAGGATGCGTTGAGGAGGGGGAGACTATCTTCCCTCCCTATTCACCTTCGTAGTTGGATGCCTAAACCTGTTGCGCCTAAGCTGCTGATGCGAAGGGGGCAGATGAAGACGGTTGAAACAACCAACATCAGAAGGGGCAATCAAATTAGACAGATCACTTAGCCGCGATCGTTTCTCCCAAAGAATGCAAAATTTTCCACCACAAGCGAGGGGCTCCCATCATCATATCTTGAAAAATCAGACGATTCCTCTCCAACCAAAGATTCCAATTAATTATATTTCATATTTTAATTAAAAATTATATATTATTTTAATATATATCTTTCATATTTTAATTAAAAATTATATATTATATTAATATATATACCAATCTATTGCATACCTCTACAAAAGGATCAAAACTTGCTACTGTTGCACCAACACAATGGTCCATTATGGCACAAACATCGGAAGGACTATCTGATGCTGAAAATGAAACAACAAATCTTGTTCAATTACCAAAACTACCTAATTTTGTTTTAAAACACCATTTATGAATAAAGATTAACTAAGTGAAAGTTTGTCAACAATGATAAGTGCAAGGTGTCAATGTCAAAGGTCCACCATCAACCTATTTGAAATCCAAAGTGAGTTATGAGAAAACCATTCATATAAGGTTCAACTATTCACATGTAATAACTAGTTACATACCTATAGACTCACAACATAAATAAATAGGGGTTTGGAGAACAGTGCAAGTAACATCAACATTCTGACCCTGAATTTTCATCATAATCATTCCACCAATTTAATTATTCTTACATTTCAAAATAAAATTTAATAAAAAAAAGTAGTATCAACATTCTGATTTGAATTTTCATCATAATCATTCCACCAATTTAGTTATTCTTACATTTCAAAATAAAATTTAATAAAAAAAATTAAATAAACTTGCTAAAATTTACTTTAGTATCAATTTCAAATGTTTCATTAAACAATGAATATGTTAATAGCCATCTCCTCTGCAGTTGATGCATCTTTCATAATTACATCTTGAATACTCTTATGATCATATATGAAAACAATGTTTCCTAGAGCCTTATTTTCCATATTGATAAATGATACAATACAAAATTTAAATAAAATATTTACTAGAACCATGTTACCTCTGTAATATCTTATAAAATTGTGTATTTATATTTTAAATGAAAAAAACTTTGACCAGATTTGCTAAAAAAATTAATTAAATGCAAAAATAAGACCGTCAACTTTAACCTATTCATCGGGTCAATTGTATGATTTTATTTTTATAAATGAGTCAATGAGAAATTTACAAACAGGAAGTCTAGAAGATGCAGAAAATGCATGAGAGAGTTCGAGAAAGGCACGCATGTGAAAGAGTCAGTCTTGATGGAGATGACAAGTATTATTCACGCCAATTATACCTTTTCTTGTTATTGCTCGTGACACAAGACTGACAAAAAGGAAATATCACGGCTTGATAAAGTTTTGGTACTTTTTGTTTGAAGCGTTTGAGGTTTGAGATCCCAGGGCATCTATTCATACTTCACATTGTATAAGTTAAAAAAGACAAAAATCTTTCACGTGGAAGGATAAGTACAAGAATATGCAAATATGCAATCTGATCCAAAACTCTCACATACAGTTCAAATTATTTTTTATCACTGAAACAGATTGTGGAAATAGGGGATTTGTAGTTAGGGAGTTTGGAATATATACTAGCATTTGCATCAGAAAGGGTGCAAGGGTTACGCCCATAGAAAAGTATATGTAAGTTAACATGTTAAGGAGGATATTCTTTATTGTTATTGATGTCGTATCCCAACTATATCATATACAAGGAATTTGAAAAATATGCTCTTTCCATATCACGTGTATTGGCATTCATATACATATCAAGACAATTTAACAAATCTTATTTGGTTTATGTCAGTGCAACTGCACATGAAGATTTAATGCAATCCATCATATTGCTCTTCATCGAGAACATTAACATTATTGGTTGGTCTAGTGGAAGCAGCATCAATGGCAATCCCAATATCTACACTATACAAGAGAACCTATATACCAGCATTATGTCACTCATCCTTAACCGTGACTAAGACAAGAAGCTCTGTTTTTCTGGATTTTTCCACTTCATAAATGGGGCTTTGTTTTGTCCCACAGGAATTCACCTAGGATTGCGTAATGTCATATTTAGACCGAATGCAAAGGCTTGGGGCAGGATCCTGGGCAAACCCAAGCTTGACCTTGAAAAGAAAATAGTCTACTCCCGCATTGGATTGAATACATAACCCTCATTATCCAATCAAAGCAATTCCTCCCTGTATTTCAAGTAAAGAAAAGACAAGCATAAGCTATTAAGATTATTAAAAATAAAATGACAATTAGCTTGGAAATGTAAGCTCATACAATCTATGGTCATCCACAAGCCATATAAGACTATATGCAATTGGAACAACGGAGGTAATTTGAATTGGATTTATACCTTCCTCAAGCATGTGTTCAAAAAAAGAGTTTACATGCCACAATGATGCTGCACAAACCTGACATCAGAGCATTGTTGGAACTAACATAATTTATCTTCTTATTAGGCAGGACTAAATAATCATTTTTGTTATATTTCTAATTGCAATCGAAGTAGAAAGCATAAATAGAAAAAGTTATAAATTGTTATAATTAAGTTGTTTCTATATGTTAGACTATAATTGAATTCTTAAATTTGTAAAAGATGTATAACTTCATAAAATACAAATACAATTGATTATGTAGATAAATTGGTTGAAACTGGGCAATGTGTCAAAAATTAGATTATAGCTAAATGCTTAATTTTCTAAAAGATTTATAACTTTGAAAAAACACATGAAATTAGTGAAGAGGAAATGATTAAATAAATGAACCTTTGAGAATGTTATAGATGTGTACATCATACTTTTATGCAGGTTTATGCACAGGTAGTGGATGGTTACTCTCATGCATGTGAAAGGCACAAAAAGATTGCATAGGTAAGACCAGCTAAAGATGAGAGCTCTGTCATGCCTAGATTGGAAGAAACTGCATTATGATCGACTTGGAATTTACCCTTTCTTAGCTTTGATAAGGGAACTCAAAGGCACTAAGATGAATTATGATGGAGGTGTACATCTACAAATAGGATGCTTCTAATGTAATGGTTAAAGTGATAATCTAAGTTGTTGGTTCAAACACGGATTCAGAGTTCTGTTATGCCAGTACAACAATTTCTATTATGAGAAAGTTTTGAAGCTTGAAAACATGTGGCATAGTTTTGTATGGTTTTTGCATTAGCACACGTTTCGACAAGTCCATTTGGCTCTAAAACATGTGGCATAGCTTTGTATGGTTTTTGAGATCTTTGTACACATTAATACAAAGCTTGAGAGCAACCTTGAAACTCTCATTGATGCTAGGTTTTTAACCATTGTGAGATTTTTCAAAAGTGTGTTGTCTAAATCTTGTCCTTTTTGCATTGTTAGACTTCATGACATAACCGTTTCAGCTTTAAAGACATTATATCTGATATAGTTCAGCTATAAACTTTATTTTAGATTTGATCACCATAAAAATTTTAAGCATTGTATCTACTTATGGAGATTTTCCAAACAAAAATTGTTTCCAAAACAAAAATATTAAGCATACAATAATACTTTTTAATTGATTAAAATGAAGAAAGACTTGTTGCTAATAAAATTCGCATTATATGACCAACACGAAAAAATTTTATTGCTCGAAACGGTAACGCAGTATGACAAGCACAAGGTTGATTGGTTAAAACAAATGTGAATGATAATTTCATCTATACGGTTTAGATCACTAGGTCCGCTCATGTATTAAAATCCTGCCTTAATTTCCTAATGGTCCCAACATCCTATAATGGAATGCCATCATCATCAGAAAAAGTGATTTACAATGATATTTATTTAGCTTTGTAATTGCTAGCTGTCAAATATTCAAATTAGAGTTGGAATTTAGGAGAGGCCTAACAAAAGTTTAACAAATTTGTTCATGTAGATATTTTCAACACTTTTAACAAACAATTTCATATATCTTATTTTCAACACTTTTAACAGGCAATTTCATGTATCTTATAACCTGTCACCTCAAACATCCAAAAAAGCAAGTGGCTGTATTTTTGGTGGAAGTTTGATCCAACCACAAAACCCTCAAGAGTAATGAGGATACTCTTGCACTAATACTATCAAACGAGGCATACTGAGCACCACTAATATCATATAATGTCAAAATGGAAATTGCCAAACCAAACTAAAACTGTTGATTAAACATCGAAAAAATCAAGTGGGTGCATTGTGGGTAAAAATTTGATCCAACCACAAAACTCTCAAGAGTAATGAGGATACTCTTTAAAGTAATAAGATCAAATGATCTCATCTAATGTCAAAATGGAAATTGTTGGGCTAAATTAAAATTGTCGATATTAGATAAGGGAAGCTCAAAACCAAGGACCCAAAAGATGTCAAAGCTATATATTTTTGTAGTACAAATTTGTGGTACATACAATTTTTTTGAAACATTTGAAAAATATTTGTATTACATATTTTCTTATAGTTAATTGAAGGAAATATTTCTAGCATTTTCAATTGTGAATATTTTGCATTGGATACATAACAGGTGTCATAGTCATAGCCAAGTTACTACAACGGTGTTGTAGTGTCCAAATTGAAACAAAATTTTAGAAAGTTTGAATATTATTTTGTAATCTATATGTCACTTGACAGTGGGACAGGTGTGATGTTGTATCGGTGATACACCTCATACAATTTTGTTACTTAGTTTTTTGCTAAATGAAAAAATGTAAAACATTAGTAAATGGGTTAGGTTCAATTTGTTTTTGATATTGGGGAAAACAGATTTTGAAGGGACCCGGAACCCTTTATAGCCAAAAAACCAAACTGCTGAAAACAGCCAAAAAGACCAGACTGCAGAAAAGACAGCCTGCAGTCAACAAAAAACCAGCTCCCAAACAAACACCATTAGGTTTTACAATTAGAGTTTCGCTTGTTGGAGCGAAGAGTCATATCGAAAGAAGGCCCAGAGGGTTTAGATTTTTTTCCAGTAACAGTAATCCAGCCTTCTTCAACTTGTGCTGCCTTAGCCTGCCACGCCAGCCCATCATTTTCCTGAGGATGAAAATCCGCAGCCCTAGAGGTAACATCATAGTTCTCCTGAACAGGTGTGGAAATGACCAGAGAGCTGCCAGAGATGGGAATTGAAGCACCATCACCAGAAACAGAAACCGGTCTAATCGTTTGCTCAATATGATTTATCATGGTAGCTCCCCCAGCGGAGGATGGAGAAACCCCAGCAGTTGAAACCCCAGCAGCCTTTGAATCAGAAGCCCCAGCAACTTGTGAGTCAGAAACCACCACCTCAGAGAAGCTCCTTAGCTGATCAGATTTCTTCTCAACCGTGTAATGTTGTTGAGAAGCGCCATTCCACCAATTAGTTGTCTTTGTCTTTTTCTCGAATCCACATTGCGCAACAGCATGTCCAGTTTTGAAGCATCTTCTACAGCGGAAAGGGACCCCCTCATAATCCAACGATTGGATCCAAGACCCCCTAGAAGATTTTAAGAGAACCTCAGCGGGCAGTCCTTTTGAGACATCAATTTCAACAAGTATTCGGGCAAAGGTAGAGTGAAAAAGATTAGAAGATTCATTGTCCACAAGTAAGAAATCACCTAAGGCTTCCCCAACCTCCTCCAGGAGAGAGTCATTCCAAAGGTGAAGAGGGAGATTAGGCAAACAGACCCAAATTGGGATTCTATTGAAGGTTTCAGAAGCTGGGTTAAAATTGGAGTGCCAAGGTTTAATCATCAGAAGGTATTTGTCCTCCCAGCTGAAGAAATTATCACACAAGATTGTGTCTCTATCTAAGGTATTATCAAACTTAGCAACAAAAAGCCCTTTGGCCATTGGGAAGATATGAACTTTACCAGTGATGAGGGGCTCCCATTCATTGGTGATCCAAGACATTGTTAAACAATTGTTGGCAATAGGGAGGAAGCTACCTTTGTTACTATAGAGAGGGAAGAAAGCCATGAATTTTCCATGGGCAATAAAGACTAGCATTTTGAGTTTTGGATTTCATTCTATTTCTGAACCCCACTTATGTAAGAGTGAATATTTTTATCATGGAACTAAAATTTTCAAATTCAACATAAAATCTTCATTTCTCACATCCAAATAAACAAAGTGAAATGTTGCAAGGAAAAAATATAACATGCCTACTGTCATTAGAAAACTATAAAAAGTTATTTCGTCTCTCTTCCCAAGCTAATCTTATCAAACTATTTATTAAACAATTTTTTTTGCTTCCCCACAAAGATAACAAATCTTCCTTGACTCAAGTTAATTTCAAATTTTAGATACTATCAAGATAATGTTAATGTGCCTCTTTGTTCTATGAATAATTGATTTTCTCTCCATACTTCTTGTTGTTATATCCAATCATCCATATATTGAAAATATTAAATGGTAAAATACATATTTTGCAATAATATTGTAACTGTTGAAAGAGAAACATTTTGAAACCATGTAACAACATATTTTATATGGGATTTTATAATTTCATTCCTTGGCCAAGACATTGACTTTAGGTGGTAAGGCTAGCCCTTAGTAAAACATCACATTGGAATCCATAGTTTTTAATAGGTAATTGGGTTGTCCAACAATACATAAATTTAAATGTTTGTATTAGTTGCTCAATGTTTCATTCTCATATTTTAGTTTGCCCTTCACATTTTCGTGCACCTATTTATTTTCTAATTCTTGCTTTCTATTTCCAATTTCCATCATGACATTTTAGGCACGAGTGATTTACAAGGTAAACATATACCATGACAATATGTAAAAACTAAAAAAGTAATGGAGAAAGACTTATTATGCCTTTGGAAATCATAGAAAAAATGTGGCCCTTGAAAGTGAATTGTACAAATATTAGAAGAGTAATAGGCAATTAAAGAGCTTAGCATACGTTCATAGTTTTCTAGTCATTTAATTATGAATTATTTTCTATTTTTTATCAACATGATTTTTGTATCGTGATAATCAAGTTTCTAATTAATAACATTCATTTGAAAGACACTGGACCAAAATAAAAATGTTTATGAAAGACACTTCCTACAATGGATATGTTTTTTTAATTGTAGTTCAGCTTATTCGTGTCAAGTTTAATCATAGAAAATAGGAAAAATGTCCCCCCTTATTTACTAGCATGCACCCTATTGAAGACAAAATTAAATTTAAAAAAGACTATAAATACAACACCATAAAATAGTGCACACCCCACAATAGAGTTACAAATTTTCAAAAACAAAAAAAAAAGTGCTCACCTATGTAGTGGTGTATGCTTCATAAAGGCCTACGACTTATCTACAATTTGAAGTTTGTACTCATGTATAATAGAGGGAACCTTATAATAGATGCTTCAAAATCGAATGTGTGGAAACAAGAAGAATGGAAATCAACTAATAATTAGGGAGTTCAGTCAAAGACAAGATTTTTGATCGATAAACATCTTCTCTGTGAGAAGGTATTCAAAATCTTAAAACATCAGCAACACGAGCAATAATAACACTTACCAACGCAACACCATAATCTTTACATGCATACTCATGAGCCATCATTGGACAGAGAAGTAAATAGGAGGAGCAGAGGCCTCAGGGAAAATGGCCTTCCTACCACATTCTTCTCAGCTTCCTAACTATAACATCTCCATTTATACAAGCCCCCCACATTAACAGAGGAACAACTTTTGTAGCAGGGAGCTGCAGAGGTATTTTATTTGTTCTTTTATATAAAATGTAATGACCAAAAAAATTATTTGAAGAGAAAACAAAAATAAATTAAACTAAATTAAAAAAGGTGCAATTGACAAAGAGTTTTCTCTAGGCATGGGATTTGGAGCACAGATCCACCCCAAATCCAATATGGGGCCCAAAGTCCATGCCCTGCCTGCACCCAGAGTGGACCACACCATGAACCCTGATTGAGAAAGAACTGTACCCGGAACTGGCTTTTTTTTGTGCAAACCAATTAACTTAGCTCTGTATGGATGCTAGCTTGTCAGGATCCATGAATATTACAATCTAGTTATTATTAATGTTTTATGCCATTCCCCTGGATATGAAGCTTTTACTTCTTATACTTATGTGGGCTGAGAGGTATTATGAATAAAAAAATATGGCTTTATCAATGTATTCTGTCATATACCCAAAGATTCCAAACACTCCCAAAAATGTTCCCAATATGACCACATCTAATTGTCTTTACACTCTAAATTCCCTCAACCACATCCCTACAACATACTCAGAGTGTCATCTCCTCCTTAGGAATAACTAATAAAATATACAGATCTTTTATTGAGAGAGGGTTATTAAGAGAGGGTTAACTTATTACAGCATCGTGTAAACAAAGCCATACCATTTTTAAAGGATTCATCTCTCTCCAATGCCTCTTTTCAAGTTACTAATCTCAATAGCTAGCATTCCAAACTTATCCATTTTATGATGCTAATTAGCAATTTTCATTTTCTCTTGCTATTACTTCAGCACCATCCTAGGTCAAAATGCCATACATAACTTACAAAATAATGGCTTTAAATCTTTACATGACTGACAAGCCTTTTAATCTTTAGCATTTCCTTTCTACATGTTTTAAAACACTCACTTGATCAATTTTTAATTTATAAATGATGCACTTCCAAATCCACTGATCTGGCCAACTGAGCACATTACTATAAATAAAAACAAATTCCTTGATTCTCTCCCAAGTTCATTTAAAGCTAATATTTTCTTGCATTCGATGAATCTATACATGGTACCATAGTGGAACTTATTTTTGTGCATAGCATTGATCCAGAGAAACAAAACTTAGTCTTGATTACCAAGAAATAATACTAAAATATAGAAATACAAATAACATCACTATTTTGGTAACTAGCAAGCAATACCAAAAATAGAGAAATCCAAATAACAACACTGATCATTCAGATCCATAAATGTATTTTACAAGAAGATATTGACTAAAGTAATAAAAGACATTTATAAAGAAGGTTTGAAGGTGTTAAATGCTTAATCAATCACCACATCATTTTAAATGGCATCCTCCAATGTTTATTGTTTGGATGGACAGGTGTTACGTTAGCTGACTCTGTATATAGTTTGCCTGTTAACATTTTGACAGTTGTTTTACAAACAATATAATATTTTTCTTTTAAAACAACTCTTTCTTGTACACATAGCTGCATGAACCTGAGATGGCAACATTTGATATCTTGTTACATACGAACATACATTCCTTTTATCTTTGGACTGCACATTGTGTTTTGTTCATTCTTTATACAGGTGGTTTGTGGGAGAGGCTCCTGTATGCTGCTGTATTTTGGAAACCTTTTGCTCTATAAATTTTTTGCTCCTGTATGCTGTTGCATAAACTTTGGAGGTAATAATGAGCATCTTGAATGAATTTTACGACTTCCTCATTCTATTTATATTATGAGTGTTATGCAGATTGTTATGAAAAGAACAATGCCAGTGTGACAATAGCTGATAAACATATTGTTCCTTGTGCTGGTGGGGAATTAGGAACCAAATAGATATCATTTGGAGAAAACAAGGAGGGTATGGATTGACTAGACAATTGATTTTCATTCTGAACTTGCTCCTCTTGCGAAATGTTATTAGTATCAAGGGGTTGGCCTGACATAATAGGGAAGAGAGCAATGGTGGAGCAGGAGGCTCCAACCAACAACCGAAATAATAAAAATGAAGGATCTATTTTGCCCCAGGAACTGAATGGTGTTGTTTAAGTAGGAATAACGTGTGTACTTGTGAATGTTGGAATATGAAGAAGTTTGATAGGTACATACAAGCCACACAGATCTGCTTGTACACCCCAAAGTCACACATATCTGCACATACCACTTAGGACATTAATAAAACTATATGTACTACATACCCACTTAAAAAACCATGAAGACTGTATCTACCAGCTTAGAAAATCAATAGAACTGCAGAGATAGACCCACAAATGAAAATAATCGTGCGCAACTGCAGGTAGAAGCAGCAGCTATGCACATACATTCCACCGAAAAAGCATCAAAATAACACCAAGATCATATTGAGAAAAAATATTAAATCCCTCATGGACTCCAAAGAAATAAATTAAAAGTATTACATGGCATCGCTATATGGCCACCTAAGGCAGAAAATATTAAAGGATCAACAATATACATGTTGGTACAACACCCAAGATGTAGCCAATAAAAAGGGCAGCACAGCAGCAAAGGTGCCCTCAAAATTCCTTCACAATCGTCAATGATATAATTTCGCCTGATTTGCTTGCAGATATTGTTCGATTTGGTCATTCACAATTGAAATCCACAAAAAAATCTCAATATTCAACACAAATGTGATCCCAGACTGAATCACCTCACGATTTGCTTTTTTAAATAAAGTGATTGGTACCAACTTAAAATATTATTATTATTCATTTCTTTCATTTTGTTTGTTAGACTATGGGAAATGAAGAAATAGGGTATGGGCTCTTCCAATGGATTTAATTCTGAAAAGGGGACAGGACACATGACACACTGTATATGAAAGTTTCACCTGTTTGAAGTTTTGACACTCAAGTCAGGCAGTTTCTGCTCTTCACCAATGCAAAATTTTCCTAGTTTTCAAAGTTTAAAAACTAATCATTCGACAAACTGATGCCCTTCGTGTATGTATTCATTGGAGAGTTGCGAATATACTTTCCAAAAATGTCAAACTTACAGGAAAATGAGACTGCATGACAAAATTACACTTTACTGGTTCATAGCAGAAAATGAATTTTCAAATTAAAGAAAAATAAATTGATTTTGGATTTTGACCTCTCTAGGACTTGAACATGGGAGTAACCAACTCAGAGACTAAAATCTTTGGGAATTAGTGTGAATAAATTCAAATTTTAAGTGTATTGGGCTTTGTGGGATTTGAAACTGATCCCTCCATCTTGCGGAAGACCTTTCTCAATTGACTTGGAATACATCATAAGTACATGGATTAAAATTTAGAAACAAATATGAGAGTTAAGGAACAAAGTTTAAACCACTTTGGATTTTATTTTTCACTATGATTTGGATGTGGCATGATTGATTGCCTTGTATTTCACCAACAATAGTAGTAGAGCCTCTTAAGATTCATCTGGGAACTCACCCATTTTGGTATATTCACCAAAAGTGTATTTGATTTTTAATATCCACAAAGGGCAATTTACCCAACTTTGACCTAACTTATGAGAGGCTGCTGGGTCCCATTGGTTGTTAGCCATTTATTCCAAAGATGCAGACAATTAACATTTGACAGAAAATTGGCGTGTTAGCTGTTTGTGTTGTGTCTACAGAACAAGTCCATTTTGCATGTGAACTAATGGTGTTTGATTGTCCACAAGCAATTCTTAGCAATCCCCAATTCAATATAGATAATCTCTATCAGTCAAGCTTGTGATGTACAGGTTCAGAGGTGTGATATTTGTGGTCTCTGTTCCTCATTGGCAGATTTGGTTTTAGCTGCTGCCAATATTCAGGTTTCCTGTTGAAATGAACTCTACAATGCAAGAGGTATTTCTAGACTGTAACAGTGGTAGCAAAAATAAATTATCTCTAAGATCGAGGAGAGAATGATAAGACAGTTTCCTTTATTTGGTAGATAATTTTAAAGCCCAAGACAAAGCCCGTGGTGTTGAGCTTCTGAACATTGTAATTCTATGCTACATAAACTCCAAAGTCTAAATTGAGTGTTTGATACAAAGCGCATACTGCTTTGTTTTGTGCCAGTCACTTGCTCCCGCTAAGAAAATTAGAATTGGAGAAATTATGAAGGCACAAATTTATAAAAAAAAAATAGTTTAAAGCTTTCAACTTCAAAAAACTAAGAAATGTCAAGAAATTCAGAGAGTAAAATACAGTTTTTCAGGCCTGCATATTGTGGCTCCAGATATGGTGCTCAGGCATAACAAGACCAGCATGATGGCATCCCTCTTCAACCAACAATTATCTGCACAGTAAATTACACAATTTCAGGGTTGCACAGTGGCTCCAGATATGGCACTGAGGCAAAACAAAACCAGCATGATGGCGTCCCTCTTCAACCAACAATCATCCTCTTTAATCTACAAACATCCTCTCCTTTTCTGACGAATGCCTCTTCTTTCAGAAACATGTGTATGTGTCAACTATCACAACATTCTCTCCATTTCTTTCCCATGGCTAAGATGCCACATGTTATGAAACTAGGATCCCCATTCTATTAACAAAATTTAAATAGGATGCCCATTGAGGAATAGAGGACATATGCAAAGGTGATTTAAAAGGTAAAATGTAAAACTGTAACTGCCTTTTATAATCTGGGGTTTCTTGAAAATATTTAATTAAAATTTCTGCTAGGTTTTTAAATTTCCAGAAGAGCGGCATGGTTATCCTTCCCTTTTCACTGGGTGTCTAAATTTCAAACACATACAAGATTCTGGGGTTTAGATAAGTCCAACATGGCAAACACAATTCTTAAGACTTTAGTTTTGTTCAGAGAACTGTGAACTTCTGAGCATGCTGAAAGGTGATTGAATTCTTTACTGATGTCTGATATAAATAACTTACCACAAATGGTGTATAAAATTGAAACAATCAAACATTGACACCAAAATGGAAATAAGCAGAGTTCTTTGGAGAGATAACTTGTCTTAGAAATTAAGTGCAGTTAGCTCAAAGTGCTTTAAAAGAGAGAAATGTGAAGAAAATGAATAAATTTGTGGATCTGTTAGGGATACCTCCAGTTTTGTGGATGGGGTATTCTATCACCATTGAGGTAAATTGCTACGGGAAAACAATTATATTTTTGCTGCTGGACATGTTTGGTGGGCTTGCTTTGATGATTCCTTTCTCCTGACCAATGGGGATGTTTGTAATCTAAATGCTATCTATGCAGGCTTGTTGCATGTAATCCAGAGTGGTCTATGAGCCAGTTTTCTGGCCTTTGTGTATCAAGTTAGTTCAGGCATCAAGTGACGTAAGTTGGGTTTTGTGCCTCATTAGTGATAACAAAACATTATTTGTTTGTTTTTATCAATAATAGCAATAAGAAGATCCGTAGGTCATAAAAGCAATTAAGTTATTGGAGTTTCGTCTATCGAAAAGATAAGAAGGATGTAAGTTAGGTCTTGTAAGGGGAAGAATATGCTTTGTAAACCAGAGAGAGATTAATTCAAGTAAAGATTTATCTATAATTAAAATGCCTCCATGGTAGTCTGCACTTGGAGAACAATCAACAAATAACCTACAAACTGTAAGGACATAACAAGTTAAAACAATACAACAGAACATAAATGCAGAAATATCAAACACCAATATGAAACTGTCTTGCAACACAAATATTGTAGACCAAACGAAATAGCAGAAAAGCATTTATTAATTTTTATAGGAACTCAATCGTGTAGCATATAAAAAATGAGACATCTGACGGTCAATACAGGAAGAAGATTAAAAAGATTCACAATAGGAGCAAAAGAAAACACAAAATTGGAACAACCTCCGTTTGGACATTTCATTGCCCATGCATTCATTGATCATGTTTGTATTGATTGCCTGGTTCAAATCCCGGTCGTTGATCAGCAACCCAAGCGTCACCACCACCGTCCTCAGAAACACTCCCGCTAGAAAGCTCCTCGGGCTCCCTGTCCACATCCTTGTTGAGGCTCCCTGACCGCCATGTCTGCCGGCCACCATGCGGAGCGTTAGAAAGCAAATGCGGCCTCTTTATAACCCCGGCTTCAAAAAATCTCACAGAAAACGCTAAAAAAATTCGCCTTCAGAAAATGTGGGGGAAAATTGAAAGAAAACAATAGTTGCGAGTTAATATCTGTTTTCACATGACGAATGTGAGGAATTTCGATCTGATTCGGGGGATCTGATTTTATCGCCGGGAGCCAGAAACCAATAAACTATTTCAACGGGAAACCAGGAGCGGTCGGCAAACCATGAGCTGTTTGAAGGCGTGAGACAGGTTTTGGCTCAAATCTCACACTATATATAGCCTATCGGCTAAAAATGGGTGCTACTTCTTGGTAGTGTTTATCTATCATATATATATATACACATTTTTATTATAAAATAAAAAAATAAATGGATTCATTTATAAAAAATATGTTTTATAATCATTTAAATCAGTTAAGAGTGGATAGATCATTTAATAAAATTTTGACATTTTGACAATATTAAAATAATAAAAGTAAATGTATTTAATTGATTTTGATGGTCAAAGGATAGTTGTATATTTTGATCATTTTTTTTGTTGGAGGATATTATGTCAAATTCATGGAATCTTTTAGCTACTCGATAAAAGAGCACAAGTCTTAGGTCAAAACCTCTTTGGTCGAGAGCTAAGGACTTATCCATTCTACCAAAGTTGTTTGGGGCACAATCCTAGCCTCATCCTTAAGGTTTTGCACTCACCAAAACTTGATCTTTGGTGGGCTCATAAAAGAAGTTGTAAATGTGAGTTGAAATTCAAAATTTATGATCAAGTCAATGGGCTCCTTGGTATATTGTTTTAATCATATTTTTTTTGTTGAAGGATATTATGTCAAACCTATGGAATTCTTTGGCTACTCCATACAAGAGCACAGGCCTTAGGTCAAAACCTCTTTGGCTGAGAGCTAAGGACTTATCCATTCCACCAAAGTTGCTTAGGGCACAATCCTAGCCTCATCCTTGAGGTCTTGCACTCAACAAAACTTGATCTTTGGTGGGCTTATTTCGAACCATTCATCTTCACCAATAGACCAAGGGGCATGTTGAGTTGATCATAAATTTGGAATTTCAACTCACAATTACAACTTTTTTTATGAGTTGAAAATAGGAGGATGCAATATGAGTTGGGTTGTTCACATAATTTGGTGGATTAATTTTCCACATACAAAATCAACTCTAAGTGTTGTGGATCTAATTGCTCATGTGGATGCAGTGTCGAAAATTGTAACCCTTGGCAATTTCACACTAGGTTTAGGTCCCCTCTATGTGTTTGGACCTAATTATGTGTTTAATTGCTCATTTTATAAACATCTTCAAAAAATCAAACATGGAAAAAAAAAACATTTAATATTTTCTGCCGACACTTTGAGCCTTGAAAAGAATGGGTCTGGTGGGTAAGTGCAAAAAGATGGGAGGCCAAAAAGGGGTCTTAAGTAGCCATGTTTTTTTTTTAAATCAAGAAATACTGACTTTGGATGAGAAATGAGGATAGTTACACTCAAAATTTTAAGATGCAACAAAAACAAGGGTCATAGTGCTTCGAGTCTACTTTCTAAACTACTAATTTTCTTTGAAAATGTTAGACATTAAGGGGTTCAGAAAAGGGAGCCACAAAAATTGGTGTTATTTTTGTCAAAAAAAATAAGATAGCGTCTATTGTGGCTCTCTCAAAAAGTTTACTTTTTTACTAATTTTCAAAGTGGACACATCCTGAAAAATAGAAATTTGGCCATGCTACCCCTATATTTTTTGGAAACTAATCGGTTTTTTTTTCTAAATGTGTATAGAATGGACTCTAGTTTATAAAAATGTAATTGATTTAAAATTTCAATGAACAATTATAAAATAAAGTAAAAAATACCTAACATTGGTTTTTGACAAAAAAAACACACAAACAAAAGAAATTAAAGATGAAAGCCTTAACATCTAGTCAAAATGTGAAAAAAATATATCGTTAAATAGCTAAGAGAGAGTCTAACACTATTTAAGTGTTTGATTTACTTGACCTTAAAACACATGCAAACCTGATGGCTAGCATGAATGAGATTATGTGAAATTTTGTAGAATATGCAAAAACACATCTTTGGACATTAGGAAGACACTCCAAGCCTTTAGGATGGAAATCCAAAGCAAATACAAGCCAAAGCTAAACTTTTTCTTCTCTTTTTTTTTTCTCTTTCTTTTTGTTCTATTTTAAGGAAAATATATACATATGAACATTTACATACGGACATTTACTTTTTTGTACTTTAAGTTTTATTTCATGTATATAGGTTCAAGATGTTTGAGAGTGGTTTTAGATCTCTAGGAGTTATAATGCAAATTCTAGTTTTTGAAAAAATTTATAATTTTTCAAACTTAGTCAAATTTTAGTAATCAACAAGTTGTATCATTTCTCTCTCTCTCTCTCTCTCTCATTTTTTATCCCTTACACTCTAGACCTCTCTCTCACTATCTCCATCCCTTTATTTGACTCTCTCTCCCTTGAGCTCAAGAACTACCTCTCTCTCTCTCCCCTTCCTCCCCCCCTCTCTCCCTCTTCCTCAGTCCATCCTTTCCTCTCTACTTCTCTCTATCTCCCCTATCCCTCTACCTACCTCTCCCTCCATCACTCTCTACCACTCTCTGTATTTCTCTATATCTCACCTCCCTCTCTCTAGATCCATAATTCTCTCTCCCTCTCTTCTCCCCTATCTACTCTCTATCTCCCAATCTATCTCCTTACCTACATGTCCATCCATCACACCTACCACTCTCTCTCTCCACACCTTTCTATCTCACCCACCTCTCCCTCCCTCTCTCTCTCTCTCTATATATATATATATGTATACATCCAAAATTGGTCTGGAGAATATTAATTGAATACTGGTAATTTGATTAATAAAAATCTTTATTTCCTCTACTATATAAATAAATTGTAAATTTTATTTATATAGTTCATATTTCTTAATTCCTCTTATCTAAGCCACTTTCTTCATGATTTAATTAAATGGAAAAACTTAACTAATTTGTTTTATTTGATTAATTCCCTCTCATTAAATTTGAATTTTTAATTCAAATTTTGTCACATTTCTCCATATTCTTCTAACTTTCTTCCACATCATCTTCCAACTCACCATACATGTCACATGAAAATAATTATTCCTAATTTCTAAAATGGGTATTTACTCTCAACAATCTCAACAAACTCAAGGACACATGGCT
Organism: Sequoia sempervirens; assembly: GCA_007258455.2. NCBI lineage: Eukaryota > Viridiplantae > Streptophyta > Pinopsida > Cupressales > Cupressaceae > Sequoia > Sequoia sempervirens. The sequence continues at coordinate 174,338,785 of VDFB02000003.1, read as the reverse complement.
TCTTTCCATTTATTCCTTTTTGCACTTGGCAATATTGTTCTACTAAAGGGAACAACTTCCTTATTTCTCTCCAATTTCCTCATTTCTCACCATTGATCTCTCCAGATTGAATCCTAATTGTCCATTGTTGCCAACTCACCTGATGCCTTGGTGAAATCTATAAATAGAGGCTCATTTACAACTTTTGATAAGAAAGCATTGCATAACATTACTGTGCAGAAATCATCTTAGCATTTGAGAGCTTAGTTTGCATTTTGATTCAACATTTAAAATAGTTTAGCAAGTAAATTAGAATCATGGATGCATTCTTAGATGTGTCTTAGTTTGCATACAGTATTTAGAATCATTCTCATAGCATCTCCATTAGTTTAATTTAGCATTGCATCATTTCATTAGCATTCTGTATACAACAATTCACTATTTAGCATGTCATTTAGTCCATTATCAATCAAAAACATCAAAATCATGTAGGTGTAGATATAGTTTATGCATTCTAGTTTAATGGCTACTCATTTTTAGGTTTCATTCCTGTAATTCAGTGCATAATTAAGATCTGAGAGCACTATTGCCAGGATCCTCAAGAATAGAGGAAGATGGAATGTCTTTAAGGAATCATTTTATCGAATTGTGTTGTTAATTTAGATTTCATTAATGTAATACATTGCATCTGTTGTGTGTTATTGATTACTTTAATTGACATATTTTCTCACACATATAAATTGGAACCCACCATGGGGCCTAGCCCCTGTTATTTTGATATTTTTCTGGAAAGTATGTTTTTACAGGTTCAGACGTGAGTTTCTTTGGCGCAACCGCTAATTCCTCTAGTGCATTCAAAATATTCTCTGGCACATTCACCAACTGTTCTGGCACAACAAAGGATTTCTCCAGTGCATCCACGCCATTCTGTGGCGCATCAAGGGGTTTCTATAGTGCATTTACCACTTTCTATAGTGCATTTCATGTTTTCTATGGTCATTGACTTATTTTTGTAATGCATTTACCTTTTCGGTGCATCGACTTACTGTAATGGTGCATTTTATTTTCTCTATAGATTTCTCCTGAGTCTAAAAACTAATGGATGTTTTTCTGTTGTGCAGGCTTCATAAACGCTTCCAAAGACTTTTGCTAAAACTCAAAAATACTGCCAAAGAAATATTTATTGCAAACTACTAATAAATTTGATGCAAGGGTTGGAGTGATTTATTTCCTTTTTGCTTAATTTAGGAATCTAGACTAATTAGGAAGGAAAGAACACCATGCATATGCTCTCCCCTTAAGGGTGACCAAAAAGCCAAACCCATTCTTGTTTATCTACGAGTGTAAGTGGAGTATACAACATGTGTTATCTCTTTATTCATGTGAAATAAAGATTGATCGAACTACGGGTATACTTGCTTGCTTTTTTTTTTTTAATCTTAGAGGGCCTATCTTATCGGAAAAAGTAATCACCCAAGGGAATGACCCAACCGGTAACACGCTAAATCCAAGCAACTTCCAGCCGGTATATAAGTGTGGGTACTTGTTAAAAGGAAAGTATCACGAGGATGGTTCCGACGAGAAGGGAAAAAATGGTCTCTTTCCACATGGATCATCTCCCATGAACAAAATTTTTGTACTAGAACCCTTGTTATAGTTGGCCAAAAACCTTTATCTATTCTTTGGTGGAGCAACGGTCATTGCAAAGGCATCCAAATTCTCACAGTTTTTAGTAGAGATGATCAGCTTGCCATGGGAGTTTTATGGAGGCTGGAAACTTGGTTGACCTGAGAAGTGAGTGCACTGTAAGGGGGAGCCCGTGTGGCCAAGCTTCTGAATTCATCCACTAAGAATAAGTGTGATTGGGGTAAAACCTGTGTGGAATCCAAAAGAATACAGTCTTACACAACCCTAGGATTTGTACATGATTGATTATGTTTGCCAAAGTTTCTTCAAAATAAATTTTGAACAAAAACCTTACACACTGGAAGTACAAAACTGTGATTCAGAAAACATCATGTGAAACAAACCATTCTCTGACTGAAAACTAGAAAAATCAAGTAAACTGGCAGCAAACTATTACATTACCTACTTCAACGCATTTACCCTCTGTTACAGCGCATTTACTACTTTTTCCAGTGCATATACCCTCTGTTACAACACATTCACTTCTTTTGCTAGCACTTTCACCTACTGTTATAGTGCATTTGCCACTTTTACCAGCACATCCCTTGAATTTTGTGGTGCATTTACCAAATTATGTAGTGCACACACTTGAAAATTTGGTGCATTTGAGCTATTCCCTAGCACATATACTTGATTTTGAAGTGCATCCAAAGCTTTATGTGGTGCATCCAAGACATGCTATATCACATCTACCTCTTAGCGCATATACTGACTATTATGACGCATCCACCAAAATTCATAACCAGAGAGCTGAATTTGACTCCTATCTAACATTTTGAAACCAAATTTAGGGATCTTTGCCATAGAGAATTTATTTCCTCATCCCAACATTGTTGTAAACTTGGAAAAAATAGCATTCACAAGTGAAATCCTTTACCTAAACTTTGATCAAACATTAAAAGTGACCAATCATCATCAAAATCCAAATTGGATTATCAAGTTGAGTTTCCCCATCAAGATTTATCATCCTTCATCCAGAAACAACACACTTTACATCAGATTTTATTACCTTAGTCTCATCAATAGGATTCATTATTCTATTTGACCTAGGTATTCCTTTGGAACTCCTAAACAACGATCAAAATTTAGAAAACTTTCATCACTTGCATGCCTGTTTTAACAAGACCCCAAAAAGCATAAACACAAAGAATAGGAAATTGAAACTCAAACCACCATGGATGCAATAGATGAGGATCAATTGAATGATTTAACTTAGCAAATGAAAAACCTTCAACAACAAATTTAGGATATGCAAAGGGAAACAACCACAAAGAGATATTTGCTGCCAGACATCTATTCTTATCAATCTGACAATAGTATAGACATGAAACTTTTTCCACCCACAACCACACAATCCAAGTTCAATGTCTTTAAATTCTTGAAAAAGTACATGAGAAGCCCAAATCAAAGTCTTCAAACACAAATGATATTGAACAATCTTATCATGTCATGCATTTATCTTCATCTCCCATAAGCCAAAATAAATCTCATGATTCTTTCACCCAAGTTAACAATTTCATCCACCCACCTTCTTCCATCATATCTTCTATCACATCTAATGACTCATGTCAATCTCTCAGTCTAAACCATGCTGTCATAGACTCCTCTACACCTCAAGATCAAAGAATTCTTTCCACTTCATCCAATGATACCAAAATTCCATAAGTTCTTCCAATCTTTGACCAAGACCCCATCTCTCAAGAATTCTATAAAGATCCCCTCCTTTCACTATTCATCCACATTGATTCCTTTCCATCTCAAGAGAAAATTATTCTTCCAAGTCCATCTTCCACCCCATCTAATGAATTCATACCATCTCATGATTCCATCCCAGGAGCATGACAATTCTTCCTTCATATCTAATGATGTTCTACCATATGATGATCAAGATATGCTTTCTACATAATATCATGATTCCCTTCCTCATCAAGATCAAGATATGATTCCATCTAAGGATATCCCTTCATTCCATGAGGATGTTCGTCACTCTCAATATCAAGATATGCCTTCCATACCACTTCATGATGATTCCACACCTAATAAAGAGCAAGCTACTCCATCTCTTACACCTCATGATCCTTTTCCATGTCAAGATCAAAGTACCCCATCATCCCCATGCCAATATCCTTTCACACCTATACAAGCTATTCATGAACCACACACCTACAAATTGGGATCCTCCACCTTCATCCACTATGGTTTACTTCCAACACCTATCCTTTCATCCATATCATATCCTCCCCAAAATGGACCTCCATCTTGTTTCACAAACAATACATATCTTGTTGGTAAACGAATGCATCAAAGTATGAACTACAAAGGCAAAGGATTAGGCCTTCATGAACAAGGTATCCTAGAACCCATTTTTTCTCAAGAAAACCCATATTACCATGGCCTTGGTTATACACCTAAGTGTCCTAGTCCATCAAACCTACCATCTATCTTAGGTCCTCATCCTAATCCACCAAACCTTCCATCTATCCTAGGTCCTCATCCTAGTTCATCAAACCTTCCCTCTATCCTAGGTCCACATCCTATTCCTCAAGAACAACCAAGGAACACATCCTTGATTCCCTTTCAAAATTATACCTACACTCATACATAATACCTCCATACCATTCATCTCAATCCACCCCTCTCATTACTCTTGGAAGCAATTTGGGTGCCAAATGTCAAAAGCTTCCATATCAAAATCCACATGTGTCAAAGGATCAACATGTCTCCTCTAAGAGGAATGCAAAAATAAAAGAAAGTTTGATCCAAAATCAAAGGAAAAATAAAAAAGGCCACAAAGGCCCATCAAAGCAAAAAGGAAAAATTCAAAGACCACAAAGGTCCATAAATCAAAAGAAAATTTCAAAAGGCCACAAAGGCCCATCAAAGCAAAAATAAAAAATTCCAAGGCCACAAAGGCCCATAAAGAAAAAATAAAAGTCAAAAGTCATGTGGATTCCAAAAATTCTCATAGAAGCAATAAAATCTAAATTGGAATCCAAATTTGCTAATCCAAAAGCTTCCTCCAATTTGTCATCTAAAAACCTATCACCTTCCAAATCCATTTTTCCTCCATCACTCCACCATCCTTCAAGGTGTGTTCCAATGTTGACCTTGCAATCCTTCCCATCTATCCATCAACAAGTTTTCCCATCTCCTATCCATTACCCAACAATCATCCCCATTATTCTCCTTTAATCCAAACCTTTGGATAAGTCCTTAGTTCTTCCATTGTACCTTTAATAGGCCAACATTTATGAGTCTAATTCCCATTTTACATGGTTTATTAAAGGTATATTTGGTCATGAAGCTTGATGCTTAAGTTCTTCCTCCATTTCCCTATCATCCATATCCTATTTTCCATATTAATCTTGCATTCTACACTTGGGAGGGAAAGTTTCGTCCATCTTATCATTCCTTACATTTCCACCTTTGATCTTAACAAGCTTAAGGATCTCCCTGAACATCATATATCTTATCCTATTCACTTTATCCATATCTTTCGTACCATATCGTTTGTCTTATCCATATTCCATCATTCTTACTAGATACATCTTTCTTCTTATCCTTGGTCTTGATGAGGAATAGGGGGGAAAATACTTGGGCTTCGAGTTCATATCTTATCTAGTTGATCTTGATCATCCCATTCATTATTTTTATCCTTGCTTTCTTCCATTCCATATCTCCTAGCTTATCAAAATCCATGTCATCATGTCCCTTTGCAACCTTGAATCTTATCATGTAAATCATATTTGGGCCGACTTGTAAAAAATTATCCAATCATCATATCTTTTGTCAATCAATCATCAAAAATCATCCATCGTATCATCATCATGCCTTATGGAATCAATCATTTTTGGTGACTTAATCAATCAACCATTATCATCTTTTGACAAGAGTTATGTTGCGTGTGTGACACGTTTTGTAGTGAATCTTTCATTTTGATCTATCATTTATCCATGGTTGTATTATCTCTATTGTGGGGCGTTTGGTTCCTTCGATCGGTCATCTCATCTTATTCCATCTTAAATGTCCTTCAAAAAATAAACAAAAAATCAAAAAACAGAAAATACAAAAAAAATCAAAAAATCAAAAATACAAAAAAAGATCAAAAAAGAAAAAAATACAAAAAAATCATAAAATCTAAAAAAAGTGCAATAAAAGCAAGTAGTGAAAACCTAGAAACATGTGCTATTTGTGACATGTTGGCTTCTTCCTCTATAGGAACATGTGTCAACTACTGGCTCTTTGCTATTACTATCCACATCCTTCATTTGAGCCTCATGTACATATTTTGTTGTGCTAGTCGTGTCTCACTTTGGCTTGTCGATCATTGTACATATCCATAATAAAATTGGTTTGTTTCCATTGGGGGAAAAATCTTGAACTCATTGGGGCCAAATATATCTTTGAGCTTAAAAGTAACAGACACACAATAGTATGATAGACTCACCAAAAACAATCATCTGAACCAACAACAACAAGATCAACTAAAAACAAGTCTCATTTGGTGATGATACTCTAAATCACAATTTTATCACTTTCACAAATGTTCAAATTATTTGCATTATGATTGTTGTTATCATTTCTCAGGAGCAACTCAAGGATCTCAAAGAGTAGAGAAGTTATGATCGAGAATGATATTTTCTTTGTCTACTATTTGTGAGTTGATCATTAATACTATGTGAATCGTCATGGGACGTGCTCTACAAAGTATCATTGATGACATTCTGGATTCACATAGGAAAATGGTTAACTCTTTTTTGTTTATGCAAGAAATGCTTAGGTTATCTCGGTCCAATTATACCTAGATGCTTGTGTTAACTTGCACTATCAAACATCATGAAAGTGGTACTCAGGTCATCATGGTATAAATATACCATCGATGTTTGTGCTCACTTTCAACATTTTAAAAGCTCAATGATGATACCAAGCACAATAAAGTAATTACTGGGATGAAAACATTGCATGTTTAGGTTGCATTCATATTAGGTGTTGCAAGTGTATTTATAGATTTCTCCAAGGTAGGCACAATGTTACAAATAATGTTATTTCCATCATTAACAGATTGAGTACATTTGACATTACCAAAAATATCATTCACATTTTACTTGCATAAGCATTAGGACACCATTCATACATTATCACAACATTTCATCATTCATCTAGTCATTAGATCATTTATTTGCATCATGAAAATTCCAAAAAAAAAAGCATTGATCATATCATTTCCATCCATATACATGTGGTCATACATTTGAGTCACCATAACATCCACAATGAAACATTTCCATTCATCCATTTCATCTTTTACATCATACATATTTGCATAAGAAAAATACAAAATCATAGCATTTAGCACATTCCATTGGCATAATAAAATCCATCACATGCATCATATAGGTATCATTCATAAAACATCATGAAAAACACATCAATTGCATCATCATTTGCATCCATATCATATCACCATCATCTAGAACATCACATAACATACATAATAGGAAATTAAATGCATCCATCATAATCAACACATAAGCACATAGGTCAATCATCATAATCATCGTCGTATATCATATAACCTCAAAATCATAATGTCAAGTTTACAATGATATCCAAACATGGAGATACATCAAAAAAGTGGAAAAAATAACAAAATCTCTGACTGAATAAGTGTATACATCAAGTGTCAATATATCTTGAAGTCTCAGTACATTAATCAATCCTATATTGGGGCATATCAATCAATCAGAGAAGTCAAACCACATCGCCCAATCAAATCTGAATCTTCCTACACCAGACGCGAAAATCCTCCTATGATCATAACATATCGCAAATCAACAATTTTATCAATCAATCTATCAATGCACCTCACCTATCATGAAGTCGATCAATCAATCATTGTATCATTGATCCTCGCCTATCATGAGGAAAATCATCAATCTATAATTGTTCCTCACCTATCATGAGGACAATCATCAATCTATCATTGCTCCTCACCTATCATGAGGACAATCCTCACTATAATATCATTGATCCTCACCTATCATCATAAAAAAAATCGGCTAAAGCGATTATCAACCATCAAACACAAGGAGGAAAAATAGGGCATCAATTTAATCAAATTGGGAGAGTCAATATTCTTTTTCGAGAGATAAATCATCGACATTATCATAAATCAACATAAATTTTCAAAAATCATCAAAAATATATATTTTTCATTAAAAATTCATTGATTTATCTCCCGAGGGGGCATAAATTCATGATCTTCTGAAAATCGTTGTCTGAGGCATCGTCAAAATTTTAGCAGCACTAGTAAATTTTTCTTTGAAGTAATGTGTAAACACAATATATATATATATATCACATCTCTTTCCCTCCCTCTCTACTTATTTATATCTCATCTCTCCCTCTTTCTCTCTATCTCACCTCTCTCTCCCTCCCTCTCTACCTACCCCCTCTCCCCTCCATTCACTACCTAGCACTCTCTCTCTATTGCTCTCTATCTGACCTCTCTCTGACCTCCCACTTTCTCCCTCCATATCTCTCCCTCTCCTTCCATCTCTACCTACCTCTCCATCCACCACTCCCTACCACTCTCTCTACAACTCTCTATCTCACCTCCTCTCCCTCCCTCATTCACTGTCTAATTCTCTCTATCACTCTCTACCTCTCCTTCCTCTCTAATTATCTTTATTTTCCCTCTCCCTCTCTCTATTGACCTCTCCCTCCATCACTCTATTTTTTTATTTGTCTCTCTTTCTCTCTCTATCTCACCTATGTCTCCCTCCCTACCTCTTCCCTTATCTACTTTTTATCTCTCTTCTCCCTCCCTCTACCTCTCTCTCTCTCGCTCTCTCTCCCCTCCCCCTCTTTCTCTCTCACTCTCTCCTCTTTATTTCACCATTGAATATTTCCTTCTCTCTCACTCTCTCCTCCCTATCTCACCATTATCTCTCTACTTATCTTTATCTCACCTATCCCTCTTTACCTCTCCCTTCCTCCCCTCTCTCTCTCCCATCCACCCTCATTCCCCCCCTCTCTCTACTTCTCTCTAGATCTCACCTCTCCCTCTCTACCTTCCCCTCCCTTCATCACTCCTTACCACACTCTCTATATTTCTATCTATCTCACCTCTCTCTCATCTCCCTCTCTCTCCCTCCATACCTCTCCCTCCCTCTCTCCTTCCTTATCTACTCTCTATCTCTCCTCTCTCTACCTCTCCTTCCCTCTCTACTTATCTTTGTCTTTATGTGTAAGGCTCATTTATACATCTAAGGCATGTAAAATTTTGTGGCTTGATGTACTTTAAAGTTTTTAAACAAGGAATAATGAAGTTTCCCCTTAAATCCCCTTAATCCACATTTCATCTTTCCTAGGTCCATACACCATGCTAATGGGATGATTTTTTCTTAAGTTGACCAAGTTTAATAAATATATCTTTGACTATAGATCTAACCATGTAAAATATCATTCAAACCAATTGATGAAATAAAATTTACTCTACATACTTGGTGTGTATTGTGAATAATGTGGACTGTGTTGGTGTAGCCCTCTTATGTGACCTAGAAGTGTATAAAGAGAAAATGTGGTATGAGATCATGATATGAATTTTATGGGATCATCCCTTGAGAATGGGATGTGGTTTGTCTACCTTCGAAAAAAAAAATTGTTAATGTGATGTGAGATCTCATTAAATTACATTAAATTAGTAGAAATGATGGCTTAAGGGGTCCTCGTAGGATGGATTAAAGGGTCGTAATAGGATGACTTAAGGGGATCTATGAATTAAGGTCCTAGGACAAAATGATGGCTTAAGGGGATAAAATTTGGTGAAGTTTCCCAAGGCAACCAAATTTCATTAAATTACATATACTATTTTTTTAAATGTACATTTAGGAGGTAATTAATAATATATGATGGCCTCCTATTGTTAAAATGTATAATCACTTTATCGTGATGGCAAGTAAGGGGATCAAATTTGGTCAAGTTGCCCAAGGCAACCAAATTTCACTAAATTACATATACATTTTTTGAAATATACATTTAGGAGGTAATTAATAATATATTATGGCCTCCTATTGTTAATGCATAATCACTTTATCATGATGGCAAGTAAGGGGATCAAATTTGGTGAAGTTGTCCAAGGCAACCAGATTTCACTAAATTACATATACATTTTTTAAAATGTACATTTAGGAGGTAATTAATAACATATATGATGGCCTCCTATTGTTAATGAATAGCTATAAAATTACCGTTTTGATGAAATATTATTGATTTCTATTCATACTTGTGTATGGAATCCTATTGATAAATTTATTAGAAATATTTTTTAAAAAATGATACTTATTCCTTAATCTCTATAGCCATTTAATTCACTATTCTAAATAATTCACTATGTCCTTAGTGTCCTTTGAAATTCTTACTCAAATTTCTCAATTCTTTTGGGCTATACTCTAGCATACCTTTCCATGTATAGATGTCCTTCAATGCTATTGATTTTATCTTTTGTTTCTATTCCCCCCATAATCCACCTATTCATATCTAGAATCATTCCCATATCTAAAAGATTCCTTCATCTACCTCTTTAAGAAATTGACTAATATTAAGGGGTTGATTGCCATTAAAATATAGAATTTAACATTTATCCTATTACTCTTAATATAATAACCATATATCCTCATGATACAATATAATAATCATTTATAATATTTTACCACCTTGGACTAGGTCATGTGGCATGATCTAGATAATAGCCTAGACCACATGACATGTCTTGACATATGGATTAGGCCACACACTTTGACCCAATATGTGGATTATGTTGCATGACATGACCTAGTCCACCTCATCCAAAATTCAAATCTCCTACTCTTGATCCAACCTTTCCAATTACTAGTAATTATTTTGTTAGCCTATGCACCAAAAATATTCAATTGAGAGACAAAGAACATGTATTTGTGGGAATTCCTAGGTTATTAGAAATCATTTGGAATTCATGGAATCACACATAAGAGTAATACAATTTATTAGGAATTTAGAGGCACATATTTTCATTATACACTTGTTCATTATATCTCTTCATTAGAATATATGTTCTCAAGGAATGAAAAAAATCTTCTTCGATAATTATAAGTGTTTGGCTTGTGACTAAGATACTTGTATAGGCCTTCTCTTCTTGTCTTGAAAACAATCTTATTATGATTTTTGGCACAAAATTTTGTCACAAATGGGTCAAGACACATATGCACATAGATCCCTACAAGTTACATTAGAATTAGACTAGGTTGCATTAGAAAGACTAGGTCATACTATGAAACCTTGTTCAAGACCAAGCCACAAACATGACCTCATTTGCATAATCTCAAGCTGTTCGCGCTTAGTAAATGATTGACCTCCTCACATTATTATGTTGAAAAATGGGCCCATATTTGATTCAAAATTAAGATTTAATTTGGACCATGGATCTAGTTAAAATATTTATATTAAGGAATTTTTTGTATGTCATCAAATTTGACTCTACTAAATTGTAACCACAATTTGAACTTATCATCAAAGAATTTTACAATGTGTTCAATGAAATTTTTAGTGTTCAATTAATTTACCTATCACTTTGGGATCCATCACACCTAATATTGTGTTCTATGTAATGTATGGTGATTTAGTTTTTGACAAAATTTTAGGTTGTTGAAGTTGGATTCATGACATAGGTGTTGTATGTTGTACACTTTAGTATAACTTAACATAATATATTGAAAAGAGATAAATTCATTTATAGAGTTCAAACAAAATTTAATGAGGATCACAAGAAATATTTAGACAATAGGAAAATGAAGGAGAAGTTTTAGATTTGAACCATGATCCTAGATAACTAGGATTCTAGACAATAGGATAAGGAAACTATGGTTATATGCATTCAAATAATGGAAAGAGGCTAAATAAACTAGGAGATGATCAACCAAAGGAAGAATAAAATAGAATCATGATATAATAATAATGATAATTACCCTAATATTTTATGATTTAGAACTCTAATATTCAACTCCACTTTTTACTATTTTTTACAATTCCTTGTGAAATGAGAGAAGATAGAAATAATTTTTTTATATTCTTGTATTAACAAGGCATGTAATGTGTCTCTTCAGAGACATCTGGTAAAATTGGAATGATACAAAGAAGATTAGCATGGCCCCCGCGCAAGGATGACACACATAAATCGAGAAATGGTCCAAATTTTAAAGCAAAGGATAGTGCACTTGGCTGAATATTAGTGATTTAGGTGCTAATGTTCGAGCCTTATTGAACTATGATGTGTCACATGGGAAAGATGCGTGTCATCTCATTAATGATGATAGAACGGGGAAAATGCATCACTATCATTAGATTGCATGGGACTGAGCCAATTTGCTTATCTTTTAAGTTTGCTTGGCATGCTTTTTGGGCTCACTGGTTTGGCGGGACCACTTTGAGTCAATATTTCATCTCTGTCTGCCTTACCGTGCTTGCTAAAATGGGAGGAGATAGAAAAAGTGTTGAGCCAGACAAATTTGAGATGCACACAAGAAACACTAAAGCATGGAACAAAGTCAAAAGTGGGGGTTTACTCCCTTTTTTGGAAAAACTCCATGGGTCTAATCAGGAAGCTACAGAGCATTTTGAGAGGAATTGGGAAAATGGGGAATTAACCCTTTTTGGTAGGAAAGTTTAGCTCAACAAAAATCTCATAGCCGAAGTGACTGGTATGTCCACTGAAGGACACAAATTTTTCTAGGATAGGGTTTTCTCTGATGAAGCGGTGGTCATATTTCTGAAGAAAGATAAGGAAAGATTGAAACTGGTGAAAGTTTCTAATAGTTACTTTGAGGTCCACACCATTAAAGCTCTTTGGAGAAAATTTCTTCACGTCATCATATCACTCTGGATGGCCATTTCATCAAGGTCTAGGACTATCATTTTTCCTTGCTCAACCATTTTCGCTATAAGGTCAGGGTTTCTCTTCCCTACTATCTTCTCTATTCCTTAAGAAAGAGTCTGGAAGACCATAAGAAAAACCCAAAAAGATATCCTATATTGCATATTGGTTTGATTAGGTTAATTTTTTAACATTTTCAAAATATGTCGGCCCCTACTAATTTGGATGCTTCCCTGGAGTTCGAGGAGGATGATACTAAACCCAGTTGTTCGGGGAATTTCCCCAATTTGAGCTCGGTAAGGATGGTCCTGAGTCCACCCTTTGTCTAAACTGGCAAGAAAACTCAAATCCATAATCCCCAGTCTGTTAAAGCCTTCCCTGCTTCTAAGCCTGGAAGCTCTACTCCTAAAACCAAAGGTGCTGGAAATAATCTTCCTGTAAAAAACCTTGTTTCGTATTCTGAAGACTCTCCTGATTCTGGCACTAATAATAATTCATTCTATGTTGTCCCGTCGTCAGATAGAGATGTTAAAATTAGATCCCCTGGAGCCTCCGACCCTACAAAAAGTTGCTTCAATCTTGATAGGGAACCCTCTGCCGACTTCCTGGGCATTGGTAGGAATAATATTGTGGACCATTTCAAAATGTCAAAATGGGTCTTTCATGAAATTAATGACCTGAAAATAAAAAATTGGGCCCTCCAGAGTAAATTGGAAGAAATGGGAGCTAAGGTTTTTGTGTTATGCAAGAAGGATGTAGAGCATAAAGATCACAGTGACAGTAAAGAGATCCAGGACAATGCGGGTAAAGACAGAAGGATTGAAATAGATTTGGAAAAAATGAAAAATACTATGAAGATAATTGTTGAATAGAACAATAGGATGGCAAGACATAATGCCATCATTATCAATGCTATGACTGAAAAATTGGATAAAGCTCAATAGGGGTCCTTGGTGGTTGATTTGGAAGAGGTGAAAGATAAAAACCAGGAAGAAGACATTGGGATTTCAAAAAGAACCTGGGGCTAATTTGAAAAAGGAAGGCACCCCCCACGCCGCAGATGATTCAAACCTTCAAGAAGGGTGTTTAGGATATGCAGGAATTGGAGGAAGAGACCGAGTATGTTATGAAGACTTTGGGTTAGTTGTTGCTGGTTTTTTGGCTTACGTTTTAGCTAGTTTTTTGATTGACCTTCTTGGCCTTTTATGGCTGGCTATTGCTTTTTCTGGTTTTTTCCTTTATTGCAGCCTATTTATTTTGCTGGAATTTTTAGTCCTCTTTCTGCTGTTCTAAACTTGGTGGTTTCACGTCCCTGTAAAACTTGTTTTTTCCTTTATCAAAAACAAGGCATGTAATGTGTGTTGAGTACCAAATTTTATATCAATTGCTACCAAGTTTTTAGGGAAATAAATTTTATAAACTTGATCAAATTAGGGAACAAAAGAGAGAGAAAACAATCATTTGAAATTTTTTTATAGGGGTCCTGGAACTAGACGATGCTACATGTTCTGGGCTAAAGTTCCCAAGGGTGCTAGTGTAGACTTATGATATGTTTTATCTTGAATATTTATAAGGACTTTGATTATGATTTCCCAAATTTATGGATCTTGTGGGGTCCTTTTGTGATCATTAAGTATGTGCAAAGATCATTAAAAAATTATCCTAAACATACAAAGGTTATAAACACTATAATGAGTGTAAAAACATAATCTATGTAGTAAAGGAGGAAATTTCATATCTTACGAAAATTGTGATAGTTATGATCACTTTGTGGAACTAGATAGAGATTTATTATAGTATTGAGACAAAGTCCTTTTACCATGCTATCTATCTAGAGTTATATCTAATATGTATTAGAATGACTTGACCTTTTGCCATCTCATTTGTGTTTAGATGGAATACTTACCCATTTAGTTAGCATAGTCCTTTACATTTGTTTATGTAGTTGAAATTGTGTATATTGATTTGAAAAAATATCCATGTTAGGGGTTTCTGGATGATCTTGGAATTCTCATGCTTGTTTTGGTGTGACTAGTATAACTCCCTAGATTTATGTTTTGATTCATTTCTAGTAGTCTTCAAATAAGATCCTTCATGGCTATGTTAAGTTGATTGGATTGATTAATTTTTTTGGTTTGATTCCAGATTGGTTGATTTGATCAAATTTTAGGTGTTTAATTGATATTTTATTAAACCTTTCCTAAAGGAGGTTCAAGTATTATGTCTGTAGAAAAATATATACATGTATGTTTTGATTAGAGGTAAAATATAGGTTTTGAAGGGGCCCAAAACCCTATACAAAAGAAGGAAGATGAAACCAAAGAAAAAAAACACAAAGTAAAAACTAGCCCATCATCAACACAAGCTGCTTAAAAAGAGAACAATAGCCAAACAACAGCCTCTAAGAGATTATCATCACTAAATAGGCTACAAAAGACATACAAGCAAGGGCCCAAAGCCCAAAAAACACCCTAGTTTTGTCTGGGACCAGAAACCCCTTTGAAAAACTCAAACATCGCCTGAAGCAGCTAGACATCAACAAACCAGCCTCTCAAATCATTCAAATCTGAGTCCACAATAATAAAGATCGCAAGGGTGTAAATCACCTGCAAAAAATTTGCATCCCAACAACACAATCTCACCTGGTAATAGGACACCAACTCCAACTCCACCTCTAAAGGAGTGAGATCCCCTCTATTGGAAAGGATTAAATAGTTAGCTAGACCACTACCACCAGTAAACCCCAACACCCTCAACCTCTGCCTCCATAGGAGGAATACCCACCTCAATAGCAACAACCGAGGGAGGTCCACCTCCATAAGACTTAAGGGGACAACCAGTGTAGTAGCCAAGTGAACAACCATAACATCCTTCAGAAAGCCCTACATCATGAGCCAAACCATATGGGGCCTATAAATAAGACTAGAGAACCACCCAGAAACGAGAACAAGGCCAAAAAATCCCAAAGCAAACACCTCTACCAGGAACAACAACAACCTCAAGCTCGAATCAACTAGCTCCATCACCATCTGAAGAAGAACAAAAAGCCCCATTGGCTTCTTCCACCAGAACGCCAAAGCATCCTTCATTAAAAAAAAACTCCCAACATAAAAAGAATCTCACCAACTTTGGGAGCTTCTCAACCAAAAGGCCAAACTGAAACATTTGCACCCCCAAACAATGCTTGAGGGGGACCAAAAAAAACTACCAAACAATCCTCCAAGACACCAAACACCAGCAAACTTAGCTTGACAAACAAAAAAAACACAAGAAGGAACCCAGACAACAAGTCCTCATAATGCCAAGAGGAGGCAAAATTCAACTATAAAAAGAAGCCCAAGCCAAAAGACCACCAAAGATCCAAAACCAAAGAGAATAGAAGCAAACAAGCCCCAAAAGGGAAAGAGGATCCCAAACAGAAAGGAAACCAGAAGAAGGCTAAACAATAAAACCATCCAGCTACTCTAACATGCTAGTTAGAGCCATAGATAAGCCACAACTCCACAAATCCAACCAAAAGAAGACCCCACCTCTCCACAAGAGGGAACCCACATGCCAAAACTCTCCAAAAGCCAAAATCCCCAAAAGAGTACCACCAAACACATAGCCAAAAGGGGCAGGGGGAGACCAAGAGGATCTAATAAGTAGAACAAGCCAGCAAGAAAACCACACCCACTTTGCCATTACATTGAATAGGAGAAAAGATAGGCCCATCCAACTACCAATCGACCTGAGAAAACCCCATACACACCCATACCAACTATGTGGAAAGCAACCAACACAAGAAACCAGGCATAAAGGGAAAACCCAACCAATACTTGAAGAGGGGAGAAAAATCTCCACCCCCAACAAGAGCCACAAAACCAGGCTCCAGAATAGGAAGAAGATCCTCCAAAGGACCCCAAAAAGCATCCTCAACACTAGTAACACCATCAACATCCTCCACAACTTTTAAAACCCTTCCACAACACTTCAATCTGCCCACTCCAACCGCAATATCTTCCCAAGCAACCTTGGGAAAGCAACCACCAGGGAAAACCCAAGGAAGTAGACGAGCTCCATCCAGATCCCCCTCGTCATCACTTCCCTCATTTGCATTGCCTATAGATTTGAAATATCCTACTCCCGCCTTCATCACCGTCACCTGCTCCATTCTTAATATATACATGTATGTTAATATGTTAGAGAGTAGGTATTTGTACATGGGTACATATGGATGTCATGTGCTGCAAATTCTAGTCAAGTATGTAGCTTAGAGATTAAATTAATAATAAATGCTAAATAATTAAATGAAATAAAATTAGACAAATCTAGTTTTTTTTCTCAAGGAAATGAAGTATTATCTGATTTTGAAATATTTGGATATAGATTTAAAACATAAAGAAATGCAAATGGAAATATTTTCTTTCTAGATTTTTTTCTCAATCGAAATATTATTTGATTTTGAAATATTTCCACACATTGACAATAAACATTGCAAATGGAAATAGTTTAGGGTTATTTTTCTGTGTACTAGGGTAAGTTTTTTGGTTTGAAGGGTAAATATTTTTGTTCGGATTCAATTTAGGGGTAATTTTTTGTGTGTAGGGTAAGTTTTTTAGTTTTCAAATTGAATCTAGGGTTTCAATATTTTTCTAAAGATTTAAACAAAATATAAACACCTAAATTATAAAATAAACAAAAAAATCAAAATACCAATTATTAAATACTAAAAAAATAAAAAAAAAGGAAAAATAAACTCACCTAGACTATTAGTAGGCCGTAAATTTCCCTCTATAACTCAAGTTCCTATTCCTCACTTGGACTATTCATAGGTGAACATGAGGTCACAGACCTTTTCTAAAAAAAAAAACTTCTACGAAACAAGATCTCACTTATTACAAATTGGGATCTTGTTTTGTAGCAATCGAGATCCCATTTTGTAGAAATTGGTATCTTAATTTGTAGCAATCGGGATCCCATTTCTTAATTCTAGACTCAAGGTCCCACCATGAAACGAGATCCTGTTTTAAATTTAGGCTTGGTTCCCCGAAGCGAAAAGGGGTCCCAATTCATTTTTCCTGATTTTGTGGTTTTTTTAAGTCCAAAGCTTCCACTAGAAGTGGAATCATCTTTGTGTTTTTACCCAAATAAATTGATTTTATGGCTAGCAAGTTATGTTATGCTATGTTTCCATGTAAAATGATAAAAGACAAGTCCCATGAGGATAGCAAGTTGTGTTATTCTAGTTTACTCATAAGATACATTGATCTACAAGCTAGAAATCTATGTTATGCTAGGTGTCCATATAAAATGATAGATGGCAATTCTCATGAGGCTAAAAAGTTGTGTTATGCTAGGTGTTTGTGTAAAATGCACAAATTCACAGGCTAACAAGTCACATTATGCTACCTGTGGTTCGGAATAATGCATACATTTCTAATATCATGGTTTGATAGTCACCCCCTAGGGAGCACATAAATATTTAACATCACAGGTGATAAATTTATAACCACTCCTTAGGGGGAATTATGAACAATACGACCATTGAGGGAGTACACCAATAATTCAAAGCTAAAAATATGTCAATGTGTGGATGTATGAAAATGGATATGTGATATGCCCCCCCCCCCCAAAATGTTATCATACTTGCTATGCTTATATTTTAAGGAAAATAAGGTGGAAGATGGGATCCTCAAGAAGGATGCATACCTCCAAGAATAGTTATCCTTTCCCCCAAGCGTATAGGCAAGGAAAACCATGCTATAAACTATTGTGTTGCTACCATAGATGAAATATGGTTGCATGTAAGATTTTTCCACCATGAATGGAAATGAGCAAACAAATAAAGCTACAAATTCCACATAGTGAGAGAAACAAAAAGTGATCTAATATATTATATAAGAAGGATCAATATAATAATAAATCTCTATGTCATGTGATATTTCAATAGGTACCTTAATGATGGTACTAATTTGAAGGAGCTTTTGTATTTCTCTATTTAAGGCATGAAAATCATTTGTTAGTTTTATTTTCATGTGTTACAGGAAGAGTGATTAAATCAGCTTCAAGAAGTCTTAATAATATTTGTTCTTTCTCAAACAATAGGTGTGGAGCATAAAGAAATTATTTTTCGTGCAAAATAAATTTTGATGGCATATTAGAGGATGGAACGAATGTTTCATACAAGGGTGGAGGAAGAGGATGTTGGTAACCTAATTCCTTTGCGGAAAATTGAGGTATGAGATCTACAAGAATCTTAACTCCTTGTTCCTTACATTCTAAATTATTTTTGTTGAATCCTTGTTTGGAAATAAGTCAAAAACCATGGCCATACTATGTCTTGAAATCAGAAGGAGTTAAAGATGGCATGCTATTAATTTTGTTTAAATGAGGTATAAATATTTTCGGAAGAGGATGCATCATTATTGGTATGGGAAGGAGGGTTAAATATTTTGCAAGGATGTTGATCCATGTTACATGATGTAATATGAGGTTGAGGGTAATCATTTTTATGCATAATCGATGACTGAGGCATGAATTCTAAAGAGGTCTCTTTGTGAGAGGAAGGAATCATATTGAGTGATGGTATGGTAGGTTTTGTAGATTCTTGGTAAAGATGGTGAATGTAAGTTGTATGGAGTGAATTGTAATTTGTGTCTAAGCTTGATGGGTGGGATTTGTATATAGATTCTTCATTTATACTTGTCATGTTGTCAAGAGGAAGGTTGGGTGAATGAAGAGTAGGTAAAGTGGTGTTAAGAAATTTTTCAATGATCACATCCTCTTGCACCAAGATATCTTCTCTAGGAGGAGAGATATTCAGAGAGGAACAAACATGAGCCTCATCTATGGTTGAAGGAATGTTACCAAAGGAACAAAAGGAAACATCAACCAAGGATTTTAGAGAAGATAATATTTTGCCAAAATAATTAGACATATTGAAAGGAAAGTGTTTTAAGGTTTTTACAATAAGATGATTTTCCTTTTTTGCAATTATTCAATGAAGAAAATTAGATCTTGAACTATGTTCAAGAAATGGGAATATTTTTAAATTTCTAGGACAAAATAATAGAAGATGGTTGTTATAGAACAAAGAAGAGACAAAGATGTAGAGATGGAATTTCCATTGAAATCAGAGCTAAAACTAGAAGGATGAGGGCATGGGTGTTGAAGTCCATAATGCGAAATTTGAAGGTTTTAACTATTAGTGTAGTGTTAAATTTAATTTAGGGATAATTATTTGGGTGGGTTTTCACCCTTCACCTTTTCCATGCCTTTAAAAGGCTTGTACAGTATGTAATTTTTCATCTCATTCTGAATATCATTCTTGATATTTGGAAGAATAACCTTTGTGTTTCTCTCATGCATTGTGAGGGTGGTTTACTGTTGCAGGTTGAGGATCTCAAGAAGGAGTTGTCATCTCCTACATGGTACCAGAGCTCCTCCTCCTGCTCACCTTACTAGAGAGTTTTTTCCAAGGAGATCTGGGCAATTTTTTCTTGCATTTTGTTTGGCATTTGAAATTTATTTTCAAAGTTGCCTTATTTTAATTTTTTTTGTTGAGGAGAGGTGTGATTTGATGGCCATGAATTTCATTGGGAAGGTTGATTCTTAGTTTGGAGGGGGAACTTTTCTCTTGTTCCAGCAATTGACCTTGTGGCATTTGAATATCTATTGGCATTTATAATCTCTATGTGGGCATTGAATCGAGGTCTTGAATTTTTGTTTGCATAGGCATTGAGTCATTTAACCTCTATGCATGCATTGAATTTACGGTTGTGTTTAATCTCTAGTTGAGTTTACAAGCGTTCGAATTGGATGCACACCACATACATTTGATGGAGTCCTCATTTGATGTATGATTCATTTCATTTGACCTGTGTAATTGTAGTGGTATGATTCATCATTTGACATGCCGTAATTTATTGTTCAAAGGCCACATTTGGTGATTTGGCATGCATTTTTGTGAGACCGGTGCTAAATTTTTTTGGTTTTTGGTGATATTTTCACTATTCAAAGGCTATAGAGAGGTGATTTGACTCCTTCTTGGGTGCAACAGAGAGGCATTTTGTGTAGCTTATGTTTTTGTACAGTGTGGGAAACATTTGAATTTGTGAGGCTTGATTCATCTCTCAAAGGGGCATGTTTTGTTGTCTGGAGATCATATTTTGTAACAATTGGCAAGAGACACAAATTTGTCTTTGATGGAAAAACAATATATTTTATAAAGTTTCCCCTTTAAATATTTAGGGTTCCAAAGTTGTGCATTAGAGGAAGTGGCCCCAAGTTTTTTTGAAGTTGTTTTTGGTAACATTTATCCCACATTGGTAGCGTATCTTTTTACTATTTAAATAGCTTTGTAATGTCTTTGGTTGTTGTGAGCAAGTCTCATAGGTTGTGAAGAGGTTATCTTGCATGTAGTGTTGTGTTGACTTATGCACTCATTTGGCTTTCATGTCGCATGGAAATCTACTACAAAATATCTCCTAAGGTGATAAATTTTTTTGAAGGTACATAGTCAACCCTTTTTAATTACCAAGTGATTTTTTTTTTAATATAAAAATAAATATCGAGAGGCTGCATTGGTTGATATTTCTTGGAGAGTTTAGTTGTATCAATTTGGTGCATTTTTTTTGCTTTTGGTGCAAACTGCTATCATGGCTACTCCTGATTCAGTTGAACTATTAAACCCTGATAACTACCATACCTAGAAGATCAAAATGCATAGGTTGCTCCAATCTAAGGGTTTTTGGTCCACACTGAGTGATAACCAACACACTTTTACCAGGGAGTATGAAACATTTTCTGATAGAAACAATTGTGACGAAGCTATGGGTCTAATATCTTTGCATATTTCTAATAGTCTTCTTTTCCATATTGAGGAGTATAATACACCTAATGAGGTATGGGATAAGTACAAAACTTGTTTGGTTAGGTCAATGAGTTTCATGCTTTGCAACTAGAGGTAGAATTAACTTCTCTTTCCCCTAATGCATTTCCTTTCATTGATGATTTCTTAGTCAAGTTCAAATCTATGAGGTCACAATTGGTGGGATGTGGGAAGGGTCCATTTTTTTAATTTTTCCTAAGCTAAGAGTTTCATTTGTAGTTTTTTCTTCTACCTTCTACTCCACCATGGGTGCCTTGGGAAATTCATTCCCAATGCCTTCTTTTGAGACATTTTTGACCATTTGATGAGGGAGCAATCCAAACTTGCCTAGTTAGAGGGGCTCTCTATGAATCATGCATTAGTTGCACAAGAATCTCAGAGAAAAGGGGAGAATAAACCTAAGGCTAAGACAGAGTCTAATGAGTCCTCCAGCTCTTCAAAAGAGGATAAACCTAAGAAGGAGAAGTTCAATTGTGTGTACTGTAAGAAGAAAGGTCATGATGAACACCACTGTTATACAAAGAAGATTGATGAGATTTCACATCTTTAGAATATCAATATTCTACTGCCCTCATCTGTGACACCTTATTATATAGCCTCTCAATTTGCATCATCATCAAAACCTACACATCTAGGGAATGTAGGATTTGCAAGTGGTAAGGAAGATAAACTCTACATGGGTAAAGGACATACATTGGTAAATTTTGCAATTCATTTTGGTCATGATAGATGGTTTTTTTATTAGGAGCATCTCACCACATGGGTTTTACTCCCTATCCTTTTTTGGGTCTTCATCCTATTTATAGTTCTAATATTTTTTTGGGAGATAGTAAGTTTTTGGATGTTGCAGGGATAGGAAATGTTGAGAAAGGTGATGGTTGTTTCAGAGATGTACTATGTATTCCTAATTTTCACACAAATCTACTTTCCATTTATTATATTACTCATAGTGAGGTACCTAAGACTGTAGAGTTAACTACATATTCTATTTCCATTAGAGAGGCTTATATTGGAAAATTCATTGTTGTTGGTGAAGTTGATCATGAGTCTCATCTCTCTACATTTTCTCATTTTGTTGATAATGATGATTATGAGCCTCACACCCCTCTTGCTAGTGTTGATAGCAATTCCTCGGGAGAGAATGCTCATTTGAACTTTAGAGTTCTTCAAACCTATTTTGATTCATCTCATGTTTCTTCAGAGGTTGGTTATTTAGCACAACAAGATGTTTTTGATCCTTCAGATCATTCTTTGTGGGATAGTCACTTGATAGGTCTTGTGAATTTGTTTTGTGAATCAAAAATTTCTGATTTGGATGATGCTTTTGAGGGTATATCCCTTATTTTTTATGACAATATTTTCATTTTTGTCACACCATTTGTGTCTTTGGAGATTGTTGCTTCAAATTTTCCACATGATCTTGTTGATTCACTTTAATTAGTTGAGGTTGCACTTGATCTCATGATGTGATATTTGGTTACGTGGAGGCATCGAGATCGTTTTTAGAGGCATCCTTTGTCTTGATTATTCCTCTCCCTTCTCTTGTTTTAGAGTTGGGGTTTCTCTTGCATCATTGGTTGTTTCTCCCTAAATGGAGGCATGTTGTTTGTATACATGGGATATTCTTCAAACTTCCAAGATCAACATAGGAGTTTCTTCATCATGGAGGGGGTCTTCAACATTTCCACTATTTTCTATGGGAGGGATACATAGTTTCTCTCCTTTTTTATTTTCCTAAGATCAGTGATAGGAGTTGTCCTTGGGGGGTCTTGTGAAGTCCTTTCACTTTTCCAAATTTTACTTTTTTAGCTTTTTTTCTCTCTTTTGGAGAGGATTTTCTCCCTTAGGGTTTTTCTCCTTTTATCCGGTTGTGAGATATTGCATTGCATTGTATAGTATTTGTGTGTGGGTACCTAACATAGCCTTGTAGCTAGGACCCATCTTGTATATTCACTTTGCATAATAATCTCCCTAAGTAAATGTGTAGACATGTAAAATTCACCTTAACACTTATCACACATCCTAAATGACATTTTCTCATCATCGACATCATTATCATCGAATATACCTAGATTTCACATCAATTATATCAAAAACCCTAATTTCCTCTATTAATTGGATAATACGATGTTATTTAATTAATTCACTTTTTCATCATTTTCACCAATTAAATAAATTTCATTTATTTAATAAATTCCTAATCTAACTTTATTCCTCTTGGTTAATTGAATAAAATCAATTATTTAACTATGTTGCTAATTCACTATATTCCCCTAAGTCAATTAAATTATTAAAAACATAATAATTTAACTATGTCACTTTCCCCTAAATTTGAATAATTGAATAAATTATTCAAAACATCATCAAAAAGGTCAAAAAAAACAAATACAATTTTGTTTGTGAAATTCAAACTTGATTTGCACGTTCAACTCAAAAGGATTAACTAATTAATTCAAATTAATTAATTACCCTCACCCACTTTCATGATGGAGTTGTGCCATAGAAAAATGGCCCTTTGTCATTTTCATGGCCTTTTAGGTCTTGTTTCATGGTGTTGGAACTATGTTGCTTTGATTTTATGCTATAACATGGCTTGAACATGCTTATTTAGGTACTAAAATTCAAATAACGATGTCTTGTGAAAGTGTTGTGAAGTGTTGTAAGACATTTCTACATTCTTCTAGACTATATTTAATGCAATTCACCTAAAAACCACCTTTTCACTCATCAACAAGTCCTATATTGAAGTCTTGTAAAGTCTTGTAACAAGCACTCACGCTTTTCTAGGCACATCTTCACTATTTATACCTTTCTCATGCTTTATTTTGTCTTTTTATGCCCTCATATGCTTTAATTAAGTGTATTTTTGCATATTATCCTGATAAACAACATTAAATACAACATATTTCCCGACACTTGTTTTTAGGTCCTTCATGGGACCCATTCGCCATGGGTGGTGAATGAGTTCCCCTTGGCCCCGAATTCAAAATATTTCAAATTTCCTTTCGGGATTTTATTAAAAATCACTTGATGTCGACCTGTGATGAGGTATGAATGGATAGTAAGGCACAAGAATTGTATAAATAAGTGATTTTCACCTCATTTTACATCCCCTACAATCTCCTCATTTAAGTATTCAATCTCCTAACACATTCAAGCAATCTCAAGCACTTTACATCATCAATTAAAGCACCTTGAAGCTGCCATTGACATTACTTTAGAATTACAAGATCAAGAGTTAGGTGAGTTGAGATCATTTGCATGTTATTAATTTATCTTTCTCTTTCATTTCATTATCTTTTCAAGGGTTTAATTACCAAAAGTGGGGTTTGACCAAGGAAAACCCCTATTCACTAACCCTAATCTTTTTTCCCCTTTTGCTTGTGTATTTGCAACATTTTGTTTGCATATTTGATAGGTTATAAGGTGTTGAAGATTGATTTTTATGTCAACTAGGTGCTTCAAGTCAACATAAGTCAAATTCAAGCTTGGAGAGATTTATTTGTTCATTTTCTACAGATTTGACTTTGGCAACCCGACAAGCAGACATTCCCAAATCTAGTGTTGTAGAGTTGTCTCCTAGTTTTTCAAAAATTTGGGAGAGGACTGATTTTCCACTTGTGGCGAATGAGTCCTACCTTAGGATTGGAAACTTGAATTTTGTTAGATTTCAAATCCCGACAGACAAAAATCAGTTCTTGATAGTTTTTCATTAGTAGGAGGACTGATTCGCCACCCTGGGCGAATGAGTCCCATTGTGAAAAATTATTAAATTTCATCAGCATTCCAGACATTCCAAAAATCTCATATATCATCCAGGTGCACTCAGATTTACCCCTATACCTTATGTTCTACATAATTTTCTTCATTTACATAGTGATTTGCATTACATAATGCATTTTCAAACATAGCCTAAATTGCACTTTTGCATTCATTCTAGCTCATTTTAATCAATCAATTGTATTTAGTTAAGTTCATTTGCATTATATCACATTGCATACTTTCTAATTTGAATGTTACATAAGCATTTTGGAACCTAATATCTCTCCTTTTGGGTGAAAAACCCTATAAGAGTTAGAGAGCAAACATCTAGGTTCCCAAAATCTATGTTCCAAGAGAAAATTACGATCCCCCAATTGATTGATTTGATTGGCTAACTAATCCATCTATTCCCAACTAATTCATCTATTCTTCAATCCCACTGAAGGCTCAACATGATTTCCTCAACTCCACAGATTATTCAATCTATTTCCTCAATCCCACTAAACACTCAAAATGATTTCTTCAATCACATTGATTACGTAAGGGTAAAAGCACAAAGTTGTGTCACACTTTCAGCCGACTTATTAGCACAACTGAATTTAAGTATTTCTAACTAAAAATCAATTTTGGTCAAACATATGATGTAGTAGGATTCATTCTAGCTAAGTTAGATACTTCCACAACTTTTTCAACTAAAATTATTGGCTAAAAATACATGGATCACCATTTTGATTCCAATTTACCAAAAAAATAAAATTATTTGAAAAGTTTGAGGTTTCAATAACTCTTGCTAATTTAAATAACTTTTTTTAAAATATAAAAATACCCTTTTGTAGATCCATAAGTGTAGTTTTCAAAAATATATTTATTTCAACAGTTTAATTATTATTTATATTTTATATTTTATTTTTACTAAAAATAGGTTATCAGCACAAAATATTAGGTTGATTACCATGCCAAGGAAAAATACTAAAACTTATTTAAATTTTTTTAAAAAAATATGATGCACTATATAAAAGAATCTATTTCAAGATGGTATATTTTTTTTCCATTTTAGATAAATATTTAATATGAAAGTTGATGTCCAATGGAAACAATCATTTTTTGATTCACGCACATTTTCATATTTATTTAAAATTATATACTTATCAAAATTAGAAAAAAATATATCCATGCACTAAAGTTTCAATTTATAAATACACACAAAATTTTTGAAAGAAAAATAATAAAATTAACTATAAAAAGTTTGACGTCCCATGCAACTTCATTTTTCAGCATTTTATCAAGAACTAAATTATAGTGTTAATTTATTAAAAACTAGTTTAAAATAATTTTTCAATTTTTTCAAAAATACAAACATAAAATATACTAAAAATACATGGGTATGTGCAGATCATGAGGGGCCAAAAAGTGGCAATATTATGGGTATTTGTAGGGTATGTGATTTTTTTTTTAACCCAAAATTGATGAAACGAAAAGAGTTTTTAGAGGATATTCTCAGCTTTCCACCAATATAAATTATGCTTTAATTTGAATTTAATAAATAATTATTATTCATTTTCTATTAGAATTACGACTAAAGTCCTAATCGATAGGCTGATTGAAAAACATCTATAACTTTCAACGGTATCACATTTTTTAAATCCAAAAAATGCGTCACATTATATGTTTCACATGCTATAGGATTAAAAAAAGAAAAATAAATTTCATTAATTTTTGACCAAGTTAAGGTAGTTAGACATACAAGTTTTTATATTTCTTAAAATTTGTAATAAAAAATTCATAATTAATTATTTACTTGGAAAAAAATTACAAAAAAATATGCATCACATCCAGACATGAGTCTTCTACTTATATATAAAATCTTATAAGAAAATATTATTATTTTATTATGGTTAGGGTGGTCAGAAAGACACCTACTTCTTATTTTTTCCTTGAAATTTAAGTACTACTACATTGAAATTTCAAATTTTTTCCAAATAGATTTTATTTATTTTTAAATAAACCTAGTAGTTTAGAAACTAGATTCAATTTTCTACAGATTCTATTCTTACATATTTTTGAAATAATATAGATAACTTATTCAAATTGTTACGTCAAGTTGCCTAACACTGATTTTTCTGAATTTTTTGCCACTTAAGGGCCTGTTTTTTCCATGATGATCCTGCACATACCCACATATTTTACTAGTTTACATCATTTAAAAATTGAAAACATATATGCCACTTTTTAGTGATTCAAGTTTAAAAGTTGGATCAGTATTGGCCATTTCCTTTATAAAGTGTGACACAACTTTGTGCTTTTACCCGTAATGAAATTCCACTAATTATTCCTATCTATTTCCTCTCAACATCTTTCAACCATTGATCAAGATATTCTACTATGCGATCTTGAGCATTCATTTCGAAACACCAAATCTATATAACAACCTCATTCCTTCTCAAAAAAGGGGGATTGAAGAATCAACATATTTTACACAACGAAGTAATGCCAAAGTCTTAATTGATATTTTGACAAAGCTTTACACATATCTTCAATCAACACACACATGTTATTCAAGATTTCACGCACATAATGGAGGCTTCGTATTTATATGAACAACCCAACATCTTCACGAACACGCTTCGACACTGGATGGTAAAGCTACATTGTTTTGAGTTCATTTTTATTTTTGTGTTTCAATTATGTTCTTGAATTCTTGATTTTGTAAGTTTCATTTCGTGAACTTAATGGGCATGAATCTTGATTTTTTTTTGAGTTAGATTAGTTTCAATTCAATTCATTTATCTCATTTGATACCATCAATTTCCCCCTTACACATTCCATCACACCTGGTGGGACCACAATCATTAGCACTAATCATTTTATGAGCAAATTTTGAAGTTGCAGGTTCCAGAAATGCACTGGAAAAATTGTCACGCACAGGCTATAGGAATTTTTCATACTTGATTTCACATTTCTTCCGCACTTGACTCTTTTCTGGTCACTTTTGATATTTCTTGAGCTTTTGCAAAAATAATAGAGGCACACTTGATTTTTTCAGCCACTGCTGCTTAAAACATAGAAGCCATATTAGTTGACTTTTTTGGTCACATTTTCTTTCGACATGGCTGCTTTTGCTTGAAATTTTCACTTTTTCTCTATCAGTTTTCATTTAAAAATATGCAAGTCAATTTTTTATTTCTAACATTAATGTTTGCTTGGTTTATAATTTTTTTAACGATGATAACGTCATTTGTGCAACTCTTGTAGGATATGGAACACCTTACATAAAGCAAACAACTAACATGTTTATTGCAGAGAAGGCGAATAGTTGAAGCTTATACTTTTTCAAAGCTTTCATGCTTAGAAAACTTTGATTTGGTGCAATAAAAAGAACCCCACAAATGAACATTTTAATTTGCACTCTAAAACGAACCTTTTCAAAGCTTTCTAGCTTACAAAATTTTAATTGGTGCTCTAAAATGAACTTTTTAAAGCTTTAGATAGTTTACAAAATTTGAATTAGTGCTCTAAAACAAACTTTTCAAAGATTTCTAGCTTACAAAATTTCAATTGGTGCTCTAAAACAAACTTTTCAAAGCTCTGTAGCTTACAAAATTTTGATTGGAACTCTAAGAATGGACTTTTCCAAAAGCTTTCGTAATTTAGGAGTACATTTCAATTTTGGTGCTTGTTAAAAAAAATGACCAAAAATCTTTCATTTTGTTGATGAGCACACGATTTTCTTTTGTTTACGATTAATACAAGGCTTTAGAAAACATTTTGGTTGGTGCTTAAAAATGAACAAATCAAATTCTTGTCTTGCACATTGCTATCTCTTTGTTTGAAATCTAGAATATTTTATTTCAAGGTGCACGTAAAAAGAACAAAATTGCTATCTTGTACACACTTTTATTTTCATTTTACTTTATTTTATTTTTTATTTTTCAATTTTTTCGTGGCTTAAAATGAACATTGTGATGAAGTGTCTACTGTGTATTCTGTGTTTGGTAAACTAGATGTCTATCCTCTCCCCTCACACCTTTTGGAAATCTTGGGTGATGAAAAGCATCTTGAGTTTCGCACATGTGTTTACATTTCAAAGCATATCTTTAGAGGGCATGCCTCCCAACTTGTGAGAGGGAATGACCTAAGCGATACTTTTATTTTGGTCCACTTTATAAATTATTATGAGTGTGAGGAAAGTTCATCACTCACCAGGTGCAGATTTTCTATACCGATAAAAGTCTCCCCTAATATCCGTGACATATGTAAAGACCCGCAAGGGCTAGGAGACCTCTTGATTGAGTGAATTGTCACATGTATAGACACCAGCTATCCTGAAACATGACTAAGAACCTCTGTTGTAGAAGCTACCCCTTTTAGCCAAAATATTCTCTGAAGTGGTGCATCAAAACTTTGATTCTGAGAAGTTATCTACCAAGTCTGACTTATGGTTGAGCTTAAAACACTCTACATTCATTACATGTAAAATTATCCCTTCAAGGCATGAGGTAAGCCCGTCTAGGAGGAAGTTTCTATCCCTAGGGTGTACATTGTCTTCACGAAATTTCCAAATCTATTCAGTTACTTTGAAACATCAAACATTGTGCTTGAATTAAAATGAACACATTAAAACAACCATTTAACATGGTTCTCAAACATCAAACCCTTTGAATTTAGTGTGAATACATTGAAAAGAGCCCTATGTTTACACTTCCTAGAAAGATATCTTAAACAAATATCTTTGAAGGTTTATGGATGTTTAAGATCACATTTCAAGTCACATTAAGAATGAAGTAAAAACTCAAGTGGAAACTATACCTTTTAGCATTTCAACTTCCACGAACATTGAGCTTTTGTGGGAAGAAGGATGCTTAAAGTTATAGAAATTTAGGGTCACATAAGTTTTTTATTGTTATGTTGTATTCACTTGCCAAGTCTCAAAACAGATCCAAAAAAACCTTCAAAAATCTGCAAATTATCAAAGTTGCTACCAAAACATAGAAACTAGGAAACAAAAATGAAACAAAGGCCACTTTTGCTTCCATTTTTGTTGTAGTTGACCAAAAACTAGCTGTAGTTGAAAAAAAAGCTCACTTTTGCTCTCTGTCTTATGACAGTTGCTGATGAAAATCTATCACTTTTGACAATCTAAGTGCATTTAACTAAAAACTAGCTACAATTGATCTTTTGTGCCACACTTGACAAAATTTACTAGTCACAGTTGACTAAGAAATAGTCGCTTTTGCAAAAAGTATTATTTTCACCTATGTAAATTCACCAGTTTGAAAAACTATAGATAGAGGTTGCACTTGAAAACGTTTATTGCATTCGCCTTTCTAATCTAGCCGCACATGACCATAAACTGGCTACAGTTGACATTTTTAGCTACTTTTGCTTCAAAACTACCGCTTTTTCTTTTTCTTTGGTGAAAATTAGAATATGACCATAAAATGGTTATGAAATCTCATAAGAACAAAAACAATTAGATTCCCAAAATCAATCATAAATCACATCAGCTCATCATCTGAATTCAACACTACATCCTACTTTTAGAAATCAAAATCAAAACAAAACAACTTGGATCATTCCTTCACTCAAACATCTAAGATATCAACATTTGCTTGAACCTCAAGTCTAGTTCAAGTAAATTTCCCGCAACATATCCTCTAGACAAAGAAGTGAAATATTGATCTAGGTCTTTCAAAATTTTGAATTCCAAGAATAGTGTCATTCCAAAACATCACTCAAACCTTAGGGTCTTGAGAATCATAAAATCGTATAAAAACAACAACACTTTCATCATTTCACCTTATGACCATTTGGCATCATTTCACCTTGTGAAAAACCAAACCTTACACCAGCTATCATACAACCAAACTTTGAGTTGATTGAAGGAGAACAAATAGACACAATTAGTAGCTTGAGGAGCTTCATATTCAAGAAAAATGAAACACCATTTGAATCAATGGAGAAACGTAGAAAACATCCTAGAAAAACAAGAGAAAAAATTCTGATCTTGCGGCCAAAAGGCCCATATTACCACCTCCTACGTGGCAATAGGTATCCTCTTTTCAAAAATAGAAAAATCCCAAAAAACAAAGCATTCTTTCATTCCATAGTTAGAAGTCACCAAATGTTCACAAAAGCTTGACATTTGTTTATGACAATTATGATATCACAACATAGAAAAAACATGGAGGCCAATAAAAGAAGTTTTATCCTACCCCAAAAAAATACCACAAATGATGAAAGTGGCCCATGGGGCTATAGGCCAAGTGACCTTGAAACACCTCAAAAGAGACCTACATTCAAAGCAACATCAAACCAATCACCAAGTGAGGAGGAGGTAATCTGTAGACAACAAGAAGCGATGAATAGAGCAAACCAAAATCCCAAGGATATGGTCATAGAGGAGGTGGATAGTGAAGAGGAAATAAATGATGAATAATTCTTACAACATTCTAATAATCCTAAGGTGCTCAAACTAATGAAAAAACTCCTAAGAAAGGATCCAAACACTTACTTCTTCAAGTTAGCACAAAGTGGTGCTAAGTTTCCTATAGAATTCAATATAGAATGTCTTAAAGATCCTCATCTCATTCCCTTAGGAGATATCTCAGTTGTGAGAGAAATACCCAAACCATTGGAGATTCCAAGCATGCCACCAGTCTTCTCACAAGGCAAAGATCAACCAATAGATAACCCTTTGTTTAGGAAACTGTCCCAAATCATACAAGTGGTGGTGGCCCAAAAATATCAAGGAGGTCTATCTCAATATGTGCCACAAGGTGACAATGCACCAACAGGACAATTCATGCCCCACAACACTTCATATATTGACCCTTCCCAAAATGTACAAAATCAACAAGGGAAATTTCCACAATAGTACCATCAATAAGGTGGGCCACATGGTCCCCTTCCTAATCAATAGTACCAAAAACAAGGTATGCCATAGGGTACCCTTTCCAATCAACAAGGTGGGCCACATGGTCCCCTTCTCAATCAATAGTACCAACAATAAGGTGTGCAACAAGGTACCCTTTCAATCAACAAGGTGGGACACACAGTCCCTTTCCCAATCGATAGTACCAATAAAAAGGTGTGTTGCAAGGTACCCTTTCCAAACAAAAGGGTGGGCCACATGGTCCCCTTCCTAATAAACAATACCAACAACAAGGTGTGCCACATGGTACCCTTCCCAATTTGTCCCATCAACAAGATGTCCTACCAATGCACTACTAGGGTAGCCTTCAAAACAGTTCACCCCAACAACAAGGTGTGCCGCATGGTACCCTTCCCAATTCATCCCATGATCAAGGTGTCCCGCCAAAGTATTATTAGGGTAACCTTCAATCCAATTCATCCCATCAACAAGGTGTCCCACCAACACACTATCAAGGTAACCTTGAAAGCAATTCACCCCAACAACAAGGTGTGCCACATGGTACCCTTCCCAATTTTTCCCACCAACAAGGTATCCCGCCAATGCACCACCAGGGTAACCTTGAATAAAATTTGTCCCACCAACACACTACCAAGGTACCCCTCCTCAACAACAACAAGGATATAACCCACCTTACATCCAACAAGGAGCTAACCATCCTTCCATACAACAAGGAGCTAACTCTCCTTACATCCAACAAGGAGCTAACCCTCCTTCCATTCAACAAGGAGCTAACCCTCCTTACATCCAACAAGGAGCTAACCCTCCTTCCATTCAACAAGGAACTAACCCTCCTTACATCCAACAAGGAGCTAACCCTCCTTCCATACAACAAGGAGTTAACCCTCCTTACATACAACAAAGAGCTAACCCTCCTTACATTCACCAAGGAGCTAACCCTCCTTACACACAACAAGGACCTAACCCTCCTTTAGCACAACAAGGATTTAACCCTCCTTCCACCCAACATGGTTACCAAGGTCTTGTACCTCCACAATACCCAACTTATTATCAAAACATGGTAGGACAACAAGGTTACTACACATAGGATCCACAAACAAATGTACCAAAAATAGAGGTAGATATGCAACTACAAGCCATAAATAAAAAATATTAGACATGCAAATAGGAAAACCAAAGAAGACTTATACCCTTCAGGATATATGTCCATTTCCTTTTGATCATTCCATTACTATGCTTCCTTTTCCAAAAAACTTCGAAATACCAAATTTTGACAAGTACAAAGGAAAATGGGATCTAGTAGAACACCTATGATATTTCTCACTATCATGCATGGAAGTCCAAAAAAATGATTCCTACTTGATGAGGCTCTTTCCATGTAGCCTTGTTGGTCATGCTATGGAGTGGTTCTCCCATCTACCACTAGGGATTAAAATTTTTGATGAACTGACTACCAAATTCATAAACCACTTTGCATTTAGTATAGAATAGGAAGTCATCATAATGGATCTATACAAGATAAAATCTTTTCAAGGAGAATCCTTTACCTCCTACCTATAAATATGGGGACATAAAGCTAGCAGATGCAAGTGGCCCATTCTCGACAAGGAACTGGTAAATATATTTGTTTATAATGTCCAAGAAAAATTCAACTACCAACTCACTATGTTAAGCCCCATGAACTTTGAGGAAACTATTGAGAAGGGACTCCACATAGAAAGGGATCTCATAGGAAGAAGAGTGATTAAGCTAAACAACCCTAGAGACAATTCTTCTAATTCGAATGAGAAACCTAAAATATGGGCCAAGAAAAAAATGTCACCAACGATGGGGTAGTTGATGATAGAGCTTTATGGAATGTAAAAAATCCTAACACACCACAAAAAAACCTCAGATTGCACAAAAGCTATGTGCCAAATAATGCACAAAACAATAAAAAATAATCAAGCACTAAACCAACAGACAAATCATGGAGGACAATAAAGGAAATACTATCAACCAAGAAGGAAGTTCACTAAATTAGGAGAGCCACTTGAGATGGTCATGAATAAAATAATACAACAAAACCTCATGAAGGTCAACGATCACGCAAACTATGAGGATCCAAGCTTCAAAACACCATGGTCCAATGAGAAGGACTTATGCGAGTTCCGCAAAATCAAAGGACATACAACAAAAAACTTCAAGAGAATCAAGCACATAATACAAGACTTGATCGACAAGAGAGAACTAGATATTGAATATCATCTTGGATAAAAAGATCTCTAGATATACACAAATCCAATTCCAAACCATAATGAGAAGAATGAAAAAGGAAAGGACCAACACTATCACAATGCTAACTATACTTATGGTGACACAATTCTAGGTACCCTCTCTCAAGTAGATGACACTAGGGTAAATGTATTGACTATACAAGGTAGGGACATCGAATATAATGCAAATACCCACTGATGGAAAGTTACAATACAAGGAGCCCCACCTAAACCTATAGCTAGGCCATCAATTGACTACAATATTGTGGAATAGTTGAAGAAGACTCTCACTTTGCTCTTAATCCTAGAACTGCTAAAATTATCACTTGCAGCACATAGGAAAATACTAGAAAAATAATTAGAAGCATTGGTCCCTAATGACCTTGATCCTAATCAGTTCCAAGCCATGGTTGGTAAAATCATGACAAATCACCATTTAGTATTTTCCAAGAAAGACCTTCCACAGAAGTCATTCCATAACCAAGCTCTCTACATAGAGGTTGGTGTCCATAAAACATGGTCAAATGAATGTTGATAGATAATGGTGCAGGTCTAAACATATGTACTTTGAAATTCATGAAATAGTTGGGGTATTCTGATGATGCGATAGACAAATGATAGAGCATTACTATAAGGGCCTATGATGATCTCGAAAGGAATTCAAAAGTGACAGTTAGGCTACCAATGCTGATAGGATCGACCACCACAAAAACCACATGTTAGATACTTGATCTTGAGTTACCATATAACCTCCTCCTACGACACCCTTGGATTCATGAATTACAAGCAATTCCTTCAACCTTTCACCAGTGTCCAAAGTTTACTCGCGAAGGAAAGGATATGACATTATATGTTGATCCTGAACCCTTCCACTTTAGTGCAAAATTGGAGGATAAGTATAATAAAATATAGCAAATACCTAGCAATGATATATCATTTCATTCATTCTCATATGTTGACCCTTCCACACTACCATCAACCTCAATTAAACCAACATCAAGTGAGCAACCAAAAACTGAAACCAAGGTTGAAGTACTTGACAAAGGTAATGGAAATTATCACTTCAATCAAGCATTTTGCATTGGAATGCTTCCACCAACATCCAAGGTTTATGGAGGACCTAAGGAGATCAAATATGTTCAAACAATAAAAATGATAGCCAAACCCACAATTTTCACCAAATGGGGAGATATGAAGGATGAAGAGATTTCAAAGAAGACTTGTCATCAATGATCTACAAAGAGGACCAAGAGAAACCAGAGAGACCATAACCCCTTCTAATTGATCCTAGAGGTAAAGGCTATCAGTTAGTTAAACAAATGGGATATATTGGAACAGGTGGCCTTGGAATACACAAACAAGGAAGATGGGAGCCCATTATAATAGAACAAAGAAAAAAAACATGGGACTAGGTTATGATTCAAAAGATGTGGTTACTCCAAATACTATATGTACCTCTTTTAAGAAATGAGTGCCTTTTACTAGCGTTAATACATTGGATATCTACCACCTTATGGATAATGAGTTACTCATCGAGGACTTATTTGAAAGCTTTAGCATAAGCATAGCCTCTATCCAACCTATCAAAACTATTCCTAATGAGTATTACTATTCTAAAAAAAATCTAACAAGTATGAATGGGATTCCCCTTCCTTTGTCACCTCTAGCGATAATGACCTAGACACCCAATGGGATAACGATACTAGAGCCATACTAACCATTTCAACAACCTCTATAATCTTTGCAGAAAATGATGATAGCCTACCCCTCTGCTACCCATAGTTGATAGATTGGAACCAACAACAACATACACCTATTTTGGATCAATTCTTGAATGATGAAGCAATCATAGAGTTTATGGTACTTTGAACTAACATACCAACAAGAGATCATAAAGCAAGGTTCATCATGGAACTCTAAAAGGAAGAAGACTTTGGTGGGGAGATTGTGTCCTCTAGTCACAAAAGTAAAAAAGATAATATAAAAATCAAAATGATATGAACCCTAGAGAAAACCACAATGTGGCTCTATTGGATCCTAAAAAGAAGAAAACAAAAGACAAATCTGAAGGTGAAAACCTCTTCGAGGCATGCAAAGATGGAGGATTCAATCTCCCTATATCTTTGTATCAAGAAAATTCAACACTCCTAGTGGAAGAAGCAAAATCCATCAATGTTGGCATAACAGAGAACCCAAAGATCACATACTATGCAACATCACTTGATCCTGAAGAGAAAGTGAATTTCACAATGTTCATCAATGATAGAAAAATAAAATTTGCATGGAAATATGTAGACATGTCAAGAGTAGATCTAGCACTAGTTGTACAACATTTGGCTCTATTTCCTAGAGCTAAACCTATGAAGTAGAAACTAAGGAAAATTCATCCTCAAATATCACTGTTGGTAAAGGTAGAACTAAATAAATTATTAGATGTGGGTTTCATTAGACCCATCGATTATCCAGAGTGGATATCAAATCTAGTACTTGTGTCCAAGCCCACTATGGGCATAAGGATCTACATGGACTTTTGAGACCTGAAAAAATCTTTCCCAAAAGGTGACTTCCCTCTTCCAAGTATTGACATGATCATAGATCTAACAAGAGGAAATGAGATGCTATCATTAATGGATAGTTTCTTTGGGTATAATCAAATAAAAATATCCCCCAATGATCAACATAAAATGAAATTCACTTGTGCTTGGGGGATCTTCTGGAATTCCATGTCATTTTGTCTAAATAATTTAGGTGCAACCTATTAGTGAGTGAGCCGTAGATTTTTGGACCCAATGGACTCTCTAACTCTTATAGGGTTTTCACCCAAAAGGAGAGAGATTAGATCCAAAAATTCTAACTAGTTCATTAAAATTAGATTGTGTATGATATTGTATGATGTAAATGAAGTGATATAAGTTCTGCTAAACTATGGAATTGATCAAACATGCATGCAAAATCTAAGAATTATGACTTGTTTGAAAACACATTGTGAATTGCAATAATGAACTAGAAACTTAGATAAATGGAAACAAAATTTAATGAGATTGAACATAGTGCACCTGGAGGCAGAATAAAGTCACTGGAAGTTTTTGGAATGTCTCTAAAACTTCTATTAATGGCCACTAGGACTCATTCGCCAAGCATGGTGAATCAGTCCCGCTTTTGCTAAAATCTTTTCAAAGCCTGTTTCTGACTGTCGGGAGTTGAAATCTCAAAAAACAAATTTTTAGGCCTACAGGTGGGACTCATTCACCATGGGTGTTGAATTAGTCCACCTATAGAAATCTAGAAAATCAGAGGAAGATTCTGTGGAGTTAGATCTGTACTTCTGCCTCCTGTAGGTCTCCACTTCAAAAACTACCAAAATCAGGTCTAAAAATGACTTTTTGTTGATGATTTGACTTCAATGATGAATAGATGACTTGAGTGACTTTGAAATGTAATCTTCAATGATTCTAAAACTTCCAAAGAACCTGAATTTTCATACAAACAACACAAGAAGAAAAATTGTTGATTGTTAAGGCATGGGGGTTTGCCTTTGTCAAACCCCGTTTAGGTAATTAAACCAAAATGATGAAATAAAGGAATGAAGCATGAAAAATGGAAGTGATTAACTTATCATGATTATTTGATCTTGTATTTCTACAACAATACATGCAAAGTCAACTCTTGAATATCCTTAGAAGCTCAATTGAAGACTTGTATTGAGAAAGCCCTAGTTTGCTTGACTTGTAATAGAAAATAGATAAAGAATGGATACGTGGATTGATGAGAGAGTGTTAGAGTAATAAGTTATTATGCTTAATTAATTACATCACATTGATTAATTAATTAAGTCACTTATTCCTCTTTATTACTTAAGCTAAACTTAGGCACATTAATAATTAATTATTAATTATTAAGTGTGCACACTAGGGTTTCATTTAGGGTTTCCCTTTTAGGGTTTCTTGATCTCCTTCATAAGGATTGATCACTTTGTAATAATCGATTCTCTTAATGCATTTTTACTGAGAGGTTTCTGAGCATCTTTTTGGTTCTTCATATCTTTTGCATGTGACAGGTATCCATCTTGCATGCAGGTGATCTTGGATTCTAACATGGTATCAGAGCTCCAGACCTGCAGCTGCTTGTTTGTGATTTGAAGATATGGCCTCTCTGTGAGTTTCAAGTGCAAGGGTTTCCACAGGCATCTTTTCTGCAAGATCTGGGGGTAGCCATTTTTTGGGACACAATGGGCTCAAACGGACGTCGCCATCATGTTGAGCGTCCCAAAACCCTAAGCGCCTATCAAATCATCCATTTTGGTGCGTTGATTCGGAGGCAAAATTTTTTGTCTGGGGGACCGTATGGCCTCCCCAGCATGCAGATTGAGGCACTTTTTTTGAAAAATTTCAAAAAAAATATTAAAAAAAATTGAAATTTTTTAAGTTTTGTGGGCGCCGCCCGCACAAAATGCAGGCAGCCACCGCCGCACCACCCGACAGCCACCAGGAGGGGCGGCCACCGGGTGGTAGCCACCTTTCCACTGCCGGGCCCATCTGCCAGCCCCTGAGGGCTTGTTCTCTACGGCCGACAGACATATTGTGGACCAGAGGCTTAGATCCGCCCCCGGCCAGCCCCCTCCGCTCCAGCACTGGTCATATGGAGACCAGACCCTTCCAGCACTAGCCCGCGGTCATATGCACGACCAAGGGCCAATTTTTTTTTGCCGGGGGGGTGTTTTTTTGTGCCGACGGCCAGATGGCCATCAATTTTTTTACAGTGAACCGCTGACGTCAGCATGACGTCATCCATACGGCAGTCCTCTTTGCCCCTCCTAACCCTAGTTTTTTCTAAAAGAGCAGTTTTTTTCTTTTGACCATAACTTGGGCATATAGTATCGAAATTGGGAAAAAGAGATATCGTCGAAAAGCTGGTTCCGAGCACTTTTCAATAGTGCTGTTTATTTTTTAGTATTTTACTGTTTTCATGCATTTATTTCTGTTTGAAGTTAGATGTTATTTTTGGACTTCCGAGCTCATAACTTTTTGCCATGATGTCCGATTTTTGACTCGTTTACGGCGTTGGAAAGGTATTAAGGAGCTCTATGTTGTTGTCTATGTACTTTTTCTGTATCTATCCTAGGTTTATTATTTAGTCTAGATTTGGCCTGATGGGTTGTTTGGTGATTACTTGGATGTTTTGGCGGTTGGGAGAGTGCATCTTGCATCTTTGCACTTCATTTTTAGTAATACATCATTCAATAATTACTTGCTGCTTCATAGATTCCAGGGTTGTTCCAGTTTGGAGTTTTCGAGTGTTCTGTGGCATCGGGTCTACTGTCACATTATTTTGATTCCGGTTTTGGTTTCAGTTGTAGACAGAAATATCTTTCCTTGCTTGTCAAATTGCGGTTCCAGTGTTACTCTACAGAGTTCTTCTAGTGCTTCTTTGCAGCATGACATCACATTGTAGGGGGGTTTTGTCCCACTGGGTTTTTCCTTCTCTACTCCTTATTGCATTTGTAAATGGGTACCTGATTAGGCCTCGTTGCTGGGACCCATCTTTGCTTTCATGCATCCTATTCTAGTGTTTTAGCTTCTTCCTAAGTTCATCTTAAGGGGGGTGTTAGAGTAATAAGTTATTATGCTTAATTAATTACATCACATTGATTAATTAATTAAGTCACTTATTCCTCTTTATTACTTAAGCTAAACTTAGGCACATTAATAATTAATTATTAATTATTAAGTGTGCACACTAGGGTTTCATTTAGGGTTTCCCTTTTAGGGTTTCTTGATCTCCTTCATAAGGATTGATCACTTTGTAATAATCGATTCTCTTAATGCATTTTTACTGAGAGGTTTTACAGAGCATCTTTTTGGTTCTTCATATCTTTTGCATGTGACAGGTATCCATCTTGCATGCAGGTGATCTTGGATTCTAACAGAGATGGATAGATGTTAAATGAGGATAAAAAAACTTATTTATAGTCAATTTTTCCTTAGTATCTCGATTATACCTCATCACAAGCCGACATGTAGAAAAATCTAACTTAAAACCCAATTTTTCCCACTCAAACCCTAAAAATGACTCAAAATGGGACTCATTCGCCAAGGGTGGTGAATGGGTCCCACCTAGATGAGACTAATTCTCCACTAATGGTGAATGAGTCCCACAGGGGTCATTTTTGCTTGCTGGAATGCCACGAAGTAAGAAAATTAGGCTTATATGATGACTATGTGGGGTATTTGATCAAATTATGCCTTAGGATGTACCATATGGGTCAATTAAGGTCTATTAATGCTAATGTAAATGTTGAATAGGGATTGAGACATATAAATAAATGTGAAAGTGTAATTAAATGCACTTTGTAACACTAAAATTAGGTCCACATAGCCTAGAAGGGCACAAAAACCAATGTGAATGTATAAATCACACTACAACACTAGTTTATCATTAAGTTCACATTAAGAATCTTCTAGATTGATGTAATAATGTTATTAAACACATTTTATAATGTTTAATTATGGAAAATTAAGTTAATTAAGTCTAGAAAAGAGTGAAAGTCCTTTACAAGAGGGTATGTGTAGGATCATCATGGAAAAAAAAAGGCCCTTAAGTGGAAAAAAATCAGAAAAATCAAAGTTAGGAAACTTGATGTAAAAATTTAAATAAGTTATCTATATTATTTCAAAATTATGTAACAATAGATTCTGTAGCAAATTGAATGTAGTTTCTAAACTACTAGGTTTGTTTAAAAAAATAAATCTATTTGGTGGGTAAGTGCACCAAGTTGGTCACACTTTTGTGGCCAAACAAGAAAAAAAAAAAGCCATAACGTGAATGCGTTATAACGCGTTCGCATTATAACGCATTCTCATTATAACACGTTCATGTTATGGCTTTTTAAAAGAAAAAAAAAGAAAAGCGAATCCAAATATCATTTCTCATTTGGTTTTTTCTGTGTTTTAGCTCTGCTCGCGGCCAAAAACCCTGTCTTATGCGCTCGCGTTCTTGGAGAGGTGATTTCTTCAAAATTCATCAACAGCAATTGGATTTCTTCACAAATATGGTGCCACGACGACGAAGAGATGCAAGAGGTAAGTATTGTTTGGTATTTGTTTTGAATTTGTTAGTTTTAAATTGATTTTGTTTGTTTTAGTTTAGAAATGAATGTTTTTTTTTTAATTTGTAGGAAATCCTCAACAAGAGGAGGAAAATCCTCAACCATATCAGCCTCAACAAAATCAGCCTCAACAACAAAATCAACCTCCCCCACCATTCTCTCAATACCCTCCTGGCACTTAAGAAAATTTGAGAGAAATTGAAAACAATAGAAAAGAAGTTGAGGATATTATTAGTGGGTTGAGTGATCAAAATTCTTCAACCACAAAAAGAATACATCTAGCAGATTCATTGAAGGATTTGTTAAGAAATGTAGATGCAATTACCCATGAAATATTTGGATGGCAAAATAGGAGGCAAATATCGAGGGCATATTATGCAGACAAATTATTATATAAACAAGTAAAAGATTTAAAGATTACTAAGGGCGATTTGTGCTCTCTATTCATTGACCCTATAACAAATCAAAATCTCACCTTCAATGCAAAGAGGTTTCCTATTCATTGGTGCCACCACTAAGAGATTAGGAACCATTTTTATGATAGATGGTATATGGTTTTTGATTACCCACCGTGCAATAACTATGAAGTCCCCCAATATTTTCTTAGGAAATTATATTGTGAGTTTGTATTGAACCAAATCCTGAATTATTTTGATATGAGGGAGTTTCAGGGGAGAGGTGGGGGGTCAGCACAGGATAGGCCTGGTGCACAGCCAGATCCTACACGACAGGGGAGACGACCTCTCGCTAGGCCGCCTCGTGAGCAGATTGTGATGCCTATAGTTGCAAAGGAGAGTGCCGATGTAGAGACTTTGCAAGCGATCACATCCTTGACTCAGAGTGTCATCCACCACACTAGCCCTATTGTACAGCGCAATCTAGGGGAGTCTTCAGGTGGTGGCCTTTGAG
Organism: Sequoia sempervirens; assembly: GCA_007258455.2. Taxonomy (NCBI): domain Eukaryota; kingdom Viridiplantae; phylum Streptophyta; class Pinopsida; order Cupressales; family Cupressaceae; genus Sequoia; species Sequoia sempervirens. Next base: position 174,296,416 of record VDFB02000003.1, on the reverse strand, counting down.
GCCGTGTGTGTCGATCTTGCGGAGCCACTTGTTCGTATGACCCTACCGGCCCTCAAGAGGGTGCTACGTAGGATCCATATGCTTCTACGCAGCTTGATCCGTATGCATCTATGGGGATGGAGAGGGCGGCTGACATTTTGCATTATGCATATGGTATTGACAGTCAGGTAAAATTCAACATGTTCATTGAATTTAGTTTATTAAATTTTGATTGTGAAATGCAAGATTAACTAATTTAGTTTTATTATTTTAATAAAATTGCAAGGTCATAGTGTTGACCCTGGGTACACCAGTCAATCTACTTATTTTTGCAGTACACCTATTAGTGGGGTATGTAAAGTTAGTAAATAATTATAAATTTATTACATGTGTTAATAGCATTATTTTACGAATGGTATTTTAATATGTGATTTTGGATGTTGAGCAGGGTGTTGTTGGAGGTTTCAAGGAAACACCTCTGAGTGCAAGTAGATTTGCTCAAACTTTCACTGAGGTAATATAGAATAAAGAGAACTTAAAGAAAATGAATTCTAAGTTTAATCTAGATTTGTGTATATATAGTCATAAGAGTATATGGGTTCACTAGGTTATTATTTGAAATATTTTAAGAATGGTCCTACCATGATTGTTTGTCTTATAATTCCTATACTAGCAAGCTATATATAATAAAAATTTAACATGGAACTAACAAAGGTAGATTTACATTCTACTCCATCCTATATATATTTTTGTGATGTCAACGTAACCAAGAATAAGACTATGGATGTCCTACATGATGTCAATGTAACCAAAAATAAAACTTCTATCCTCAACCCTATCTATCAGCCAAGACTCCTTCAATATCTCCTAGATGCTTGGAGATGCTTAAGACTAGGTCAAAATACCCTATATTCTCTTCATTTGTTGCATAGCTCGTCAAGTTTCCCTATATGTTCTCTAACTAATCATGATTGCATGGAAAGAAGTTATAAGTACTCATTAAACTCTCAACTATTGGAGCCTCCTCAAACTTTCCCATAGGACGTGGAAAATTCTTAGAAATGATTAAATTACCTAATAGGGTGTGGGAGATCTTTTAGGAAAACATTTGACACTAATTTGATCCATTGAATTCTTCTTCATTCTTATATATTCCTCAAATATACCTTGCAATACCCCTATCATACCTAAATCTACTACATTCATGTCCTTGTTAGCTAACATGTAGGTGATATAGTATGGTCCATGAATTTTATGTCTTCTTTTTTCATTTTTCTATCACAGGTCCTCTTTTATCCTACTAGGTCCTCATAAAAAGCGTTACTTCTTTTCTCATCTAAGGCCCCTAGGTTTTAAACCCCTTAGATGCAAAGGTTAAGCACATCAACCATGTGGTACAAATGACTAAATCCCAAAGATGAGTTCTTGTAGCAATGAAAGAGTTTGGAAAGGTAGAAGGCTACTAGTGACTCGAAACTTGACTTTCCAAAGAAACAAAGCCAATTAGGTTGAGACATGTGGATCGGGACAACTTGTTGGTGGAAGGGAAGAAGATGGCTAGAACTCACAGGCCCACCATCTTACGGATTTTGATATTCCAACCAGCGAGGCTGAAGAGAGTTGATATCATGTATCAAAACAGTAAGCATGCATTCTTCCAGCCAATGGATAAGGAGATGATTACTTTTCTTCATTTTCATTTGCATAACCATATCACGGCGTGGGAACCATGAAGACCAAGGATGTCCAGTTTTATGTGGAGGTAATGGATGTGGTCCAAACTTTAGGAGGGGCAAGAAGGTCAATGCATGATCTTGATGAATGATAGAAGAGGGGTTGGTCAGACAAACCAGGGGCACCTAGTCATGAGTAGGGACCTATAGGTTAGATTGGTGAAGCAAAGCACCAAGGAGGTCTTACAAGGAAAGGCCTAGAGTAGGTACATACAAGGAAAGGATCATGCCTGCCTGCTCCTCTTCCTCTATTTGAACCTCCTTGAGGTCCTCTACCCCGGTTATGTCCACCTCTTGTAGATGTTTCACCTCCATGCTCTATGAGTTTTGACTCTCCTTGGTTTCTTTGGTCATTGCCTCTACCTTGGTAGCCACCACGCTATCCTCTTTGATCTCTGCCTTTGCCTCTACCCTTATAAGTCTGATCTTGCTTCCTCTTACTCCTCTCTTAAATCTTTAATGCCAATTGATAACATTGGTGCACTATTTTGGGGCTTAAGAGAACCATCTCCTCTTGAATGTTCCACTTCAAACCATTGAGATACCTTGCCACCTTGATACTTTCATACTCTATGACATTGGACCTCATGCAAAGTCTTTGAAACTCCTTAGTATAAGAACTCACATCCTGATCTCTTCGCCTCAAACTCTGTCTCCTCTTATGCAACTGAATTTCATAGTCTTCAGGTAGGTATGCTTCTTTCACCTTAGCAACCATTCCCTTCCAAGTAGAGATAGGCTGCTTGACTGCCTTCTCCATCTCTGTCTGAATGAATTTACACCATGTTAAGGTAGAACCTCTTAGTCTTGATTTAGCCACCTTTACCTTCTATGCTTCAGTGACTCCATCACACTCAAAATGGTTTTCCATTCCCTCTATCCAATCCATAACTAAATCAGCCTCCATCTTTCCACTAAATAATTGGTACTCCATACAAGTGCTTTTTCCTCAAAGCCTTCAATGCTTTCAAGAAAGGCTCTTCTTTCAAAATAGGGTCAGGTTCAGGGATCTTGTCTTCCTCTACAACCTCTTCTTTCTTTGGTACCCTTCCTTCGAACTGCACATCATTCAATTCTTGCTCAAGTTGGTCTAACTATATAAACCTATTATTCTTCTCTAGCTTCTTCAACCCTACTCTTGGCCAACAGCATTTGTCCTGCTGAGTACTAGAACCACTAGACTCTTGTCTAGGCCTTACAGATCAATCTACGTCTTTTAGCGATCTGATACCAATCTGATAGGGAGAGGGGTTGGAGGAATCAATCACTAATTTCTGCACTAGGCCTTTCCTTGTAAGACCTCCTTGGTGCTTTGCTTCACCAATCTAACCTATAGGTCCTTACTCATGACTAGTTGCCCTTGGTTTGTTTGATCAACAATTCTTCTATCACAAACTCCAACCACCAAGTCCACCTTGGTTCATTGCCACAACTCTTCGTTAGCCTTTACACTATACTAAAGACCAATCTTCCTCAACACTCCATCAACTCTTGCAGGGGTAGTGATAAGTCTTAAAAGGATTCAAACTATCCTCCAAAGGTGTTTGAACAACCTCCAAGACTTCAACTTCCCATCGCTCTCACCAATCCTTTAGCTAGGGTTTGAAAGGCTAGTAGCCCTTGAGCCCCTATTAGGTCTCCACCTACAAAACAGGTTAGAAATCACAAATCTCAAAAGGACTTCCCACTCTTTTTCCAAGGTTCTTGGTTCACATGGACAACACTCAAAGATTCTTGAGGTCTTAGCCTTCCACTGTCCGTACAAAGCTCAAACATGAAATGGAGCAAAAACTAGGGTTTTAAGCCTTCCCCTGACAGTTAGCAAACTTCCAATTTTTTTACACACCAAATGGATAGATGGAGCCTCCTCCTTCATGTAGTAACAAGGTAACTCACCACCCTACCTCCTCCAAGAAGAAAATCCTCAATGGCTCAGCACCCCTGCAAGATTTGTGACCTACACAACAAGTTTTTCCTAACTGGACCTGCACTGGCTCGCCTAGGGCATCACTTTGCTAGCAACTCCTGCACTAAAAAAAAACCTACCAACTAACATATGTACAAGCATGGTGTCTAGGAACTGTTTCCAAAAGTCCATATGGTTTGTATGGTGGAAAAGTGCTCTAGCACCCCATTTACTCAATACTGCCTGTTTTAGGCTAGCAAGCACAAAGAAACCAAAATATTTACAAAGAGACAAGAAAACGATTGAAAGAACTATCTAAAGGCTACAAAAAACTTGTATTGGATTAATTCTACATCCTACACACAACATAGAACCAGATTTAATCCATTAGAGCCTTCTTTTAGACCAAAAAATAGAAAATTTCACTCAAAAAACTGTTTTCCTTCAATTTCCAACAAAACAATCCATACAAACGTACTTCAACCTTGCACAAAGGTCGAGGAAACCTTTAAATATTCTTTTCCAATAGTTATTTTTCCAATGGGCTCTTCTTGGCCGCTCAAACACAAAAGGAGCATGTTTTTGCAAAAAATGTCAATAATTGCAAAAACCTCCATTCCTAAACTTTGGACTAGAACCTTTTTGTTTCTCACCCATGGTCAACATGACCTTATTAGAAATCATAATTCCAACCACAAAAATTCCTCAAGGCATACATCTAAGTCATAAACTCATTCTATACTTCCACATTTTTCCTAGTGTGCTCTCTATTGCTTCCTAGGTGCTCCTGCACCAATGAAATTAAGGAAGAACAACAAGAGAGGAACAGGAAAAATAAAATCAATACATAGTTTCAAGGATTTTTCAAGCAAGTAAGAGAGCTATTGGAGCAACCTTATCTAAAATATTTTGAACTAGAGTTTTATATACCATTTAGAGAGCTTGGTTTTCATGGAGTTCC
>VDFB02000003.1:174275235-174291737 GCA_007258455.2 Sequoia sempervirens | reverse complement strand
TCTCACTCTCCCACACTCTCTCCCACTCCCACCCTCTCTTGACCTCTCTCCAATAAGCATAAATACATACATATAGGCATACATACATGACACACCAGCATACATATACATACAAACATATGAAAAAACATTCAAAAAACTGGCATTTAACTAAAGGAATAAATAACGTGAGCATGTTATTTGTTGTTAGAAATGTTCCATGAAGAAGAAAAAGTGAAAACTAGTAAATAACATGCTCGCGTTATATCTTGCTTTGGGAATCCCTGAGCCTTGGCTTTGGTATTTTCCTTGGAATACCAACCCAAAGGTTTGGAGGGCATTCCCAACCACCAGAGACGTGTTTTTTGCAAATTCTATAAATTTTCACATAATCGGGTTCGTGCTCACCGTCAGGATTGCATTTGGTTCAATATCGATGAAATCAAACACATGGGTAATGTTAAGTTCTCTCTTAGCTTTCCAACAATATAATTTTTTTCACTTTCTGACAATGTGAGGGCTTTCATCCATAATTTCTTTTGTTTGTATGTCTATTTTTTTACAAAAAGCATTGTTTGATTTTTTTTCCATTATAAATTAACCATTCATCGAAATTTCAAATAAATTACATTTTTAGAAACTAGACTCCATTCTACAAATTTTAAAAAATAAAAAATTAAAAAAATCTATTACTTTCCAAAATTTGTAGGGGAGCACGGCAAAAATTATGCTTTTTAGGAAGCGCCACTTAGAAAATTAGTAAAAAATCAAATATTCATTAAAAAATTATCAGAAAAATTGTGCACCAACTAGATACTGTTAGCTACCTTCTAACCATAGCGATTTTAAAAATACTAAAAAAAGGTTATCGTGGCTCGGTCATACAAGAGTTGCTATGTTATGTTTTTCTAACAAAAACAACACCAATTTGTGTACATCCCTTTGTTGAACCCCTTAATCTCAACCATTTTCAAAATAAATTAGTAGTTTAGAAAGTAGACTCAGAGCACTTCGATCCTTGTTTTTGTTCCATCTCAAAATTTTGAGTGTAACTATCCTCAATTTCACGTCCAAGGTCAGCATTTCCTGATTTCATAAAAAAAGTGGCCACTTAAGCCCCCTTTTTGGGAACCATCTTGGTGCACTTACCCTCAAGTTCTACTTGGGTTTTGTTTCCTCTTTCTACTCCTAATGTGTCACTTGTTTTGGGGGTGGTTATCCTTGAGGGGTTGGTTTCAATTTCCTTTGGTGTGTTTGAAACTAGATGTTCAAATGTGCCCCTTTCTGCTTTTCTACGATTGGTTTTTTGTCTCCCTTATCTCTAGGGTCTAAGTCTCCTCCCATTGTTGTTCCTTGTTCTATCTTTATACATGGAGGACACATTACAAAATTCTAGGTAGGCTATCTCACAATAATGTATCCCAAACTTGAGACATCTTGATTTTTTTCCTGAAATTACATATTTTTAGAAAAATAATAATTTAATCCTTGAGGGGTTTCATCTAAAGGGTTTTAATCAAAAAGGGTTAGATATGACCCCCTTAGATCAAACCTTCTTCGATAGAACCCATTTAGTCTTAAATCGTACCCAAAATTGAGTCTTTGGCACCTATCAAAATGCTAACAAAAAACACTTTTTCTTTACCTTTTGAGGGATCAAATAAAGTCATTTATAAACTGTGTTTTGTACCTATATAGGTGTTATTATAAGCTTTCCAAAAAGCATAATTTTAAATATTTTTAATAAAATTAAAAATATTTATATTTTATTTCTTGTGAATGTTGGTTTTTCACCAAACATCAAGTTATTTGTTTCACACACAAAAAATACAAAATAGAGATTTTTTTTTTTTAAAATGTGTGCATTAGGTATTGATCTTCTTGTTTCAGCAAAAAAAAAAAAAAATTTCAATGCATACAATGTGTTATGACATACATCTATGTCCAGATTATAATTACTCCGAATTTTAAAATTAATTAAATAAAAATATACAACAAAAAATTATGAAAAAATATCCATGTACTAGATATTGATGTCACATTTATATTTTGAAAATTATAATTTTACCCTTTTAATAGAAAGAGTTATGCCTTATAACATAAACATTACTTTTTAAAAAATGTTGTTTACTATAAAAAATAAGTTATTAAAAGTTATGTTAAAAAGCCACAATTTATATCTATATTTTTTTTTTTTTAAATTTAGAATCTACCAACAAATCCTCGCAAATCACTAGTTTGCATCATGTCCAAAATTATTAATGTTTTAGTTTATATGTTCCATAAAGTGAAAATTTGGTGAAAATATTGATTTCAATGTCCTACTTTGGCCAAAAAATGGAGCACAGTATTGTTGTTTGACCCGACGAGGTTATTGACAATTTGACCTCCAAGTGGGTGAATGCACTTACAAGGTAGTTTTTGGGTGCTAGGCCTAATGTGGACAATTTCAGATCTTAGGTGAGGAACTAGAAAACAAATGGTGCACTGGAGATTGATGTTCTACCCTATGGTTTCTTCATCATCTCTTTCTCTTCTTGATGATTGCCTTCAAACCTTGAATGAAGGCCCTTGGTTTCCTAGAAAATTGAGCCTCTACCTTTTGAAGTGGGAACTTGTGTTGGATCTCAACAAAGTTGACTTTAAAAAAGTCCCAAAATGGGTCTTCCTAGCTTACCATTGGATTTTTGGGATGAAGAAGAGTGGACTATCATTTCCCACTCTTTGGGTGTTATCATTATTATTGATGGAGTAACCAAATCTAGAAAACGTTTCCTCTTTGCTAGAATTTTTGTCAACATTATTGTTAGCAAGCAACTCCCTTCTTCAATCAATATTTCTTTAAAGCTTGGAGATTGGATTCAACACATTGATTATGAGGGTCCCTTGTGATATGTTGCAATTGCTACAAGATGGGCCACAATATTGTTGTGTGTGACTTTCCCATGAGTGATCATTGTCATCCTAAGGTCCAAAAATTTATTTTTGCTCCCAATGTGCCCTCATTAAGGTTGGGTGTTATGGGTTATTTTGTTGTGAATAATGAGTTTTTTTGAGAATTACTCTTCTTTGTATGAGAAATCTAATGGTTTAATTGAGGAAATAGTTCATGTTCCTCCTTTTGGATCCTTTCCCCCTCGCAATAATTATTTTAATCCTCATCCAAATGAGTTTAGGGGACATTTCTAAACCCAACCAAATTTGGTTTGTTTCAAAAAATCATTGAAATGCTAATTCTCTAAATTATTTTGGATTTAAACCACCATTGGTGGTGATTTAGAGCTCCTTGAAGGCTCCTCATCTTAGCTCTATTGTCCTTTTACATGAGACTTCATGCCTTTTTTTTGTTTTGGTCTCTTGGATTTTTCTTTTTGTTTTTGGGTATTGTAAGGTGAATTTGTTATTTCTATGTATGGGCTTGGCCCTATCAGTTCATAGGTCTAGTAAAAAATGTGTACCATAATTAAAAAAAACTTTGGAATTGGAATCAAAATAATAGAAATAAATTTACTTAGTTGATTTTGATTGGTGAATGATAGTTATATGTTATTTTGTTCATAATTTTTAAACTACAAATCAAAATTACTTCTTTTACGCATTGGAAGTAGAAAAAGGAAATTTAAACTAGGTTACTCATAAAAAATGGTGGATTGATCTACCACATGCAAAATCAGCTCAAAGTGTTGTGGATCTAACCTTCTATGTGGATATGACTTGTAATTTTGTAGGTGTAGACTCCTAAAATTGCTTGAACGCATCACACATTCTTAATTCTCCTTTTTACACCACTTTCTTCATTATCCCCTAATTCATCAATTTTAATTAAATAATTTATAATTATTTGATTAAATTCCCTATTTTCCTCTATTAATTAAATAATTAAATATTATTTGATTAATTCATCAAAATCATCATTTTCCTCTAAATTCACATTAATTGAATAATTTAATTAAAATCAATTTCCCTCTTTCCACCTTGATTAAATAAATATAATTATTTAATTAAATTAAATTTTCTTCAATTCCACCTGATTAAATAATTTTCAATTACTTAATTAAAAATTCTAATATTCCTCACCTCATAATTAAATAATTTTCTTAATTATTTAATTAACCAATGTTCCTCTAACTTGCACAAAGCATATTTTGTTTTGAAACGAGAATGTTCCTTTCCAAAACATCTTCCCTCCAATATATCTTAAACTAATTTCCCTAAATTAAGGGGATATTTTGAGTTAACTAAATCTCTCATTCATCCTTCATTGTTGATCACTTGATCTAATCTCATCCATTGATCAATTTATCCTTCAATCTCAATCATCAATCAAATATCTTAGAAATCTATAAAATAAGCCATCCTTTTCATAAAAAGAACCACAATTCTCATAAGGAATTCATGATCATTTTTAGAACATCTTTGAGCATTTTGAGCGTCATACTTGAGAATCAAGATCATCAATCAAGCTTTTGCAACATGAGTTATGCACAATTTGAGCAATCCACATCCTAAATTGGCATAATTCCACACAATGAAATACTAGGTTTGCTTTTTCTTTGAGTTAACTGATCTTAATTTGATTTGTTTTTGTGATCTTAGGTTAATTCGTTGGTTCAATTGCATTTTATTTCATTGAGTATGAGTTTAAAATTGGTCTTTTTTGGTGGGTCTTGGATATTTCTAACCCTAATTGTGTTAATTGTATTTTTAATCAATTTCTCATTATTCCCCTATGACATTTTGGCACGCCTAGTGGGACCCACGTCCCTAAATTGTTACTTATAATTTTTTTGATGATCTACAAGTTACAATAATGCTTCTACAACATATCGATGCTTTTGTTTGTGTGTAGTGACATTTTTATCATGTATTTACATTATTGATCTATTACAAATACAAGTTTCATATATTTCAATGCATTTGTTCTGACACATTTATTGTTTTGTCATTATAGGTTATAGTGATGCTTTTGTAATTTAAATTATAATGACACTTTTTTCTAGGATCGACGCTTCTACAATTTATAGTGACACCTGTTTTGGTAAATCAATGCTTCTGTTTTAATTACAGTGATACTTTTGTTTCTATGCTTTTAGATTTACCTAACCGTAGTGTAGACATCAGAATTTGACCACTCCCATTTGGTCAAATTCGTCTCTTTTATTCATCTATTTCATATTCTCCATCAATATTAATTAAATGATTTATTTAATTAATGCTCCCCTCTTTTCCTAAGGTTTCTAAAGTATTTAATTTAATAATTAAATACTTTACCTTTCATCCCTTCCTCTCTAAATTAAATAAATATATCAATTTATTTAATTTAGTCACTTAGCATTTTCAATTTAAATCAATTTTAAATTCCCTCTTTTCTCTCTCCTTGTCACATCCTCCATAATCCTCTTCTAATCTGGATTAGTTTAATTAATCCATGATTAAGATGTGCACACCTTTAATCAAGATTAATGTCACATCCTCCATATTTTTCCACTTGCCTCTAATCTCATTAGTCTTCTTAATCACCTGTTTGCACAACCTTAATTTAATCCTCATGTCATTTTTGGTATTCCTCAAAGTCAACCTTCATAAGTACTTTCTTCATTTAGCCAAGACCTCTTCCCCATGTGAATTAAAAATTCACATTTATTCTTTCAAGGTTCTCCTCTTCCCCATGAAGGTTGTTGGGAAATTATAGAACCTCTCACATGTCACATCACCCACATGGGGACAAGGACCTCCTTTACAAGGACCTTGTCTTATCCCCAAGGTACTTCCAATCATGTGAATTTAAAATTCACGTTTATTACTCCAACTTTTCTCTCTTCCCCGTGATGATTAGTGATGCATTCTAAAATTCTTCACATTTCAACATCCTTCCACATGGGGACAAAAACTTCCTTTTTGAGGAAATCTTCGGACCCTAATCCCAAGGTACTTGCAAGTACTTCCACCTCACATATCCTCTTGCCACATCATTTCCACATGGCAATATGTGAGGGCTTGTGAGTCCTCAACTCACCATGGCCCTTCATCTTGTTCATGGTGGCTAAATCTTAGCCATCCAATTCTTTAGAGACTCTTCCCCTAAAATAGAGGATTTTAGTCTCATTTTCATTCACAATTAGATGCATTCACAATTCAATATCAAACAATCTAGCATTCTACTCTCAAGCTCAATCATTCAAACACTTATATTATCATCCTCCATTATTGCACTTCAAGCTTTCATTACATACATTTCCATACATTTATCCAAATACCCACATCCATTGTTGCATCCTCCATTGAATTTAGATAATTTTGCATAGCATATTAGGTCATTTTCCATCAAGGAGCACACAACTAATCTACATCTAAGGGCCAACCAAAGGATCAATTTGAGAAAGGTATAATCTTTCCTTTATCTTTCTTTTGTTCAAGTTCAACTAGGCTTATCTTGAGGTGGTGTTTTGTGTATTTCTCCTTTTGCATTTCTTTGATTTTGCATCACTTAGGGTAGGAAATCACACTACACACACCTAGTAATGTGTGCCTAATCTTTTGAATTTTACACTAACATATCTTGTGCAGCTTGTGGAAAAGATTGGGAGAGGACAAGAAACAAAACACGAGCTCATTATAATGTGCTCGCGTTATGGGCAACTTAGACCATAATGTGAGCTTGTTATAACATGCTAATGTTATGTTCAACTTAAACCATAATGTGAGTTATAATGAACTCACATTATGGTCTATAGGGTGTCAAAAAGGCGAGGTGGGTACTTTTTCATCCCCCATATTTGTGCACTTACCCCACTAGGGGGGTACAAAATAAATTATTACAATTGAAATTAGGACTCAAATGTCCAATTATATTTTTACAAAATTTAGACAATAAGGAAATACATGAAATGGGAAACCTTTACCACTTTGATCATGATCTTAGAGCTCCTCCCAAGATCCTTAGTCCCTAGCCTTGTGAAATCAAAAGATCCACTCCCTTCGTGCTAGGAGATAATCACATGGACCAAAACACAATACACATAGGGGTAGGCTTACACTCAGACCAATCATGAAGTAAACATGCAATAGACATGGCATAAAAAGATTACTCAATGACATAAAAAGGGATAAAGTACCATATCTCATGAAATACAATTCAATGAGTAAAAGAACTAGATCTTAGAAAGGGTAGGGAGTGTCATCACAATGGCCTCAAGACTTGGCCAAGAGGAATCAAGTATACCTCTCACAAGAGATGAGGCTACTCAACCATACAAGTTCTAGTGCTTCCTAAGTAGGCATGTCTTCCAGACTCATCTTGAGTCTATATGAGCACTCTAGGCATTATGAGGCACCATTATCTTGGTTTATTTTAATTTCCCATGTGTTTCTTTAGTTATCACTTAATTAAGATCTTCTACATGAGATATCCTTGGCCCCCTTTGTGCCCCAAAAGATGTTGGAAACCAAGTAGTCCCATACTTCTCTCTAACACCTATGTCCTAGGTTAATTACATTCCTAAAATTAAATGTGGAATACAAAACAAGAAAAATAATTCGCTCATCAATTTTGTAACTGTAGACACTGAAAAATGTCCTAATCAATATCATACACTTATAATAGATTTACTAGCATCATTTCCTCATCAAACTCATCTTATTTTTGCTTAATTGATTAAATTAGCCTAGCTATTCAATTAATTGCATCATTTTCATCTAGTGGCCTAATTAATTTAATCAGGTTAATTCATCCCCATTCATGCTAACATTTCATCTCATTAAATTAAATACATCAAAATGCTTAATTTAATTTCCTAAGTCATCTTATTTAATTAAATAACCCTAAGTTATTTAATTCAATATCATTTCATTTCTCCCCCATTCATTAAATCATTTAATTTAATGAATAAACACTTTTCTTCTAAACCCCTAATTGCATGATTAAATCTTGTTTAATTAGCAATTAATCTAACTTTCCTCTAAGCAAAGGGAATATTCCTTATCCCTTTTTTGCACAATTAAAACTTTTTTTTAATTTGCAAATTGCCTTTGTCCTCACCCATGGGAATATTCTTATTCCCCCATCATTTGAAAAGGGATATTTTCACTTGGCTTCTTAAGCAAGTTTTAACCTTTAACCTTTTGAACAAGTCACCCTTGACCTGTGTGAGAAGGTCAAAAGTGTGTTTGTTTGAGGCAAGTGTGAACCCTTGATTAAAATCTCATCACACATTCTCATTCGTTGATGAGAATCCATGATCTATGCCTCTTATCTCCTTCATCTTTGATCGTTGATTAATTTTTTTTATCTCAACCCTTCATTCTTCATTTGCTTTCTTATAAATAGGTCACTATTTGGAGACAAATGGATCCACATTTTTTTAGACCAAACTTATGCTGTTGAAACTCATACATCCATCTTTCAATTGTAAACTTATATAATTGAATTCACTCACACTCACACTCATATTTACTCACTTTTTAGCTTGTATTAGTTAATTTAATTGCATAATAACTTAGAGCATCCATTAATGGCTTCCATGCATCCATCTTAGCTTGTTTATAAATTAGTGTTTTCATCTTTTAGCTTAGAATTAGCTTAGATTAGCTTAGGAATAGCATAATTAGTGCATTTATAGCATAAAATCATGGTAACTTAGCTTGCATCATGTTCATTTTTAGCATAAACTAGGTTTTCATACATCAATCACAATGGTTTCATTGATTCTCTTCCATAGAATCAATTGAAACAGGCTCACTGCTCACGGGATTGGGAAAGGGTTGTTGTTTCACATCAACACGACCCTAATTCCAAAACAAGATAAGTTTCAAATGGGTTAGATTATGAATTTAATTGTTTTCTTAGTTTGTAGCTTTCAATTTCAGTAAAATGCTTAGTTTAGATTTCCAATTTGAATGATCTTGTTTGTAGATGTAGGTTTATTTGGTGAAGTCTAATCGACCCTCACTGACATTTCCTCATCTCACATTTTGGTGCTAGAAGGAGGGAAAACCATTAACAATTTTTTGGCTCGAATTTTGTTTGTTTAATGTTTTACAGGTTGGAGTGACACTCAAAATACAAACAACGACACTATTGAAAGATCATTGCCATATAACAACACCACTACAATTTGAAATCTTGACATTGAATTAATGCACCAACATTGATTTAAATTTGGTGACACTTATTTAATTTGTAGGTATCAAAAAGTTCAAACGACAATGCCCAAACTTCACTAGAGCGACACTAACAAATTTAAAACCGTGATGCCAATGCGAGAAGCAATACCGAGCAAAATATAGACACTATCGTGCTCATTGTTCCTATTGCAAAGCAATGCCCATTTTCACCAAAGCAATGCCCATACTTCAAATTGTGATGCTACCGTGTTTAGTGATGCCTAGCCAGGGTAATAAATTTTATGCCTATTTTTTTGACATGTGATTTAATTTCTTGGATTTACCTGAACATTGATGTGCTTCTAACTATGTTTTGGTTGTTAGGCTAACAAGGTTTTGCAGGTTTAAAGACATGGAGCCGAAGTGAAGAAATCTTTTCTATCTTAAAAATTCTATAGTTTTAATAAGCGTTTGACGCTTTGGGGCAATTATAACCCAATTTTATGCTTTCTACTTTTTGCTTTAGGAAACACACTAAATTTCAATTTGGTTTAAAATGAATGCTCAAAGTTTGATAAAATTGAAACTTCACATCATCATTTTATTTTGGGCTTAAAATTGAACAAGGCAACTTCATTTTTCAATTGGTGCTCAAAACGAACTCATCACTGCTTTGAAGGGGTAAAATTTACAACTGTTTGCTATGTTTTGTGGTTTTCAACGTTGTTAGTGGATGCATATGCAATTATCTCACACCATTTGGTGATATTGAGAAAGAAAAACATTCCTTAACACTTTGCAAAATCACCTACATCTTTCAATTTGGATTAAAATTGAACCCCCTTGCGAGTGTGAGAAAAAATCATAGTGTATGTTCTCTCTTTGTTCATGCAAGAAAAGATGATCGAACTATGAATGTACTTTCTCGATATTGTTTATCTTTAGATAGCTTTCCTTTGTGGGAAAAATTACTCACCCCAAGGGAATGACTCAAGTGATAACATACTAAATCCAAGATCTTCCAATTGCTATATAAAGATGTGTTGTGACGGAAGTCATTAACAATAGGTGCGGATGTGTCATACCGATAAGTGCCACCTTTAGTATCCATGTGATACATAGAAATCCTTCCTTAGGGAAAGGACTGGGAGGACTCTTGATTCTGCATAATTTTGAGCTAATCTTGTCACATGTATGGCCACCTTGAATGGAAGTCCTTACTACAATACTTTGTTTAGCAAGCCAAAATCCTAAAATATTTGTTGGTGCAAGAACGGTCATTCTGAAGCCACCCCACATTTGTACTATTCAATTTTAGAAACAAAAAAAATCCTTTTAATCTTGAGATTTGCTGGTCCCGAGAAGTGTGTGATGTGGAGGGGAGCTAGTGTTGCCAAATCTTTAACTGTTCGCCTTGTCTAGTGTTTGGAGAAATCCCAGTGGGGACTCAGAAAATATGGCCATTTCTATCCTAGGATTGTAAATGATTGTGAGTTAGTTTAACACTTTGCTTGGTTTCAAAATGATACAAAAACAAACATTCACTATCATCCTCAAAATTTCGAACACTTTGGCTCAAATATGGACTTCTTGAGTTAGCCTTGATATTACTGCTTGTCCTAAGGATTTATCCTTAGTGATTTTTAAATATCTTAACATTAATCTCAAACCCATATTTTCCCAAAGACAACATAGGCAATTATGGATTTAATCTAATAATTTTCATGAAATGGACATTGTGAAAGTTATGATGTTTTTGACATAAACATCTAGTTTGGAAACATAATCAAGACAAGTGTTTGTGGTAAAATCAATTCACTTCAGAAAGATAAATTGAAAAATGAACCCCACATGACTATATGGAGATCAATCGATCGTGTTGAACAACCTAATCTTCCAGGTTCTATAATTCAGCCAAGCTTTGAACTCATTAATGAAGAAAAAACTGATCTCATTATAATTTTGAGAAGCTTCACTTTTGAAACCAAGGAAACAAATACACAGTGGAGAAACACAACAACCATTTTAGATGAAGAAGAGGAACAAGCTGACTTGCATGGCAATAAATATCTTCCTTTCTTCCATAAACTTAAACTGTTTTCATATGATCTCACATAAAATTAGGATCCCTAAGGAAAGGTCTGTAGGTCATTATTTTAGACTTAGGCATCTCAATCCAAAAGCTCTCAAGAAACACCTTTTAGCACTTCACAAAAATAGAGACATGTTGGTAGAAAATTTTTATAGACACACTTCAAGGTACAGTCCAGAATTATATGCATTCTTTTGGAGTCAAAACCCTGATATTTTTACATGATGTCGAACTCCTATAAATGATTCATCAAACAATCAAAATCCATAGGGGAAAATCTCTAGCTCATCATTTTAGACATAGGAATCATAGAACAAGGTTTGGTCAAAAGTGGGCTTCAATATTTTACCGTAATCATTATACCTTGATGAGAAAATTTTATGCTTGAGCTAGGAGAGCCCGAACAGGTTTGAACATTCACATCCATCTTCTCATTTAAATCAACATTGAGTCTTTAGGATTTGAACATTTTAGAGGTCTAGCATCATTCTCAATACCTTGGTCTTGTCAAAACAAAGGTTCACTTTAGGTCAACATTGGGTCAAACATTTCACTCACCCCTTCATCAAAATCCATCCTTCACTTCATCCAACTTTGCAAAATTTTGAGTACACCAACACTTTGTGACTTAAACATCAAATCAAATCAAACCAACTGCTCACTTAGCTATTTTTTATGTGAAATGTATCATTTTCCATGCACTTAGTTAAGCTAGTTATCATCCTTGAACTAGTTCATCTTGAAGGTCACAAGTCTACCCTAAAGATTTACAAGTTCATTAACATCCTTTATCCCAACATCAAAAAATAAAACTTAAGTCAAAAGTGTTGTCCCAAAATGTTTGCAAATATCACTTCCCACATCACTCATCTTTACATCCCACATTATCATCATTTCTCCCAAAAGACTTAGAGTGTCCCTTTTACCTATATTTGAGTCAACTAGAGAGTTCAAACATTACAAAACTCAACACAACTCTCCCATAGGTGACACAAAATTTATGGTAAATACAAGATCACAACACAAGAGAATCATGGAGAAAACCAAAGTTACATTTACCTCAAGTGATCCAAATCCTTTAGAATTTAATCCTAGAAGTCATGTTACCTCGTCACATCAAAGACCATATGAGATTGAAGACATCATGAATAATCCATTTGAGCTTACTAGGGAAGAAATTATGGAACATCAAGCCTTTGAAAATGTAGCTCATATCTCCCTGACGTTTGCAGCATAGAATTTAACACAAGGTTTCACAACTCCATCGCTAGGGCTAAATCAAACCTACATTCCTAGTCTTGCAACCAACCTTGCTAAATATTTTGGTCACACCTCACCATTTGAAATTAGTACACTTGTAGGTACCTTTTAAACTAATCCTCCACCTACAACAACCGCTTGGACACCTACTTTTAGTGCTCCTCCTATTTTTGAAGCTCTAAAACAACCAGACACACCGCTTGAACTTCATTATTCCACAAGCACTTCAACATTTCGAGGACACCCTTCTTCATCCACACCTATGAGTACCACAAGTGTTCCCACCATCAAGCAAAGTGGTATAGACCAAGTATCTCAAAACAACACACAAGGGCATGCCAATAATAGATCACAAAACCAACCCTTAACACAAATGGGGACATCTTTATCCAACTCTTCAGTGGGTTCATCCATTCCATCTACCATTTCCATCTCATCCACTATCAATCCACCTCAAAACAATCCCTTGGTTACAATTTCTATCAATCCAGGAAGTACCTTGATCACAAATCCCTTGTTTACATCTTCTACACAAGGCAATCCTCAAAACATAGGACAAGAGAATCTTTTCAATCAATGGACTCAAGGTCCTAGTGTGTCATTTCCAGTGCAAAGTTTAATGACATCATCTTTTCCCATAGTCCCCTTTACTATTCCAAATAAATCAAGACCTCAAACATACATTCCTCCACCTCATTCTACCATCTTACAAGGAATGTTGAATCAAGGGAACCCTCCACCTTTCACCAGCTATCCATTACCTACTCAAAACATAAATATCCATAATCCTTCATAGATTTCTTGACAACCACTTGATCCCACATTACAAGCACATTCCTTAGCTTTACAGCAAGCAAAACAAGCCTATCAACAAGTTGTCCACCCAAAAAAACAACAAGAAGCAACCTTAGCATAGCAACAACAAGAACAACATCAAGAAGCCTTAGCATAACAACAACAACAACAACAAGAAACCTTAGCATAGAAATCATAGCAAGCAACATTAACAACACAACAAGCCACACAACAACAACATCAAGCGCAACAAGCAACTTTATTAGCACACCAACAACAACAGACCCAACAACAAGCCCTAGTGGCACAAGAACAACAACAAGCTCAACAACAAGCCCTACTAGCTCAACAATATTCCCAACAACAACAACAAGGTTCCTATTATCCTCATTTGAACATCATCAATCCAAATGCATTGGGAACATATCCATCACTTTCATAGAATCTCACAACATCATACAACCAATATAACTCATCTGTCATCCCACCATATGTTCCTCCACCTAATTTGCAAGATGATCTAGCCTCACAATTGAAAATACTCTCACAAGAAATTTAGGACCTTGGCATGGGCAAGACAAAGAAACCTTGTACATAGTTCACTTGTGTCCTTACCAATTTGACCGAAACATAGCAATGATACCATTCCCTCTTGGTTTTGAAATCCCCAAATTTAACAAATAGAAAGGGAGAGGAAGTCCTATGGATCATATCAAAGAATTTAATGTCATGTGCATGGAGGTGGCTTACAACAATTCATATCTAATGCACCTCTTCCCTCAAAGTTGAACATGTCATGCTATGGATTGGTTTTTTGATTTTCCTCCTAGTATCAAAATTTTTCAAGAAATCACTGATAATTTCATCGATCACTACTCCTTCAATCTTGACATGGATGTCAGTCTAGAAGAATTATACACTCTTAGACAAAATCAAGGATAAATTTTTGCTAATTTCTTACAACGATGGAGACAAAGAGCTAATAAAAGCAAGTGGCCTATTCCTGACAAACAACAAGTGGGAATCATCATAGCCAATCTAGATCCAAATCTGTCATTCCACTTGAAAATGCAATGCATCACATTATACAATGAGCTTGTCCCTAGAGCACTTAACATCGAAAGAGCTCTAATCTCACAAGGAAATACTCAAGCTTACAAAGAGAACTATCCTTCAACTAGTTTGAATGAGAAACCTCGTGTATGGGTAAGAACAAAAATGTGACAAGTGATGGTGTAGTAGACACTAAGGTCATACTAAGTGCTCCTAGACCTAATAACAATCAATTTTCTAACATCCAGCCAACTATGCAACAAACAAAACCTCCTCAGAATAATCAAATCAGTAACATCGACATGCAACAAAGGAAAATTGCTAAAAAAAATAACTATCCCAAATACAAGTACACACAGTTATCATAACCCATCAAGATGATCATGAAGGAATTGGTAGAGTTAAATCTGATAATGGTTCCCAACTTTGAAATCTACCAAGAACCACAAGAGAAGCCATCCTAGTACAACGAGTGTGATCTCTATGACTTTCATAAAATAAAAGGGCCAAAAACAACAAATTGCATGAAACTCAAGAATACCATCCAAGATCTCATATAAAATAATTCCATATCTGTTGAGGTACCAACCAGGAATCAAGATCTTAAGATATACAAGAACCCTATGCCGGATCATAAAAAAGAAAAAAAAAACAACGAAGCTAAGGATTACACCAATGTGTAGCATACCTATTCCAATGTAGTTGCCTCCTATGATAGTGTTATCAGTGTTGTTACCATCAAAGGAGCTAGTACAGAATGTGGATTCACCACACAACGTGGAAAAATAACCATTCAAGGAGTTCCATCTTAATCTAGGACACAACCTACTTTTCCCACATCTAATCATAGCAATTACAATCTTCTATATCAGCTTAAACAAATCCCCGCACATATATCAATCTTAGAACTCTTAAGGTTATCCCCTGCACATAGGGAAATATTGGAAAAAGCCTTTTCTAAGTCATCTGTTCCTAAGAACATTAATACTGATCAGTTTCAAGCTATGGTAGGGCATATCACTAAACATATTCTTACCTTCTCCAAGAAAGAACTACCATCAAAACCATCTCATAACCGTGCTTTACACCTTGAGGTTGTCATTCATAAAAAACAAGGTCAAAAGAGTCTTGGTAGATGGAGGTGTTGGTCTGAACATTTATACCCTACAATTGATCAAAAATCTAGGCTATTCAAAAGATACTATTAGGAATACAAAAAGTACCACCATTAGAGCATATGATGACTAAGAACAAGTATCCCAAGGAATCATTGCACTTCCAATCCAAGTGGGACCTCTTATTGAAGAAACTTCATGCCAAGTGCTTGATCTTGATCCTCCCTATAACATATTACTTGGTCGACCTTGGATCCTTGCTCTAAAAGTTGTAGCCACAACCTATCATCAGTGTGTGAAGTTTCCTTTTGAAGGCAAAGAAATCACTATCCATGGAGATTCTGACCCTTTTTTCTACTATAAAATTCTTGAATCCAAGTTCTATAAGATCCCCCAAATACCCAAAAATGATGAAGGACCTACACTATCAAGCTCATTTGTTGACCCATCATCTCTAGCCTCTACCTTAGCAAAAAAAATTCTCATTGTGCAAAGTATACCTGACGTGAAAGTAGTGATCCAAGATGATGGTTGTGGAAACTACAAACTATTTAAATAAACCTTTGTCTAAGGAGAGTTACCTATTTCTCCTCAGTCACATGGGAAACCCACATCTAGCACCAAAGAACTCGAAACAATTAAGATGGCAGCTACTACTTTCACCAAGTGGGGGGATTTGAATCAAGAAGATGTCAATGAGGAAGATATTTCTAAACTCCTCTATCAAGATGAATGACCTATTCTTGTTCTTCCCATGGAAGATGACAACAAAGGCCTACAACTAATGAAAAGCATGGGATATAACAAGAATGAGAAGCTAGGACAAAATGGCAATGGTTTACTAGAACCCATCATTCCTGAGAAACAAATAAAGAATCTTGGCTTAGGTTGTACTACTAGCAAGGTCACACTTATTGGAAAAGGTATTTCTGCTAAACAAGTTGAGGCTTCCTCTTGGACACCTACATTGCGTGATACAGCCTTAGATGACTTTCCCCTTAATGTTGTTGACCTATTTGAGAACAAAACCCTCTTTATGATATCCATAACATCCTTTGACTCAAACAACCAACCAACTAAAATACGCTTAGTATACCCAAAACTCA
>VDFB02000003.1:174201531-174271571 GCA_007258455.2 Sequoia sempervirens | reverse complement strand
GATTGATCAAGCTGTTTGGATTTTGAACATAATTTTCTTTAAGCATTATCTCATAATTTATGCCTTTTCTGCAATTAGAGAATCGATGCAGGTTGTTGATTGTGTCATAAGATTGCTTATAGTTTCCAATTGTGAAGTTTGTCTTCCTTTTTTTAATTATTGTGATTAACCTTTTGGTGAAATATTTATGCAAAGATTCACTATAATAGGTTGTGCAAACATAGTTTCCATCGGTTGAAACCAAGTCTTAATTTTTGTTTCTCATTATCCGTCTTAATTTTGGTGTATCACCATAGGGTTAAGTTTCATTTCAAGTACTTTTTCTTCCCATTTTCCTAAAAATTAGTAGTATTAGGTGATACCAAGAGGAAGCCAACCTTCTCCAGAGGTTGACTTCTAGTTATCAAAGCCCACATTTTGAGAGGTCTTCCCATGTTCCACTGGAATGTTGAATTTCATATTCAATAGGGTGCAATTTCAGTAGATAGCAATACTACCATGTTAACTACTTGCTTTATTGAGTGTATGGAAGTTTTTTTGAGACAACTCATGTAGTAGTTGCATGTTAGGTATTTCATACCTCTCTATGTAATTGGCCTAAAAATTTTTAACACAACCCAACCATATATTTTAAACAAAGTTTTCGTATATCTGGTATGAGCAAGAGTATTCTTTATATGTCAAGTCAAAGTCTATGTAATGGATACAAAGTCACCTTGGTTATTAATACCCTAGTGCATCATATTTATTTTCTACATAAAAAAAGGATTGTTAAAAATGTGAAACCTCCAAGCAAAGAAAAAGCGACTCATCAGTTACTAACAAACATCAAATTTCTATCCATCATCAAATATTTCTTCTAAACTAACATCCATCCTGCATCACAATATCATTAGTACCATATCATCCTACATTCACAAAGTCGTCAATACATATCATGATGATAATAAAGTAACAAGACATCACATATCATACATGTATAGGGTATACATTCATCATATACATAATAAATCATCATATAAAATAAAATATTTTCAATCCATCCATCCACATCATATGCATACATTTGAAAAGTACAAAAACATGTATATGGAATATATCCATCATCATACATAATTATCACATAAACATATAATGAAGTCAAATCAAAGCATGTATATCTCATATATATCATCATAAAAAAATGAGAATGTCAAGTACATCATCATAATGAAACAAGTGTGATAGGATAATACTAAAAAATACATATATATGAGGCCTTAGCTAGGCTGAAGAATATATATACAAAATCATGTCTACAATAAAAGTCTCTGAATAGTAAACATTATAAAGATCAAGTACAAATAAACTGTTGGTCAGCCGAAAGAGGAGGACTCTAAGGATAAAGTTGTGGATTAGATTGTCTAACAGAATGTCCATCGGACATAGCCTCCATAGCAATACTAGGCTCTCCAAACCATGGTTATCACTGTGCTTTAGGAATGAAGGCATCATACAGGGTTTGATAATATGTTTCCCTCTATAACAACTGATCATGCTTAGCACAAAGGCTATCACACTCTATCCTAAGACTATCCCTCTTAGTGCTAATAGCCTACAACTATGTCTCGACAATAAGACGATGCCCAATCTTGGTGTCTCACTCACCCCTGAAGCCATCTCTCTCCTGTTTAGATGTGTCCCTCTCTGTTGTCAATATAGCAACCTAAGCCTCTACAACCTATCGCTTCCCTACCTTTGCATCTCTTGCAGCCGTCATATGTGCTAATTGTACCCCTTCATCTCTTGGTGGTGGTGGAGGACTCAAAACCTATCCCTAATCCTACTACATCGGATCACCCTGTCCACTATCCTACCTCACCCTAGCAAGCTACTCAATAATGATCTCAACACACTACCTCTCTCCTCGATGACCAGTAATTCCTTCCCTACCTATTGTAAGAATGTCAACAGGATCTATAAATCTCAAGGGAATGTGTCATGCCCACCACTGATCAAAATTTGGGGTAATCCCAAGATTTTTTAAACCCACTGACCAACCCACCTGACTAGGGCAAGAGCTTTTCAATCTGTCATAGCTACATCTTGATCAGCTTGTAGACCCCAGACATGGACCTCTCTGGTAGTCCAACCAAAATGAGCCTCAGAAGAATAGGGGAAATGGCCTTGTCTCTCTCCATACTGTCAAAAAACCCTATCAGGTAGATATCTCTCAAGTAAGGAACGAACAGGACCAATGAGCCATCTAGTATGTCTGCAAAATACTAATTTATCATGTTTGTCAAGCCATGCTTCACAATCCATATATGGCCTCCATAAAAAACCTAGTGTATCATAAAAATTACAATGCTAGTAGAGAAGTTGTCCAGGCTAGGTATAGTGAAGAAAATATCCATTATGATAAGAATATGGATCCCTCAAAGTCTAAACCAAAATACCATCTAGATGAGCAACTGGGACGTGCTCCTAGGCCCATACATGCAGTAGAGAGACACCAATAGAATAGATCTCCCTCCATGATATGGAACCTCGTGCATATCTCTATACAAATGGGCAAGGAGACAAGGGCCCTGTGCATATCTAGTACCCTACTCGAACATCTACTCGATGCACACATCAGAACCAATAAGAAACTACCAACCTCGCCTATCAGGAACAACAATCCCCATAACCAAACCACATAGAACAAGTGAAACAAGATTGGTGCTACCCAAAAAATCAAACAAGTCTATCTCTACCTCCCAAACCTCAAGATGTCTCACCCCAAGCACTCGACACATAGTGTGGGTACCCCATCGAATGGAATAAGTAACAAGATCTCTTTGAATAGGTTTAAGGAGGATCCTCCACATATCCTCTAGGGTGACAATGGCATCCCTAGTAGGTAAATGAAGGGATAAGGTCTCTAAGTTCCACCTCTCCACAAGAGTGGTCATCATTTGTGAAGCAAAGATTTTTGAGTATGTGGGGCTCTCTTGTACACTTCTAGGGCTTTGCACCTAAAAGGAGAGAGGTACCAAAAATCTTAATGGCTCACTCAAGAATAATCCCTTGAGATTCCAATACAACGATGATTGAAATTTGTCTAAGGGTAATGTCCTAGATGCTAAAAATTGATAAAATAGATCAAATACTAATGCAAAACTAAGAAAATGCTAAGTGTTTGAAAACACACTGTGATATTCAAAATGACCTAAAAAATGAGTAAATTGTAATAGAAACTTATGAGATCAGATGTGTGCACCTAGAAACTAGAAAGTGATGGAGAGGAATTCTAGAATCTTGGAGAAGTCACTGTTGAAGCCAACTGAGACTCATATGCCAAATTAGGTGACTTAGTCCTGTTTCAAGAAGATTCTGCCAAAACAAGTTTTGGATAACTAGGTACTCAAAATTTCAAAAATATCTATTTAGGCCTATTAGTGGGATTCATATGCCATTGATGGTGGATCAATCTACTTCAGGATTTTTGGAAAATCAAAAGTGGAATTTGTAGCTCTCGGTCTACACTTCTGCTCTTGACAGGTTGCCAGATCCGAAACTACAAAATTTGACTTGTAGGTGCTCTCCAAGCTTATTTTAGGGATTTTACAACTTTGAATGAATTTGAAAAATTATTGATAATTTTTCCAACCTTTCTCTTTAACAAATATGCAAACTAGACCTGCAAAACACATGCAAAGAGGGGGGAAAATTGTTGAGGGTTAGTGAATAGGGGTTTACCTTGGTAAAACCATAGTTTGGTAATTAAACCCTTGAAAATGAAATGAAATAAATAAATAATGATGAATGAACAAAATTAATGCTACAACTCACCAAACCCTTGAAGTAGAAATTTGAAGACATGCAAGTAATAGCTCCAATGGATGTAAACTTGAAGATGTTTGAAATGCTTAGAATGCTTAAGTGATTGATTGATGATTGATGGAATGCTTGAGTGAATGAATAGGGGGTTGAGATGAGAGGAAGAACCCTATATTTATACACAATTATGTAATATTTCCTGAAAAATACCACATCACAGGCCGACCTTAGATCTTAGAAAATAATAACCCGCTAGAATTTTGAATTTATTTTGATTTTTGAGCCATAGGGGATTCATTCGCCCCTAGTGGTGAATGGGACCCACCTAGGAATTTTAAGTGGGTTTCATAAATTAAGATGTATTAAATGATGTTTAGCAGGATTATTTTCAAAAATACACTTAAGGCCTGTAAGTGTAAAATGCGGCTAATTAAAGCATAAGAAAGGGTCAAATTATTGATGAAAAGCCTAGAAAAGCATGAAATTTTGTTACAAAACTTTACAAAACTTTGAAATAAGGATTGGTAAGTGATAAAAAGAGGTTATTTAAGTGAATTATATTAATAATATCCTAGAAAAGTGTGAAGGTGTGTTACAACACTTCACAACACTTTTGCAAGGCATCATTAAATTCTTATTATTTCAAGAGGGTCCAAGACCTAACGTGAATGTGTTGACCACATTACAATAATAAATCAAGGAAAAACTAAGCCAACATCCATAAAAAAGACTCAAATGAGCATAAAAATGTCCAAAGATACATTTTTCTATGCTACATTTAGCACCCACTTTAGTGAGAGGAGGAACTTGCTTCAAACTCACACTAAAGTAGCCAAACATGCACATCAAGAGGGATCCAAATGCACCCATGTTGGAAAGATGAGACAAAAATAATCAAGAGGGATGATCAAGCCCCTAAGATCAATATCCCATGGCAGGCCAAACATAAGCACAAAGGAGCACACATGGCAAGGCCAATCATACACTGCATACTCACTCTGAGGCAACAAAACTCATGGCTTCCCACCAGGTGAGAAGTCCTAAAAGGGTGAGAAAAATACACTCATGGATGGTATGCACATACACACAGGTGGATATGGGGAAATTCATGCCTTAGATTGGGCTTTCCCCTCAACCATACCAAAGTTATACCTCCTAATAATTTTAATAAGGTGCCACAAAAGAAAATAGCTTTTCGAGCTTCATGAGACAAGAAAAAATTCGTATGCTTGGATCTCATGAACAAACACGATGGCACCATAGGCATGCAAGTTGTGTTATGCAAGGTGACCATATAACAAATGAAAAATGCAATAGATGTTCAACAAGTCTTTCTTAGTTCATGTGAGGTCTATAAATTAGGGAACATTGTTTCTAATGTCTCCAAGAGAGGACCAATCAAAGAATAGAAGATTCACAACTTAGGGGATGCAATGTGTCGCATTAAGTCACCAAGAGGAATGTAATATGCTAAGATCACACTCATGAAGGACATCACACCCAATTTCATCCACAACTTAGCAACAAATGCATCGTATGAAGTAAGAAGGTTGCACTAAGAACCAAGAAAAGGAAAAATGAAAAATAATAATGTCGATCTATGCATACTATGAGAAATTACTTTAAAGTAGAAAAATGAAAAATCCAAACAAGAAGAAAGAAGACATGAGTGCTAACTTGGAAATTCCTATGCCAAGTCATATGTTTCTGACTAAAGCTACGTCATGTGAAGAAAACGAAAAAAAAAAGGAAGGGGTTGCCCCCAAAATGAAAATACCAAACACATAAGGGATCTATGGATTTGGGGTCAGTATGTTCTTTGCTACAATGTTGTTTAGAGAGCTCAAAACTGTCATCATCCCCCAAATACAGAGAATTGGAAGAATGACACAAAGAGATTGAATACAAAGAAAAATATTTTGGGTCAACATGGAAGAGACATAGGGTGTCTCAATGCTTTGCATCATCCCCAAAAGGAAAACACGAGCCGAAAAGACAAGCGAAAAGAAAAGGGACCTTTTGGGTTAACATGAAACATACAGGAATGTCTTAATGCCTTGCATAATCCCCAAAAGGAAAACATAAGAAAAATAAAAAAGAAAAGGCAAAGGAAAAGAAATCCTTTTGGGTCAACATGAGGAATACATGAATGTCTCAATGCCTTGCATCATCCCCAAAAGGAAAACATAAGAAAATGAAAAAAGAAAAAAGAAATCCTTTTGGATCAACATGAAAGAGAAATGAATGTCTCACTACCTTGTGTCATCCCCAAAAGGAAAACACAAGAAAAATACAAATATAAACAGGTGAAAGTGATGCACGACATAGAGAAGAATGAAGGTACAAATAGAGGAATGTCACAAAGAGAGAGAAAATCAAGCAAAATAAATCACAGGGGATCACATTACACACATGCAAACACACAAAGGAAAAAGAAAGAAAATAAAAGTATAAAAGACTAGTAAGGAAAATGCAAGTCAACCTATGAGCAAGTTATCCACTTCTCATTCTCAATCGGTATGAGCGAAAGGTAAATAACTCAACTAAGGGACAATGACAAATGCATTACTAGGACAAGGCTAGCAACTTCTTGTCCCCACTAGGTGCAAGGAAAGAATGAGTTGAGGTAGGTGATGGGAAAGGTCATCTAATAGTGAGAAGGGAATGTTCTACAATTATGACAAGGAGTTGGAGAGTGTTTTATGGATTCATTGGATATCAATTATTACCATTGAAATGATACTTGCTTAGTATTTCTTTCAATGTACGACACTCACCACTACTATGTCCAAGAACACAATATGTACAACGTGGAAATTTGGCATCTTTAGGATATATCACCAACCTATTCATAGGTGGTAATATGATAAGTTCTTTGTTTAAAATTATGTGTAATTTCCTTTCACTTTTAGGTGGTGGATGGAGAGGAAACTTTAGTTTTTGTAACTTGTAAGGCTTCTTGTGTTTACTAGATTCACCCTTCTCTCAAATTGAAGGAGGAGGACCAAAAGTGATCTATCATCCTTGTCATTGTTATGAAGCAAGGGTTTCTCTCTAGGAAGGACGTTTAGATTGGAAGGGGAATCAAATATCATCGTACTATCATCACGAAGCCTTAGATATTCTCTAGGAGGCTTACTATTATGAGAGGGATCTTGATAGCCCACCCCCTTTGTGTTTTCATCTATTGGATTTTTCTCTAAGAATTGATGAATTTCATGTTCACTTGTTGTGTCACATCCTTGTTTGCTCAAGACGGTGAAGCCTTTTCCATATGTTTCTTCAACGTTGATTGGAGTGTTTGTGACTTTATTATCATAAAATGGTTGAGTGTTTGTTTGTCTAGAATAACTAGGTTCACCTTGTGTAGGGAACTTAGGTTCAATTCTTGTTTCAGGATGTAAATAACCAAACATTTCAAGAGCTGGTACTATAGGAAGGTCTTGTTGTTTCATGAATGGATAAAAGGATACATTGGCTTCAAGGTTGTTAAGGAAATCATTTAGAAACTTGTTCATGCTATTATCAGCTTCTCCAATGATTCCAACATCACAAGGAGGACATTCATTAGGATTTGAGTGAGCACATGAGTGAGTTCAATGTCATTAGGATCAATTCCAAAGGCACAACTTGAGATATCGACTAAGGATTTTAATGACTTCCAAAGCTTATTAAAACACTTATCCATTATGCAAATGAAGGAAATAAAACTAAATGCAAGAAATTGAATGAGACAACAAGTCTAGAAACAAAAACAAAAAGGTAACAACAACAAATAGAAATGCAGAGAATGAACTGGGAATGTCAGAAAATGTAGTGTAGAATATGCAACTAGACTAAGTTGCCTAGAGTGGCGAATGAGTCCAGGTAGTATTTTTTTGAAATTTTTTAGAGTTTTTGAATTGGTTGTTATGATTTTTATGTTTTCTTATGTAGGTATAATATGAAAATAAATTTTTTTATTGATTTTGAATGAAATGACATGGAAAAATGCAAGCTAGATGAGCTTTTCACTAATGCAAATTTGGAAACCTTAGGATGCAAATTAAACAATGCAAAATGCAATGCTAATGTAAGCTATTCATAGGATGCAAATGAATTGTATATCAAAATGATGTTCTAAATGGGGTTTCACCAAAATGAACCAAATATTTTTGAGTATGTGGGACTCTCTTACACTTCTAGGGTTTTAAACCTAAAAGGAGAGAGGTACCAAAAATCTTAATGGCTCACTCAAGAATAATCCCTTGATATTCCAATGCAAAGATGATTGAAATATGTCTAATGGGAATGTACTAGATGCTAAAAATTGATAAAAGAGATTAAATACTAATGCAAAACTAAGAAAATGCTAAGTGTTTGAAAACACACTGTGATATGCAAAATGACCTAAAAAGCAAGTAAATTGTAACAGAAACTTATGAGATCAAAGGTGTGTACCTAGAAATTGGAAAGTGATGGAGATGAATTATGGAATCATGGAGAAGTCACTGTTGAAGCCAACTGAGACTCATACACCAAGTTGGGTGACTTAGTCCTATTTCGGGACGATTATGCCAAAATAGGTTTCAGATAACTAGGTACTCAAAACTACAAAATTTTTTGTTCAGGTCTGGAAATGGGATTCATATGCCACTAATGGCATATTAGTTCACTTCGAGATTTCAGGAAAATGAAAAGTGTAATCTGTAGCTCGTAGTCTGCACTTCTACTCCTAATAGGTTTCTAGATCTGAAACTACAAAATTTGACTTGTAGGTGTTCTCCAAGCTTCTTTTAGAGGTTTGAAAACTTTGAATGACTTTGAATTTTTTTTGACAACCTTTCCAACCTTTCTCTTTAACAAATCTGCAAACTAGACCTACAAAACATATGCAAAGAGGGGGAAAAATTGTTGAGGGTTAGCGAATAGGGGTTTGCCTTGGTCAAACCCCAGTTTGGTAATTAAACCCTTGAAAATGAAAAGAGAATGATGAATGAACAAAATTAATGCTCCAACTCACCAAACCCTTGAAGTGGAAATTTGAAGACATGCAAGTAATAGCTCCAATGGATGTAAACTTGAAGATGCTTGAAATGCTTAGAATGCTTAAGTGATTGATTGATGATTGATGGAATGCTTGAGTGAATGAATAGGGGGTTGAGATGAGAGGAAAAAACCTATATTTATACAAAATTATGCAATATTTCCTAAAAATATCACATCACATGCCAACCTTAGATCTTAGAAAATAATAACCTCCCAAAATCTTGAGTTTATTTTTATTTTTAAAGCATAGGGGACTCGTTCACCCCTAGTGGCGAATGTGTCCCACTTAGGCATTTTAAGTGGGTGTCAAAAATTAAGATGTATTAAATGATGTTTATCAAGATTATTTTCAAAAATACACTTAAGTAAGGCCTGTAAGTGTAAAATGGGGCCATTTAAAGCATAAGAAAGGGTTAAATTATTGATGAAAATCCTAGAAAAGTGTGAAATTTTGTTACAACACTTTGAAATAAGGCTTGTTAAGTGATAAAAAGAGGTTATTTAAGTGAAATATATATTAATAAGATCCTAGAAAAGTGTGAAGGTGTGTTACAACACTTCATAACACTTTTTGCAAGGTGTCATAAAATTCTTATTAATTCAAGAGAGTCCAAGACTTAATGTGAATGTGTTGACCACATTACAACACTAAATCAAGGAAAAACTAACCCAACATCTGTGATAAATACTCAAATGAGCGTGAAAATGTCCAAAAATACATTTTTCTATGCTACAATCCCTCTATGGCATCTAATGGTAGGCATGTAACAAATGTGTCACAACCCAAAAGTATCTAAAACATCTTGATCTAGCTCCTAAAAACCAATGATCAAATCAAATAGATCATGTGGTCATCGCTCCCTCGACTAGAGTAGATAAAGAATTTCTTGCAACCATTTAACCCATGATGTTAGGAATTTTCTATGAAAATAGAAAACGTATCCCAAATTACAAGCATCAAAATAAAAAATTCTAAAAAAGTCAAAAGAAACTTTTTTTATCAAAAGTGATAATTTTTTTACCAAAAGCATTATAGACAAGCGGAAGTAGTAAAATTTTTGTCAAAAGGGAAAAATAAAGGAAATAGCAAAAATTTCAAAAGCGCAAATGTATATCAAAAGTGAAATTTTATCACAAAAGCGAACAAAGTGAAGACATAAAATCAAAAGTGCAAAATTCATGCAAGGGAAAAAAGAAGAAGCAAAAATGTATTTCAAAAGCACACATTTTGAGTAGAAGTGAGTGAGAAAATCAAATGTAGCCCATTCACAAACATCAAAAGTCAGAAAAATGATGCAAAAGGGAAAATCCTTAAACCTTGCTCTCGAAAACTTGGACTTCATGCATTAATTACGCAAACACAGAAAGATGAAAATGAGAAACGAAAGGGTACATACTGGGGCACCGACACCTATAGGAAATCTGAACTTGCGATCTACATCCATGCGATGTGGGGCTCCCCAAATCCTCACCATAGCTCCACGATAATCGAAAAATTATGAAATATAGAGGCAAGAATTTTCTATAAGCTCAAAGTGCAAATGAGGTAATTTGAACTCTAATTACCTATTTTATTCCTTAAAACCCTAATTTTTTACCTATGAAACCTTCCTAGGTTGAAATTAGGACCTCCCGAGAACATCTGAACTATCAACAAGATACCTATAGGCTTAATTTTTTCTCCTCTATGCATCTAAACTAAAATAAAATAGTGTCATGAGCTCGACCTCAAAACTGATATTTTTAGCCAGCTTCTAGAGGGGGCAGCCCAAAAGCCCTACCATCATTCCGCTAACCATTGAGGCACAGTGGGGCATATAATTTTTTTTCAAATCTTGATTTTAACATCAAAATATTTGAAATGAAGCAATCAATAATTTGTCTCAAAGAGGGGCAAAATGTAGACATGTAAAATTGGCCTAACACTTATCACACATCCTAAATGACATTTTCTCATCATCGACATCATTATCATCGAATATATCTATATTTCACATCAATTGCATCAAAAACCCTAATTTCCTCTATTAATTGAATAATACGACATTATTTAATTAATTCCCTTTTTCATCATTTTTGACCAATTAAATAAATTTCATTTATTTAATAAAGTCCTAATCTAACTTTATTCCTCCTGATTAATTAAATAACATCAATTATTTAATTATGTCTCTAATTCACTTTATTCCCCTAAGTCAATTAAATTATTAAAAACATCATCAAAAAGGTCAAAACAAACAAATACAACTTTTTTTGCAAAATTCAAACTTGATTTACATGTTCAACTCAAAACAATTACTTAATTAATTCAAATTAATTAATTACCCTCACCCACTTTCATGATGGAGAAAATTATGATCCCCCAATTGCTCGATCTAATTGGCTGACTGATCCATCTATTCCTGACTGATTCATCTATTCTTCAATCCCATTGAAGGCTCAACATGATTTCCTCAATTCCACAAATTATTCAATCTATTTCCTCAATCCCTTTGAACACTCAAAATTATTTCTTCAATCACATTGATTACATAATCAAAATCCACTGATTATTCCTATCTATTTCCTCTCAACAACTTTCAACCATTGATCAAGATATTCTACTATGTGATCTTGAGCATTCATTTCAAAACACCAAATCTATATAACAACCTCATTCCTTCTCAAGAATGGGGGATCAAACAATCAACGTATTTTACACAACGAAGTAATGCCAAAAGTCTTAATCGATATTTTGACAAAGCTTTACACATATCTTCGATCAACACAAGCATGTTCTTCAAGCTTTCACACACATAATGGAGGCTTCTCATTGATATGAACAACCCAACATCTTTGCGAACACAATCCGACATGGGATGGTAAAGCTACATTTTTTTGAGTTCATTGTTATTGTCTTGTTTCAATTACATTCTTGAATTCTTGATTTTGTAAGTTTCATTTCGTGAGTAACAGGCATGAATCTTGATTTTTTTTTGAGTTAGATTAGTTTCAATTCAATTAATTTATCTCATTTGATACCATCGATTTCCCCCTTACATAGTTTGCACTTAAGGGGGGTGTTAATGTAGTGTTAAGTTTAATTTAGGGATAAATTATTTGGATGGTTTTTTCCCATATCGGGTAGTTTTTCACCCGTCACCTTTGCCATGCCTTTAAAAGGCTTGTATAATATATAATTTTTCATCTCATTTTGAATATCATTCTCAATATTTGGAAGAATAACCTTTATGTTTCTCTTGTGCATTGTGAGGGTGGTTTGCTATTGCAAATTGAGGATCTTGGGAAGGAGTTGTCATCTCCTACATTAATAGTTTGGATAAGTGAGGCATTGTGTATGGATCTTAGACTATAAAGGCTCGAGTCTAAAATCTGATAGAACTCATAGATTGGAAGATGCCCTAAATTGTTTGTGAGAAGTGCATACATGCATAAATTTAATGTTTTAGAGAATTGAAATAAGCAAAAGAGGTGCATAGCACTTGACAAATTAATATTCTCAGAAGAAAAATTATGATAACAAATTGAAGTTATGACTGAAATTTTGAAAAGATAATGCTTTGAGTTTATGCTTTCTACAATTAATTGAAATGCTTTACTTTTTAAAGTTTTTAAACAAAATATGAATGCACTTGAGAAACAAGACTTTCAAATATCCTAATACATAATTAAATTATAGAAGAATAGTTGTGAGAATTATAAAATTTCAAATGTAGGACACATTAGGTTCACCAAAATGTGAGATGGTGAAATGGGATTTAAGGCTAATAGCTAACCTAAATCACACATTTTGCCATTAACATTGGGGGGACACAAAAATAACCAAGAGAAACTATTTGGCTATTGTCCTCAAGGAAGAGTCAGAATAGTTGGTTAGGATTTTGGTCCCTTTTTTGTTGTTGGATGGATTGATGTGATGTGGATGTAATGATTGATATTATAAACTAGGTAAAATAAGATTAAAGGGAAAAACTATCACATAATCTAGAAAATGAAGTACAAAAGTGCAGAAAAAGAAGTAGAGATAAAGAGTGTAGAGAGGAGAGAACTAGACATAAAATTTTGAAGTAGAATTGGCTAGAATAGGGTGAGGGTGCCCTAATCTATACATGAGGATTTTCAAGGTTTCAAAACTTGTACACGAACATCACACTCTATAGTTCTTTTCCTCCCAATATCAAGTTCTGAAGTCTAATAGTCTATGAATAATCAACTTTCCCTCTCTAATCCACTTGAATCCACTTCAAGCCTATAACCTACAAGAAGGAAAAGGTGAGAAGGGTTGTGTTGTATAGGGGATTGCCTTTTTCAAACCTTATTTTTGTGTTTCCACCTCCATAAATGGCTACATGATGAAAATGATATAAATCATGTTCTCTAGGGAGAGTAGAGGAAAATAGATGAAAATAAATGATAAATGATAATGTTGTAATTTACTGGACTCATATTTACATTTCTTCTTGGATTGAAGTCAATTGGCTCATCACATATTGAGGAGAAATTGGAGGTTGCTTGAAGATCTTGCAAGTGTTAGTTCTCATAATAATAATTTAAACATGAAACATGAATTTTTTGATGTGTTGTAGACATGAAGTTAGCTAATGTAGTGGTGTAGATATCCTACTTATTTTTCTCTTAAAAATTGCCTTGGTTTCCTTTTGGATTTTTCTTAAGAGATCAAAATTTCTTTAGGTGTTGAAATGGAGGGAAAGACTTATTTTCATTAACTTTTATGACAGGCCGACAAATGATTTTGAATTCACAAAAATATTAAAACCAATAATAAATTTTGAGATTTACGACCTGATTAGGGAGGACAAGGGTGAGGGCACCTAGTCCCAACCCAATTTTTATTTTCAGATATTCATTAGATAAATATTTAATTTAATTTCGCATAATTGTAATTTGTTTTAAAACTCTATCTCCCTCCTTCCCTCCCTACTTCTAATCTCCCACCCTACCTCTCTCTATATACCTCTCCATTATTTTGTGTTCTCTCTTTGTCTCTATCTATCTCTCCCCTCTCAACCTCTTGCCACCTCCCTCCTTTGTTCTCTACTTATTTATTTATCCCTTCTCCCTATCTCTACCTCTCTCTATCTCTCTCCAAGTGTAATTAATATTTGTGTTCAACATAGTATGCTTGTGTTATATCTTGTATGGGCCAAAAAGTGGTATGACAACTTTTTGGTCCCCCATCTTTTCGCACTTACCCAAAACCAAGAAAACCTTCAATAAATATTTAAGGTATAATTTAAATATGTTGTGATGGAGTGTGGATGCTCATTGTTCATGCAAGAATTCTATAGCATAGACCTATAAATTCTCCATATGATGGATTAGGAAAAAAGTTGTATTTATAGAATTTTGGATGAGAATATGGATGATTTAGATTGATTCTATTGATTTTCATGATCTTTAATTTATTTGATTTATTTCATCTAGGAATGTGCATGCATAAGTTGAAAAACTCAAAAAAAAAATCATGAGAAGAAGAAATTGACATTTGAGAATGACATGTGAGGATAATTAATCAATTATTTTAATAGTTAATTAATTATGTGTGCATGGATTTTTTTGGTGGAATGACTAAAAGGAAAATTAATCAATTATTTGTATAACTAATTAATTTTGTGTGAATATCTATATGAACATTGATTAAGTAAATAATAAATTATTAATTAATCGTGGAGACATTTTAGTGGATAAAAATGAGAATTAATTGATCAATAAATTAATTAATTAATCAATTATGAATAGATCAATTAAAAAAGATTAACTAACTAATTGATAATAATTAATTAGCCGATAAGACATGATGACATAGTGTAATTAATTAAATGAATGAATAAATTAATGAATGTTGTGAATAGCTATAATTTGCATCTTAGTTTACACTAAATTGCACAGACAAGGTCACAAATATAGAAGTTAGAAAAATGTTTTATGCATCAATTTAACACACAATATGTAGGAGAGAAAACAAATGGGCTCAATTTAGAATTTGTTTGAATCTTAGGGATTATTTCCACAAGTCTTGAAGTGATCGAGATCATTTTTGTAGATGCAAATCTAACCTAGGATGAGAAAATAGTAAATATATAGATTAGAACCGTTTCTAAGTAATGTGTGAAAAATGAGAATAGATAAGGTTCAAATTATGTGTCAACTTAGCTAAAATCACAACAATCAATTGCTTGTCATCACATAATTGAAGGATAACATAGCTGAGGTTGGTTGAACTAAAGGTGAAATTTTGTTCCAACTTCTTAGTGTGAAATATAATACTACCCACCATGACTATATCACTCAATCAATGTAAAAAGTTCTATTGATACTTTTTAAATGTATAGCGTTGCATCACAATGCTATTTTAATGTAAAAGTTGTGCACTTATATATCTACTTCACTTTGAGAAGTTATATACCTATCAATTATTAATCCTTCCACAAACATGGATACAATACAAAGAAAGAATTGAAATGAAAAGGTCAATCACAATAATTTATTTTGTGTGCCTTAAAGTTTCAAAATCACCCTTCTAATGTTGTGATAATGTTTAAATGCAATTCTTTATATTTAAGGAAACAACACGATGATTTCTATTGACATGTGCAAACATCTTGTCATATCTTTTCTAAATATAAAATATTTATATTTAACTATTAATTAATACATAATAACTACCATCTACAATTTTTAGTCTCTAAGAAAACTAATAATTAAAGACTCATATAATCATGAAATGTTGAGAATTTTTTAAAAATATGTCAATATTTGATTAAAATATTAATAGATATCCAATTATTAATCAACATAAATGAATTATATAATTTAAGTTAATTCACATCTATTAAAATAAATTAAAAAGTTAATTAAAAATAATAATATATTAAGCATGTCCATTAATAAAATAAAATAAAAAAAATATAATAATATAACATTAATCAGGCATTAGAATTTGAACTTTTTATAATATAAAACTGAAAGACTTATTTGACAATTACCTTAAATATACATTTTCACCCCATTCAAAATATTAAATACTTTAATGCCGAGTTCAAAATACAACCTATTTTATGTTATTTATCTACAAAACCGAGTAATATCACAATCTGAAAAGAAACGGAATACTTCTGACAACTGAAAGTTATCGTCTGTTGTGAATTGTATTCAGTTACCGTTCAAACTGGTAAACTGGAAAAGGAATACAATTCCTCCCATTTTCCACAACTAGGGATGAATGAAGTGAAGGCTGAAGATGAGGTGCACATCATTCTGTCTATTCTTGAAAGCTTAATACCAAGTCAAGTCATTGTCGTTACTAGAATTTTCTTTTGCATACGAGAAGACTGATTAGCTTCATTAGCGTAGCCGCTAAGTAATGAGGACAATTATGTATTCTACACTAGCTTGGAACAAATAAGTTCTCTAATGAGATTTGTCCTCCTGCACTAACTTGATCATGACCAAAATTTTGAATAAACTCCTAAAGATTCTCTACAAATCCATTTTTACTATAGAGGATGACTTGTTATTTTGACTCTTCCAAAACTTTAGTGTTAGATGACATCTTTATATCTTGAGTGGATGTACTTTTTTCTCTCATATTTGATGGAATGTATACGTATAGGATCTCATTATTCTTATTGTACTTTGTGATGAACAGTTTAATCTAGGATTTTCTATCTACCTTAATTTAATTTGGATTCACTTCTATGGTATCCAATTGTGAGAAAACTGAGTAGTCATATGTCCATTTAATGTTTTGGATCCAACATACCATATGCATTTAGGATATCAACCATCTAAATATCTATGTAATGTTGGATGTATGAATTTAAAGCAACTTGCATGTGTATATGATTAAGTTCAACATTGATTTTAGTTTTATTCAATTAAGTGACCTTTCTATTAGACTTGGTAGGAGTTAATTCAAGCGTCTTGCAAATTAATAAAGGCATTACATTTGTTCAATCACCTAAATCAACTAAGCAATTATACAAATTCATATTAAATATATGAAGGGTTATTATGAATGGAGGTGACTTTGTCTTCTTTCTGTAGATAGCCACATGAATACCCAAGGTTAGACAAACATTTATTTTCCTTTAGTTTCCTTTCTTGGAAGAGCTTCCTAAAATAACACTTTCTTAACTTTTAGGATCTTTAGCAATTTGGAATACAAACCTTGATCTTCCTTATTTATTCTATAATATTATTTCCCAATTCTATTTTATCAAAACATTTAAATGAATTTGTTGTTGCAAATTATTGTCATTGATGTCAAAAGGGGCAAATGGTTTTCATTGATGTCAAGTGCTCTGAGATGAAGTTTGTTGCTTTGATATGATATGCTCATATGTTAGTTTGGTCTTCGTCTGATTCCTCTGAATTGGATTGAAGATAATGTCTAGTTAAGAGTTTGCAATCTTGAGTATTAGCCCTAATTCATTTAAACCCTAACTGATTTGCTCAGTTGTGCACTTTATGTTCTAATCCATCATTGACTGGTTATCAGTTGTTCTTGGTCTCTTCAGTCACGACTTAAGCCCTTCAGCTACATTATTCATCGGCCCTGCTCACTATCTGATCTGGTTCAAAATATTTTTGCCTAAGTCTAAAGTTAATACTTTCGAGAAGCAAAGGATGACGTTGGTGGGACAAATGTTGCGCGTGAGCATATTTTGAATTTGCTCTGACCATGTTGAATTTACAATGGCATGAATGCATTTTGTGTTTGTTCAGACCATGGCAAGTTTACGGTAATGTGGCGTGATGACAAGTGTTGGGTTTCCACTGCATCACATTTTCAAGCCTTCAAAGCAATGTTTAAATTGCGGTGGTGTAGTGTATTGATACATGTCCAAGGTGACATTGGTACAGGGATAGGCTTTGTGATCCCGCGGTAGCTCATGTTGAAGCTAGCAAGACAAAGTTGAAATTATGGTTTTGTGTAATAGTTATGCATGTCCAAGGCCGAAGACTTTTCAATGATACATCGATGGCTATCATGCATCCTCAGAGAAGAAAGAGAAGGTCTTGTAGTGTTGTGGGATTATAACATGCCTCCAAGACTTTTCAATGGTTGCATTCTATTGGTCATGGATATCCTAAGGGCAAGCACATCTCAATTTGAATATACACCATTTGTTTTTCTGGTGAAGGAAGATGATCAACGCTTCACATTCAAACATGCCTAATGGCTAGTTCTTGATTCAAAAATTGTGTTTCTCAAGCCAACATGGTAGCGATATAAAATATTTTCATGGGTAGAATCTCATCACCAACGGTTTTTGATACAGGTCGATATATGAATATTATCTATCAATCCAGATCGGTATTTAGGTGAATTATTTCGGGTTATTGAAGAAGTGATGAACAAAACATAATGGTGTCTGTGTAGTGATGTGTGATCTGTTCGAGCATTTCATGCCTTATCTTTCAGAACAGAGGTATTTTGGGTGAAGAAGAGAAAAGTGTGGATGTGGAGTTGCCCAAAAAATTGAGTAAAAATATGCAAATTCATTTTGTGAGTGGTTTGGATAGAGGAAGTTCTATAAGTTTTATTCTATTCATTTCAGTGTATTCTGAGGTTGTTGCCTCTTGTTCTTTGAGTTGGTGTTCAGTTTGGAGGATTGATGTCTCCTTTAGGTTGGTGTCTATAAATTGTTTTGGGGATTGGAGTCTCTAGTGGGTGGGTTCCTAAAAAAGCATTGTAAGACTTCATTATTGATGTGAGGCTAGATTTGGATAGTAGATCCAAGCAATTTCTCATCATGGTTTTTCCCACTAGGGTTTCCATGTAAATCTAGTGTTATCTTTTGTGACTTTGTTCATTACTATTGTAGTGTAGAAAAATGTATCCCTTTACATTTTCACACTTGTTTGGGCCCTCCCTACTAAAATTGGGCTTCTTTATGCCTTATTTGGTCCTATTTTGCATCCACAAGCCTTATTTAATGCATCTTTCTGAGGATAATCTCAACATGTAGCAAATGACCAATCATAATTTAATGATTTTGCTTTGTATGGCCTAGATTTAGTGATCTAGGACTCATATGCCACCTTGGGCATATGGGTCCCACCTAAGTTTTAGGGCATAAACCTGAATTTAGCATAAAACTTAACAATTCTTGAAATTTGTGTCCCAAGCTTAACCTACTGGGACTCATACGTCCCAATTGGCATATGAGTCCCACTTAGCTTGGACCTAATTTTGAATTCAATTCTTGGTAGGATTTTTTATTCTCCTAGATATGATGTTGGCTTGTAGTGTTGCAATTTTGAGAAATTTGGCATAAATAAGTATAAATACAAGGTTATTTCACATAGTTTCATCTAAGCAATCCTAACAAGCTAGAAATTTTTAAGATCAAACATTCTACCAAGTTTATGATCACAAGAGCAATCAAGAGCATTCAAGAGTGCTTATCAAGTGTTTTGGAGCTATATTCAAGATTCAAGCATCATGTCAAAGTCATCATGCATCATGTTTGCTTTTGAGCTAACATTTGTGATGTAGGTTCTTATGATTCAAGCAAGCATTCAATACAAGATCCACAACATACAAGCAATAGTCAATATCTACATACATGCTATCCATTTCATACAAGATTGTAGCCTTTTGTTCAAGGGTTTGGTGAGTTGCAACATGGCATATTTATTCATTCATCATTCCTTCATGTTATTTCATTTCATTTCAAGGTTTGATTACCAAAACAGGGTTTGACCAAGGAAAACCCCTTCCCACTAACAAAAAAATATTTTTCCCTCTCTTTGATGTGTGATTTTTAGATTTAGGCTGAAGATCCATTGAAGAACAAGCTTGGAGAAATTTGTCAAAGTTATCATCTACATTGCAAGACCATGGAAAGTCATCTACAGAGCAGAATTTAAAATTTTAGATTCAAAGATTTGATAGGAGAGAAGATACATGAGAACATTAGAGGATATTAGAGTTTCAGATCAACCCTGATACTAGGACTAAATTGCCACCTATGGTGTATGAGTCCCAGTATACCATATTCCAAGCATTTTTTGTAGATCCTAGTTTAGTAGTTCTAGATTTTGGTTTCAGCCT
This sequence comes from Sequoia sempervirens, assembly GCA_007258455.2. Taxonomy (NCBI): domain Eukaryota; kingdom Viridiplantae; phylum Streptophyta; class Pinopsida; order Cupressales; family Cupressaceae; genus Sequoia; species Sequoia sempervirens. Next base: position 174,251,656 of record VDFB02000003.1, on the reverse strand, counting down.
GACATAACCCTAAATTGGGACTAAATCGCCCCTACTAGCATATGAGTCCGAATATGCATTAAAAGTTATATTTTTGGGAGTGTAGACCTTATTTCAAGCATCTTCAGTTTTCCAGGTGCCCCTTTATCTTTTCTTGGTTCATTATTCTAATTTTTCAGTTTCATATCTTGAGTTGCATAGTTAGGTTTGCATATCATTGCACCTTCTTCTTTCCAAGCCTTTGCTTGGTGGTGAACCCACTTTTTTCTTTAATCACACCCCTAGGACACCCTATTTTAGATCTCCTTTTCTAATTCCATCCTTAGATTGAGATCTCTAGGGTTTCCTTTAATGAAACTTGAAGGAAATAGATGGAGGAACCCCAATACCCCTTTAGTTCCATCTCCCAAAAGATAGAGCCACTATTTTTGAGATTTCATTTTGGTGAACTTGATCTTTGAAACCTTAATTTCTGATTTGGAGTGCATCATAATCCTAGATTTAGCTTACATTATCTGTGCATTAGGTCTTGCATTAGTTAATTTGCATCTAGGGTTTCTAAATCTTGCATTAGTGAAAGTGCATATAGGTTTCATTTTTGCCTCTTGCATCATTGAACTTCACTTAAAATATATTATTGCACATTGTCTAGACATCATTCAAACCAAAAAACCTAAAATTCACTCCAAATTTGTTTAAATTAGTGCAAAAACCCTAATCTAGGACTCATACACTCCTTTGGGTGATTTAGTCCTTGTACAGGTGGTTTTACCTGAGTTATGGGTATTCTATGTTGGTTGTTTTTTAGTAGTTGAACCCTTGAAAAACCATAATTGGGATTCATATGCCCATTTAGGCGATTTAGTCCCGTGTCAGACCTGAAACTACATTTTACAGCATTAAAAACCCTGTTTATATGCTTTTGTTTGTTGTTGTTAGATTGTTATTTCGTATTACTAAGTTTTGTTTCATTCATTTCATTAAATCAAGCTTAATTTGGTGCATTTGTAAACATAAGAATTGGAATTAAACAATATCATTTATCTTGTGTTCATTGCATTTATCTTGCGTTCCTTGATTTTCCCTTGCATGAGCTTTACAAATTGGTGTCCTATTGCTAATACTATAGTGAGACAAAGTTTGAAACTCATGCCATTCCATGATAGCGCAATTGTCATGGATCTTGGATTATCTAGCTTTTTCACTCCTAGTGTTGACACTAGTTCACTAGGTATGGACCATACCCTTAACAACTCTTTGCCTTCAAATAGTGTGACAAGTGTTGAAGCAATGGTTACTAGTATTCCTCAAGAAAACATAATCCAAATCTATAAAGACTTAGCAAACCTACAACATCAACTGAGTACTGAAAAAATTTCCACCACTTCTATTCATGCCATAGATTTAACATAGATTGCATGATTGAAAGTGAAGGAGCAGAACTTGTGCACGTAACCTAGCTCATATTTTTGGAAAAAATCTTACCTCAACAACTAGTTGTGCTTTACCTTCAAACAATGCCCAAAGTCAAGGAGGAACTCAAATTCCTCCTTCCACAACCATTGCCTCTATTCCTACCTATACCAACCCGCAAGTTACAACAACGCTGCAACCTACTAGTAATATCTTTCCTACCTTGGGCATTTCCACTAGCAATCCTTGTACCTTTGTGGTATCTCACATCATATCTCCTACCACTTTACCTCCCATAAGAATTCCATTCACTTCCTCCTTAAACACATATACACCACCATATTCACCTCCATCTCAAAACACAACCAATGATACCAGCCTTAACCAACTTTTGCAAAATGTTTCATCCCTTCAAAAGAAAATTTCCACCATAAACCAAAATTAAAATGGCCAACCTACATACTATGTCAAAAGCAATCCCTTATCCTTGGAGATATTGAGAACGCCAATACCATAAGGTATAAATATTCCTAGGTTTGATAAATATGGAGGGAAAGGAGATCCTTCTAACTATGTTTCCACTTATACCGCCTTATGTAGTGATTTTTTCCTTGAGGATAGGCTCTTGGCTAAGTTTTTCCCTAGATCCTTGAAAGATACTACCTTAGAATGGTTTTCCTCACTACCAAATAACTCAAATTTTTCATTCAATGAACTTGTTGAGGCCTTTATAAACCATTTCCAAGTGCACATGACTCCTAAGATGACTTTAGCCAATTTGATGATATGTAAGAAAAAAGATGATGAAAAAGTTACTGACTTCATTTCACGCTACAAATCACTTTATTCCCAAATTGATGTAAAGATTCCCAATCCTCACCTTCAACATATTTTCATTAAGAACTTACAAACTAAGATACAAGATAAACTTGCCATGATGAAGTTTCCTTCCTTTGTAAACTTGTGTACTGCCCTTTGTAATTATCAAAACTCGATTAGTAGTTGTGACACAAAACCCACCTCTAGCTGTTTTGAAAAGTATGAATCCACAAACCAAAACAATTATCAACCTTTTAGGAAATAGAATACAGGCTTCCATCAACTTAACCCCCCTCAACTAACTCAACATGTTGATACCCAAGTGGCTACTATAAACAAAACAAGTCTTTTACATTTGAGGATCCCACTGGACAATTTACTCCCCTACTTGATACCCTACATAGCACAATGATACAACTTCTAGAATAGAAAATGATCACTTTGCCTCCTGTTAAAACTACTAATCCTAATAAGCCTTTACCTCCAAACTTTAGATTGAATTCCTATTGCCATTATCACCAACAAAATGGACATGATACAAAACATTGTAAGCGTCTTAAACATCTTGTGCAAGACCTCATTGATTCTGGTTGACTTCAAAGTGGAGGTGTTAATGATCAAGGAAATAAGTCTATCACCCCTCCTAACCAAAACTTGCAAATCTTTACCAACCCTATGCCAAACCACTATATTTCATTTCTCAAAGCTAGTGAAACTAAGAATAATGATGTGATGAATGTTGACATGAATGATGAAAATATGGATACTATTGAACAAGATCCTACGGATATTGATGAACAAAGTCCTATAGATAACATGGTGGGATTGATCGAAATTCTACCTCATAAGGGCCAGACTAAAATGCCTCTTGACATTGCTTTCTCATCTAAAGATATAATTAGAAATGCACCTGATGGTCCTATTTACATAGCCAACCGAATCAATGACAAGCCCACTAATGGGATATTAATTGATCTTGTCTGTGGAGAGAATACATGATCACTGAAGAATTCTTACTTGTGCATGAGCTCTATCAAGAAACATATGATAAACTAAGAGCATGGATAAAACGCATTCAGTTTTGCTTTCCCTATGATGGGATTGATCACCCTTCCTCTAAAAGTTGGACCAAAACGATTAGATGTCTCATTCCCCATCATCCCAACATCAGATTTGTGTGAAGCTTGGTTATCAATGGCTATGCTCCATGGACGTTGTCTTGTCGGTCATGCATAAATGATAAAAGTTTCCCTTTGAAAATGATATCTTTACTATACACCATTGTGGTTTTAATTCTATGTCTTCCTGTGGGAATTTTTCATTGGATTTCTTTTGTCTCAAGCCTATAGAACCTATTAAACCTCATGAAGAATTATTTTTCAAATCACATAAAAAGTTTAAGGTGAAATGCATACAAAAAATATCCCTTAGAAACATGCCTCAACCTATGACTGAGCCTCCTATCCTTGATGAAACTATGATTGAACCACAAGACATTCCAAGATTTAACCAAGACCAACCTAAGATAGATCCTTTTCCTATCTCCTATAAAAGACCAAGAGAAAACCAAAGAAATTTCATCACACCCCCTAAGATCACACAAGTTTACAAAGCTAAAGTGAAAGTGGTTGAACAACCTCCTATGGTTCCTTTCGTTCCTCCCTTAAGTGAAGAAAACAAACCTGTGGTTGATAAACCCACTACTACACAAACACAACTTGAAAATTGTACTAAAAGAAATAGAAATGATAGAGAGCATAGGAATTAACATCGTGCTCTTTCTCAAAGGTTAAATGAAGAAAACAAAAAAGAAAATCAACATCTAAACTTTACTGAAGCAATACACGATGAGTCTCCCTCTTTCTGGCAACAAAAAGATCCTATATTGCAACCGCAACAAGAGAAAAACCCTGCTTTGGACATTATCATTTGACCTCCCACTGTGATTAACTTAGATGATGATGATGAGATTGCTAAAATTGATGACAAAGTGCATAATGAATTGAATACATTATTTTCCTCTTCTATGAACTTAAATGATAATTCTCCTAGGAAGAGTGTTGAACTTGGTGATGACCCTAATTCAATACAAGTTCTTATCATCCATTTGGCTAGTTGTTTGCCTTCCATATATGATGAACAAGATTGGGATGTGGACGACTTGCTAATAGGTTGACTTGCATCTACCTTACTAGTCTTTTGAATTATTTTATTTTTCATGTTATGTGTGTGATTGTGTGTGCGTAATGTGATCTCCCTCATACCAGGTTATGCTTGATGTATATCTCTCTCTTTGTGACATTCCTCTGTTTGTACCTACATTCTTCTCTATGTCATAAACCTTTTCTTTGTCTTGTGTTTTCCTTTTGGGGATGATGCAAGGCGTTGAGACATTTAGGTCTCTTCCATGTTGACCTGAAATATTTTCTTTTTTTTGGCTCTTTTTTTTTCATTCTTCTTGTTCCATGAGTATTTAGGGAATGATGATAGTTCCAAGCTCTATAAAAAAGAATTGTAGCAAAAACATACTAACCCCAAATCCATGGATCCCTTTGTGTTATTTTGGGATTTCATTTTGGGGGCAACCCCTTTTCATGACATAACTTTATTTAGAAACATATGACTTGGCATAGGGATTTACAAATAAGCTCTCATGTCCTTTTTATTGCTAGCATCCATCATTTGCTACTTTAAAGTAATTTCTCACAGAATGGTGTTTAGCAATTTCTTTAAAGTGGGGACATACATTGGAATTATTCTCTTACATTTCTTATGATTCATTATGTAGTCTTCTTACTTCATGTAATGTGTCTTTCGCTTTTTAGTAACATTGGGTGTGATTTCCTTCAAGAGTGTGATCTCTCTTAGCATATTATATTCCTCTTAGTGGCTTGATGTGACACACTACATCCCCTAAGTTGTGAATCTTCTATTCTTTGATCAGTCCTCTCTTAGATTCATTAGGCACAATGTTCCCTAAGTTAAGACCTTGCATGAATTAAGAAAAAATCCTTTGAACATACCTTACACTCTTTTGCAATAACTATTATATGGCTACCTTGCATAACACACTTTGCTTTCTTGTGGAGCCATCCTGTTTGTTTATGGGTGTCAAGAATAGAAAGCTTTTCTTGCCTCACGAATCATGTTGTCGTGTTGTGTGGTTCCTTATCAAATTTATCAAGAGGTATAGCTTTGGTATGGTTGTACATATGGGAGTCAAACTTAGGCATGACTTTCCCATAGCTACTTGCTTGTTTGTGTGAGCACATATCAACTACATGCATATGTGTCTCATTGGGGGCTCACCTAGTGGATGACTTGAGGTTCCACTAGCCCTTGTGAGTGTGTGTTTTGTTTGCACATAGTGGAAATTGTGTTCCAATTGTAAACGTTTTGGAAAAAAAACTTACATCTGAACCACAATGTGCGGGACAAGTGGTCAAAGATTGATCCACCCCTTTTTAGGTTTTGTTTTTTCTTTCTTTTTTATGTCTTTGGTAGTGTATGCTTGTGCCTTGTTGTTGCTCCTTAATCATGTGTGTGTTCTCTTGTGCCTATGTTGGTTTCCCATAGGATCTCAATTCTAGGGGTTTGATCATCCCTCTTGATCATTGTCATTCTATCTTATTAGCATTAGCACATTTGGACCCCTCTTGATGTGAGTTTTTTCTACTTTAGTATCAGTTTGAAGCAAGTTCATCCTCTCACTAAAGTGGAGGCTAAATGTAGTGTAGAAAAATGTACCCCTTTACATTTTCACACTTGTTTGGGCCCTCCCTGCTAAAATTGGCCCTCTTTATGCCTTATTTGGTCTTATTTTGCATCCACAAGCCTTATTTAATGCATCTTTTTGAGGATAATCCTGACACATAGCAAATGACCAATCATAATTTAATGATTCTGGTTTGTATGGCCCAAATTTAGTGATCTAGGACTCATACGCCACCTTGGGCATATGGATCCTACCTAAGTTTTAGGGCATAAACCTAAATTTGGCATAGAACTTAACAATTCCTAAAATTTGTGTCCCAAGCTTAGCCTACTGGGACTCAAATGCCCCAACTAGTGTATGAGTCTCACTTAGCTTTGACCTAATTTTGAATTCAATTCTTGGTAGGATTTTATTCTCTTGGATTTGATGTTGGCTTCTAGTGTTGTAATTTTAGGAAATTTTGCATAAATAGGTATAAATACAAGGTTATTTCAAATAGTTTCATCTAAGCAATCCTAATAAGCTAGCACTTTTTGAGATCAAGCATTCTAGAAATTTTATGATCACAAGAGCATTGAAGAGTGATTATCAAGTATTTTGGAGCTATATTCAAGATTCAAGCATCATGTCAAATTCATCATGCATCATGTTTATTTTTGAGCTAACATTTGTGATGTATGTTCTTATGATTCAAGCAAGCATTCAAGTCAAGATCCACAACATACAAGAAATATTCAAGATCTAAATTCATGCTATTCATTTCATACAAGATTGTAGCCTTTTGTTCAAGGGTTTGGTGTGTTGCAACATAGCATATTTGTATATTCATCATTCCTTCATGTTATTTCATTTCATTTCAAGGTTTGATTGCCAAAACAGGGTTTGACCAAGGAAAACCCCTTCCCACTAACAAAACAACTTTTTTCCCTCTCTTTGATGTGTGATTTGTAGATTTAGGTTAAAGATCCATTGAAGAGAAAGCCTGGAGAGAGTTGTCACAGTTATCATCTACATTGCAAGATCACGAAAAGTCATCTACAAAGCATAATTCAGAGTTTCAGATTCAGATATTTGATAGGAGAGAAGCTATAGGAGAACATTAGAGGATATCAATTTTTTTGATCAATCCTAATACTCGGGCTGAATCACCACTTGTGGCGTATGAGTCCCAATATACTAGATTCCAAGCATTTTCTGTAGATCTTGGTTTAGCAGTTCCAGATTCTGGTTTCAACCTAAAACCCTAAATTGGGACTAAATCACCCCTACTAGTGTATGAGTCCTAGTATGCATTAAAAATTAATTTTTTGAGAGTGCAGAATTTGTTTCTAGCATCTTCAATTTTCCAAGTGCCTTATGTCCTTTCTCAGTTCATTATTCTGATTTTCAATTTCATTTCTTGAGTTGCATAGTTAGGTTTCAATATCATTGCACCTTCTTCTTTCTAAGCCTTTGCTTGGTGGTGAACCCCCTTTTTGTCTTTCATCAGTCCATTGTAGATCTCTTTTTCCTAATTCCATCCTTAGATTGAGATCTCTAGTGTTTCCTTTAATGAAGCTTGAAGGAAATAGGTGGAGGAACCCTAATCCTCCTTTAGTTCCATCTCCCAAAGGATAGAACCACTATTTATGAGATTTCAACTACTTATGATGTTTTAATGTTCATCAGTGCATTAATTAAAGTTAAAATTTTATAATATACTAATTCACTCCCCTCTTAGTATATTTATGTGTTCAAAAATTGGTATTAGAGCAAGATTCCTTATTGCAGCTTAACAATTCAAGGTGGATCTTGGATTTGAACACATGGTAGGTCAAGATGGATCTCACTCAAGTAGGAACAACAGTTTGATGGGACAACTTATGCATTTTAGAGTATAAGGATGGAAGCATATCTAAAATCATTGGATTTTGATGTCTAGAAATATTTTGTGGATGGTTATACTACTCTTGTAACTCCTCTAATAGATTAGGCTTATAAGAAGGAATGTGAGCATAATGCTAAAGCTAAGAATTCTATTTTGAGTGGAAAAAAAAATTATGAATTTATCAAAGTAATGCATTGCAAGTCTACTAAGGATATTTGGAAAAAACTTCATGGCATCTATGAGGGCGATGATAAGGTCAAGCAAGCCAAACTAAAAACTCACATAAGCAAGTTTGAAAGCATGAAGATGAAAGAAGAAGAGAATATTGTTGACTATTTGCTCCGTGTGGATGAAATTTTTAGTGCTATTAGAGGCCTTGATGAAGAATTGAAAGAACTAGTAATTGTCAAGAAGGTACAATTCAAATCCCTTTCCCAAAGGTATAATGCAAAAGTTTTTGTTATTGAAGAAGCTAGAGATATTTGGATAAATTTACAATGGATGAACTAATTGAATCTCTCACTACTTATGAAATGAGAAACATATGTAAAGAAACATCAAAGAGAGAAGCTACCTTCAAAGCATACAAGAAAGAGAGGAATGAAGATTCTAATCCAAGCAATGAGTTTGAAGACGAGGAAGCTAAATTTTTTAGGAAGTTGAAGAAAGGTTCTAGCAAGTGTCAAGGTAAGTTACCTTTCAAATGATTCACTTGTGGTAAAGTAGGTCAGTATGCTTCTAAGTGTCCTTTTGGGGAAAATATAAGTAATGATCAGTATAAAAGTAAAAATAAGAACTTTCATAAGCATACGAACAACCTCTACTCAAAAGAGGACAATATCATAGTTGAGGAATTTATGAACAATATAATTCTAAAGAAGAAAGGGAAGAAGTTCTATTAATGGAAATGGAAGTTCTAAAAGGTGAAGAAAATCATGTAGAAGGTGGTGAAGATATGGGGTGAAGCCACAATAGTGGTTTACAATTTGATGGAGGAAGGAAAACTGAGAAAAAATGACCCCATGGCAAAAAAATTGGTTTGAGGGGTTCGAATGAACCTACAAGTTTGACTGAACCCGAAAGTGGTTTAACTGAACTAGGGTTCAAGTGAACCCATTAATTACTAGGCCCACATTTCCCGCCCAAAAAATCAAAAGAAAATGCATATTGAAGGGGGTTTGAATGAAAAAGGGTTTGAATGAACCCCTAGGAGTTTTCTCAAACCCCCCTTATTCCTCATTCTCCCCCTGAAACACAAAAAAAACCTAATTTTTTATGCTTCGAAGCTCAGACCTTGAGGATGAAAATGAAGGAGTCTTCACAAACCCAACCGAAATTAGGTAGTCCTTGGAACAAGCTATCCAATGAATATAATTTTAATATGTTTTGGTTTTATTATGTATTTGTTTTTTTAGTTTTATTAAACATAGGTTTTTCATTGAAAATGAAGGTCTTTGTTCTACACATGTGGTAAAATAGCAGATTATCAAAAATAAAAAAATATTAGTGCACCAGATATTGAAGTCCTTGATCCAACAAAAAAAAAAAGAATTTCGACATATACAAAAAAAATTACACGTTATACGGTCGTGTTACATGTCTAAATTGTAATTGGTTTGACTTCAAAACTTGATTAAAGAAAAAATATTCAATAAAAAACTATCTAACCAAGTGGAAGCACTAGATATTGGAGTTAAAAATCTAAATTCAAAATAATTATAATTTTATCCTTCATGGAAGAAAAATTAGGCGTTATACGGTGTGCGTCACTTTTTAAAAATGTTGTTTTCTGAAAAAAACCAATTTTCGTGGGAGATGGAAAAAGAAGTGCAATATGATTCCAAAGATTTTGAAAAAATATTTTTAGAATCCACAAAAAAAATGTGACAAGACTCTAGTTTGTATCATCTTCAAATTCCTCATGGTTTAGCTGCTATAGGTGCCCAAATGTGCAGATTTAGTTAAAAATAATAATTTTAGTGTCCAGTTTGGCCAAAATTTGTAAATCACTATTGTGGAATCACCCTATGCTAGATCCTGATAAAGAAGAATGTGAAGTAGATTTAGAGGGAGAACTCATCTCTGCATCAAGTGATTTGAAAGCAGAAAGGAAAGAGAATAAAAAATTGAAGTTCAAACTGGAAGAATCTAAAAAGTGGTTATTGATCTAAAAATTCAAATAGAAGAATCAAAGAGGATAGAAGATGTCTTGTTAGAAAAATTAAAGGAAAAAGATATGGACTATGAAAGGCTTGAGGATGAAATTTTATCCTTGAGAAAATATTCTAAAAAATTTAAGTGTAAATCTTCTAGAGATGGATGACAGAGTTTTATTTGTGAAAATCATATAAAAGCAAAAGAAAGAAGAGGGGGAGGGGGAGGGGGTAGAGAGGTGATGTAGAGAGAGGGTAGGAGGTAGATAGGAGATAGAGAGGGTATTAGGTAGAGGGGTGGAGGTAGAGAGGAGAGAGAGTAGGAGGTAAAGAGGGAAGGAGGTAGAGAGGTGTGTGTGTGAGAGGGAGAGAGAGGGTGGGAGGTAAATAGGGGGTAGGTAGAGATGTATGTGAGAGAGAGAGGGTAGGAGATAAAGAGGGGAGGGAGGTTGAGGTGAGAGAGAGAGGGTAGGGGGTAAAGAGGGGAGGGAGGTAGAAAGGTGAGAGAGAGGGGTAGACGATAGAAATGGGTGAGAGAGAGGGTAGGAGGTAGAGGGGAGGGAGGTAGAGAGGAGATAGAGAGTAGGAGGTAAAGAGGGGAGTTAGTTAGAGAGGTGAGAGATAGGGAGAGAGGGTAGGGAGGTAGAGAGGTGTGTAAGAGAGAGAGGATAGGAGGTAAAGCAAAGAGAGAGAGAGAGGGGGGAGAGGGAGGTAGAGAGTTGAGAGGGAGGGAGAGAGAGAGAGGTGTGTGCGAGAGAGAGGGAGGAGGGTAGGAGAGAGAGAGGGTATGAGGGAGAGAGAGAGAGAGGGTAGGATTTAAAGAGGGGAGGGAGGTAGAGAGGGGAGGGAGGTAGAGAGGATAGAGATTATGAGGTAAAGAGGGGAGAGAGGTAGATAGGTGACAGAGAGGGAGAGAGGGTAGGAGGTAAAGAGGAGAGGGAGGTAGAGAGGTGAGAGAGAGAGATAAAAGGTGGGGGTCATTTTTCCTTTAAAATAATACAGATGTGTTATAATGTGCTAGTGTTACAACACATTCACATTATTGGAAGTTAGTTTAGTAAACAACATGAACATGTTATAGTGCCCTCACGTTATTATTAGGTTTGGTAATTTCTAACTCTTAGGGTTGAATTTTACTTTGGCTTCCAATCTAAAGGGTTGAAAACACATTTCAATGTCCAAAGACATGTTTTTGCAAAATGTAATAAAATTGATACAATCTCAAGTGTGTTCCCGCTCAGGTTTACACATGTTTGAATGTCAAGTCAAAAATGATGCAGTAACATTGAGCTCTTTGTTAGCTTTCTAACCATGTAATGTTTTTCAAGTTTCAAATATTTAATGGTTTTGATCTTTAATTTCTTTTGCTAGTGTCTTGATTTTTTTCAAACACCTATGTATGGTATTTTTGGTCTCTTTTTCTACCTATTTGTCGAAATTTGAAACAAATTATATTTTAATGAACTAGAGTCTATTTTTTATACATTAAAAAAATTGATTTTCAATTAGTTTCCAAAAAAATTAGGCAAGAGCACACTCAATTTTATATTTTTCAAGATGTGTCCACTTTAAAAATTTGTAAAAGAATGTATAATCATTAAAATATTAGCAAAAAAATAGGCATAAACTATATGGTGTTAGCTAGTTTCTCATCAAAATGATTTTTAAAATACTTTAAAAAGTTAACATTTTAGGGGGAGCACACCATACACCATACTATTTTTTTTAGAGGAATAGGAGCACTTTGTGTGCTCCTCCTTTTTGAACCTCTTAAACTCTACTATTTAAAAAAAAAATAGTTTAAAAAGTATATTCAAAGTTGTATGACTCAGAGCACTTTGTGTACTCCTTTTTAAACTCCTTAATCTCTACTATTTAAAAAGTATAGTAGTTTAGAAAGTATATTCAAAATAGTATGCTTTGTTTTTGTTGTGTCTTAAAATCTTGAATGTAATCATCTTCAATTTCTTATCCAAAATCATTCTTTTCTGAATTTAAAAAAGAGTGGTCAATTAAAATCCACTTTTGATCCCACATCTCCCTGCACATACCCCAAGATACTTGCCTAATTTTAAATATGCTTTAATCATAAATCTACTTATAAGAAAAATCATAATTAATTTTAAATATCCTTTAATCATGAATTATTTTCAAGAAAGTGTCTTATTAATTCCATTTAAAATAGTCTAAATAATAAGAACAATGACAATTCATACTGTAATGAAATAAAGGTAGCCTTTTAATATTTGACATACAAATATTATTTGAAAATCAAACATTAACTTGTAAATATTTACTGAAAACTTTTTTTTAAAGTACCGTAAGTTAATATTAATGGCAACCTCCTTATCTTTGGCATTCAAATACTATTTTAAAAATAATAATTTTTCACTTGTAAAGAATATGCAATTATTATCTGTCATAGGCAAAACCTTAAAAATCAAGGTCCACACCCTCATAACTTTACGTAACAAATTAATGGTAACTTTTTAATCTGTAACATCTAAATACTATTTGAACATAGATATTGCTTGTAAAGAATATTTATCAGTAGTAAAAAAAAAAAAATTGTAAAAACAGAGCACATAACTAAAATTTAAATAATGGGGCACACCCTGCTAATTTCTTTGAAAATAGGAAAAACAATGAAAATGATGTAAAGATGAGCATTCTGTCTTTATAATAGAACACATATTACGGACTCAATCTTCTAACCACTATTTTGCAAACAAATAATCTCACATAGCTAGATGATTATTAAAATTATTGATATAACTCTACTCATTTAATAAACTATTAATTAATTCTAATAAGCTATTCAGATTTCTAACAGTTGAATCCCCTGTAACCGGCCAGATAGCAGTCATGGGTTGCTATGGAGAGGTTGAGGTAAGGTTCTGTTGGGATAGACTAAAACTAGACTGATTAAGTGCAAGCGCGTTAGGCCAGCACTGAGCAAGGCAGTTGCCAGATGCACAATAGTCTGATGTACTTCCACACCAGTTATATATGCTGCAACATCGACCACTGTTGCACCAGAAGTTCCCGGCAGGACTGCATGTTGGATCTCCCTTCACCATAACTGCCATTGATACTAACAACATATAAAGCGCCAATGTCAATCTGCTCTCTGCCATCTCTTCTCTCTCTGCAATAACAAGAATTTCATAAAACTAATATTAAAAATATCATAATGATCTCTTCTTTCTGAATATCATAATGCTCTCATTCTTTCTATAATAATAATAAAATCTTACTTGTAATGTTAAGGTAGTTAGTAAAGATATCTACTGCGGTCAATTAAATAATTGGAAAAAAGAAGAGCTTTCATTGTAATATCTGTATTCAAATGGGGTGATCAGATACCTACATTCGCTGAGGTCAGCTAAAGGAAAATGAACAATGGCAGATCGTTCTAAGAGCACTAATTGTAAATAGCAACCGTGAACTTTTAATACTATATTGTGGGGTTGTCAAACCAAATCAGTGAGTTCAAGGAAGGCACGCATGTGAAACTTGCACGAAAGTAATGGGGTAAACACTCAGTCTTGATGGAGATAGACCGAGCAGAATTTGCCGTTCATGGTGAAAATATCACTCACGCCACTTACACCATCTTGTCTTTTTATTGCTCGTGACAGAAAAGTTTGTTCAAGGAAGGCACGCATGCGAACCTTGCACGAAAGTAATGGGGTAAACACTCAGTCTTGATGGAGATAGACCGAGCAGAGTTTGCCGGCCGGGCTTAAGTGTCACACACTAAGCTTGGGCCCACTTCCCCTGTCCTGTTCTCTAAACTATTTCCGTTCCCATAGACACTCGCCGTTACAGTCAGTGGTCAGCCCTTTCAACAGTCCGCAATTCCCGCGCATAAGAGAAACAAAAACTCAAATTCAAAAGTTGTTCCCGCGTTGCTGCGAGACTTAGGTGGACGCGACTTTTTCTTCATAAAAGCATAAAGGATATACATCTTTTTATCAGATGCAGTTGGAATGGCTTTCAAAACGTGGAACCATAGACAAGGCTCGTAAGCTGTTTGACCGAATGCCTCGAAGAAATGTAGTTTCATGGAATGCGGCGATTGCAGGATGTCCACAAAATGGATTGTTGAAACGTTCATTCAAACAAAGACAATTTGCAGGTGTGAAGCCTGTCTCTGCAACCTTTACCAGCATCCTCCCAGCCTATGCCAAATGAGAGCTTTGGAGCAGCATATGGGCATCCAACAAAGCATAAAGGATAGAGGAATTTTGTCAGATGTTGTAGTTGCTACTGCTCTCCAGTAGACATGAATGCAGAAATCTGAAAGCATAGACAGGGCACGTGAACTGTTCGACAAAATGCCTCAAAGAAATGTGGCCTCGTAGAATGCCATGACTGCAGGATAGGTACAAAATGGTTTGTTGGCAAGGCTGTAAAAGCAAATTAAATTGACAGGTGTGAAGCTAGTCTCTGCAACTTTCTCCAGCATCCTCTTGGAATCGATAACCATTTTGAGAAGAAATAAAATCAATTTTGAATTATACATATGAGTATGTCTATACCCCTTGCACCTTATTATCTCCTTCTCTTACAGAATGTTTATTAATGAAATCTATGTTACGCTTGCTACAATATTAGATATTGGAGTGAAAAATGTATTTCTTGGAGGAGGAAAAATGGCATTATTGATCTCAGCACTAGGTACCGTATTGGGATTTCAATTTTTTGTGTGAATGAATATTTTATGTTTCTAAGTATGTGTTTTTCTATTAAAGTATTCATATTATTTTTCAAGTCTAGCAACAAGCAAATATGGACATTGAGTTTTTTTTTTTTTTTTTCAGGAAATGTTTTTTATTAAACAATGTATCCGACAAATTTTTATTCACAACTTTAAATCAAAAAAAGAAATTCATAGTTTTCCTTACAGAGTAATTTGAAAGAAAAATAAAGGTCATGGTGGATTTGTATCTAGCCTTGAGAGGCTAAAGCATTCACCTCCACATATCTAATACAAAATACAAGCATCTAAAAGAGTCATAAATTAAAAGATAAAACCCAAATTCTAGTAGAAGAAAGTATACAAACTTTCTTTTTAATTCTTATATGATTTTTCAAGTTCATTGTGTGTTAACAACTAGATGATATCATAACTCTATATTTCATATAGGTGGAATATGTTAGAGATACCCATGGAGATGTGGAGTAGTCAAGTGGGGGGCATTGAACTTTATCCAAATATTTAGACAAGATACAAATGATTGCATGTTGTTGGAGTGAATCTATAAGTAATCCCTAATGACTTTTTTGAAATAGAAAGACAATTCAATTAAAGTATCAAATCTTAATGGTTTTGATAATTCTTTCTTTTAGGGTGTGAAGTGAATGGAACAAATGGATTTTAGAGCTAGCAATAGTGGATTTCAATATCTTGCAATCTCACCAACAAAATAAACTCAAATAATTGG
The DNA here is from genome assembly GCA_007258455.2 of Sequoia sempervirens. Taxonomy (NCBI): domain Eukaryota; kingdom Viridiplantae; phylum Streptophyta; class Pinopsida; order Cupressales; family Cupressaceae; genus Sequoia; species Sequoia sempervirens. The sequence goes on along the minus strand of VDFB02000003.1, from coordinate 174,236,260 downwards.
AAAACTAATACAACTATATCTAGATTCTTTGTGATAGTTAATATCACATTTTATATTAATTTTGCATAAGAATTAACTCAATAATATTTTTTAGATGATTGGAAAGGAATACAATCAAAGTTACAATAAAAACATTCAATCTAACATTCATGATATACATGCTCATCAATTTAGCCTCAAAATATTGAGTCAAATTCAAAATAATTGAATGCTTATGGTTGTTTATCCTTTAAATTGAGCTCTATATATTTGTTGTCTGTTTGACCACCCTAACCACAATAAAATGATAATATTTTTGTTATAAGCTTTTAGATATAAGTAGAGGACTCATGTCCTGATGTGATGCATATTTTTTTGTAATTTTTTTCCAAGTAACAATTAATTATGATTTTTTATTACAACTTTTAAAAAATATAAAAAAATCGTATGTTTGACCACCTTAACTTGGTCAAAAATTCATGAAATTCATTTTTTCTTTTTTAATCCTATAGTATGTGAATAGAATGTGACACATGTTTTGGATTCAAAAAATGTGATACCGTTTGAAAGCTATAGATGTTTTTCAATCAGTCTATCAATTAGGACTTTAGTTGTAATTTGAATAGAAAATGAATAATAATTACTTATTAAATTCAAAGTAAAGCATAATTTATATTGGTGGAAAGCTAAGAATCTCCTTTATAAACCCTTTTTGTTTCATCAATTTTTGGTAAGAAATTTTTTTTCAGCCACATACCCATCATATTACCACTTTTTGGCCCATCATGATCCTGCACATACCCAAGACTTTACAACACCTTTACAAGATGTCACTAAAAGCATTTTATTTGATTTGCAAGGGTCCAAAACCTAGTGTGGACACATGAAATGCCTCACAACACTAGATTAGGGCCTCATTAAGTTCAATTTATCATGAATTAATCCCATTTCATGCAATGAGTCCAATTTTCTACGGCACAGTGAGCAATGATGACAATCTTCCACGATATTCTACATACAATTATGGAAGACTATGTGGATGAAATTCTAAAAAATTCTATCAAAAGGGAAGATCACTTGACCAATCTTGAAAATGTGTTTGATAAGATAGAATAGTATAACTTGAGACTCAACCTGAAAAAGTGTGTATTCAGAGTAACATCTAGAAGGCTACTAGGGTATATAGTATCAATAAGGGGAATTGAAGTAGATCTTATGAAAGTAAAGGCCATATTAGAAATGCCTCTACCAAATACATGGAAGAAACTAAGAAGCTTACAAGGGAAGCTACAATCTATCAGGTGATTCATTCCTCAACTGGAAGACAGGTGTCACCCTTTTACCCATCTCCTACATAGAGACATCACATTCAAGTGGGATGGGAGATGTGATCAAGCATTCTAGTAGGTCAAGGAGTACCTACTTACTCCTATGGTCTTGATGTTGCTTATTCTAGACAAAGAAATGATACTCTATCTGTCTAGAACACAATCAAAACTAGGAGCTCTCCTAGCACAACTAGATGATAATAATAAAGAAAGAGCGGTCTAATACATCAGTCAAACACTAGTGGGATATGATTTGAACTACTCACACATAGAAAGAGAATGTATCTATGTCATATTTGTGACATAGAAGCTGAGACACTATATAATAGACAAGTAAAGTTGATTTCAAAGGTAGATCCAATAAAGTACCTATTAGCAAAGGTAGCTCCAATAGGCATAATTGCTAAATGGGTAATGATTTGGAGTGACTTCGGCATAGAGTATGTAGACAGTAGAACCATCAAAGGATAGATCATAGTAGAACAACTAGCTGAAGCACCAATGGAAGATCACTAGCCTCTCATAGTAGACTTCCCAGATGAAATTATATTGCTTACAAAATAGTCAAGTGATTGGACCTTATATTTTGATGGTTCCCACACACAACATGTGGCTCTGGAGCAAGTATCCTATTTCTCACACCATAGGGAGATAGTATACCCAAGTCATACATAATTGATTTCCCCCTTACGCATTCTGGCACACCTGGTGGGACCTTGTATTTTGACAGGTCTCACACTCAACATGGCTCTGGATTAGGTATCCTATTTCTCACACCACAGGGAGATAGTATACCCAAGGAATACATAATCACTTTCCCCTACAAAGATAATATCTCAGAGTATGAAGCTCTAATCATGGGAATCAAGATGGCTATTGAATGGAGGATAAAAGAATTGTAGGCCTTTGGAGACTCTCAGCTGGTAATCAAAAAAATTAATGATGAGTACCAAACAAAAGATGACAAGCTAATGTCGTATAGAAAGATAGTGGATAGCTTCAAGGAATATTTTGTCACCATAACATTTGAACAGATTCCTTGAATCAATAATAGAGCAGTTGACAGATCATGACAACAATAGGTTTGCTTCTTGATATTTCACAAAAAATTCCTATGTATGAGTTCCTTGTAGAGAAATTACGCATACCTACGTTCAATATCCTGAAATCAGAACTATTATGTTTTGTTGTTGGTCCTAATTCACCATGGTACCAAGACATGTTCGATTACATTTCACATGGTATCATACCACTTGACCTAACAACCACCCAAAAGAAGACCTTTACCTATAGGACTTCCTAATTTATGATCCTAGGAGATACTCTATATCATCAAAGTTTAGATGGTATGTTACTCTAATGTATTAATGTAGAAGAAGTGCAAACTATCTTACAAGACCTACACGAAGGCATTTGTGGGTCTCACTCTAGTGGACCTAACCTAGTACAAAAACTACTAAGAGCAGGGTACTATTGGCCCTCCATGGAACAAGAGTGTATTGGGTATTATAGAAAATTCCACCCTACTTTTAAGTAGTAGGGTGGTCAGATAGACACCTACTTTTTTTATTTTTAAAAAACCAATTTTCATGGGAGATGGAAAAATAAGTGCAATATGATTCCAAAGATTTTGAAAAAAATATTTTTAGAATGCACAGAAAAAATGTGACAAGACTCTAGTTTGCATCATCTTCAAATTCCTCATGGTTTAGCTGCTATAGGTGCCCAAATGCGCAGATTTAGTTAATAATAATAATTTCAGTGTCCAGTTTGAAAGAGCTGAAATTTGTAAAACCACTGTGATAAGGATCACTATGTTTTAGAATCTAACCAGAAAGAATGTGGGGAAATAGATTTAGAGAGGGAACTCATCTCTACGTCAAAGTGATTTGAAAGCGAGAAAGGAAAGAGAATAAAAAGTGAAGTTCAAGAAACGGAGAATCTAAAAGTGGTTATTGATCTAAAATTCAAATAGAAAGAATCAAAAGAAGGGATAAAATCTTGTTAGCAGAAAAGAATTATAGGAGAAAAGAGATGGACATGAAAGGCGAGGATGAGAATTTTATCCTTGAAAGAATTAAGGTAAGGTGTAAAATCTTCAAGATGGATCAAAGTTAATGGAAAAATAAAATCAATCAAAATCAGAATCCCGGAAATCGAGATCACATCCGTCGCGAAATCAAAATCAATCCGCTTCGATCACGCGTCAATCAAAATCAAATCCAGGATCAATCAAAGTCATCAGAAATCTGCGATCTAGGATCGATCAGAACGCGATCAGAACAGATCAGGAAGGGATATAGAGTATGAGGTAAAGAGGGGAGAGAGGTAGATAGGTTATAGAGAGGGAGAGAGGGTAGGAGGTAAAAAGGAGAGGGAGGTAGAGAGGTGAGAGAGAGAGATAAAAGGTGGGGGTCATTTTTCCTTTAAAATAATATAGATGTGTTATAATGTGCTAGTGTTAGAACACATTCACATTATTGGAAGTTAGTTTAGTAAACAACATGAACATGTTATAGTGCACTCACGTTATTATTAGGTTTGGTAATTTCTAACTCTTAGGGTTGAATTTTACTTTGGCTTCCAATCTAAAGGGTTGAAAACACATTTCAATGTCCAAAGACATATTTTTGCAAAATGTAATAAAATTGATACAATCTCAAGTGTGTTCCCGCTCAGGTTTACACGTGTTTGAATGTCAAGTCAAAAATGATGTAGTAACATTGAGCTCTTTGTTAGCTTTCTAACCATGTAATGTTTTTCAAGTTTCAAATATTTAATGGTTTTGATCTTTAATTTCTTTTGCTAGTGTCTTGATTTTTTTCAAACACCTATGTATGGTATTTTTGGTCTCTTTTTCTACCTATTTGTCGAAATTTGAAACAAATTATATTTTAACGAACTAGAGTCTATTTTTTATACATTAAAAAAATTGATTTTCAATTAGTTTCCAAAAAAATTAGGCAAGAGCACACTCAATTTTATATTTTTCAAGATGTGTCCACTTTAAAAAAATATATAATCATTAAAAAATTAGCAAAAAAATAGGCATAAACTATATGGTGTTAGCTAGTTTCTCATCAAAATGATTTTTAAAATACTAAAAAAAGTTAACATTTTAAGGGGAGCACACCATACACTATGCTATTTTTTTTAGAGGAATAGGAGCACTTTGTGTGCTCCTCCTTTTTGAACCTCTTAAACTCTACTATTTAAAAAAAAAATAGTTTAAAAAGTATATTCAAAGTTGTATGACTTAGAGCACTTTGTGTACTCCTTTTTAAACTCCTTAATCTCTACTATTTAAAAAAATATAGTAGTTTAGAAAGTATATTCAAAGTAGTATGAGTTGTTTTTGTTGTGTCTTAAAATCTTGAATGTAATCATCTTCAATTTCTTATCCAAAATCATTCTTTTCTGAATTTAAAAAAAAGTGGTCAATTAAAATCCACTTTTGATCCCACATCTCCCTGCACATACCCCAAGATACTTGCCTAATTTTAAATATGCTTTAATCATAAATCTACTTATAAGAAAAATCATAATTAATTTTAAATATCCTTTAATCATGAATTATTTTCAAAAAAGTGTCTTATTAATTCCATTTAAAATAGTCTAAATAATAAGAACAATGACAATTCATACTGTAATGAAATAAAGGTAGCCTTTTAATATTTGACATACAATTATTATTTGAAAATCAAACATTAACTTGTAAATATTTACTGAAAACTTTTTTTTAAAGTACCGTAAGTTAATATTAATGGCAACCTCCTTATCTTTGGCATTCAAATACTATTTTAAAAATGAGAATTTTTCACTTGTAAAGAATATGTAATTATTATCTGTCATAGGCAAAACCTTAAAAATCAAGGTCCACACCCTCATAACTTTACGTAACAAATTAATGGTAACTTTTTAATCTGTAACATCTAAATACTACTTGAACATAGATATTGCTTGTAAAGAATATTTATCAGTAGTAAAAAAAAAAAAAAAATTGTAAAAACAGAGCACATAACTAAAATTTAAATAATGGGGCACACCCTGCTAATTTCTTTGAAAATAGGAAAAACAATGAAAATGATGTAAAGATGAGCATTCTGTCTTTATAATAGAACACATATTACGGACTCAATCTTCTAACCACTATTTTGCAAACAAATCATCTCACATAGCTAGATGATTATTAAAATTATTGATATAACTCTACTCATTTAATAAACTATTAACTAATTCAAATAATTTATTCCAATTTCTGACAGTTAAATCCCCTGCAACCAACCAGATAGCAGTCATGAGTTGCTATGGAGAGGTTGAGGTAAGGTTCTGTTGGGATAGATTTAAACTAGACTGATTAAGTGCAACTGCGTTAGGCCAGCACTGAGCAAGGCAGTTGCCAGATGCACAATAGTCTGATGTACTTCCACACCAGTTATAGATGCTGCAACATCGCCCACTGTTGCACCAGAAGTTCCCGGCAGGACTGCATGTCGGATCTCCCTTCACCATAAGTGCCATTGATACTAACAACATATAAAGCGCCAATGTCAATCTGCTCTCTGCCATCTCTTCTCTCTCTGCAATAACAAGAATTTCATAAAACTAATATTAAAAATATCATAACGATCTCTTCTTTCTGAATATCATAATGCTCTCATTCTTTCTATAATAATAATAAAATCTCACTTGTAATGTTAAGGTAGTTAGTAAAGATATCTACTGCGGTCAATTAAATAATTGGAAAAAAGAAGAGCTTTCATTGTAATATCTGTATTCAAATGGGGTGATCAGATACTTACATTCGCTGAGGTCGGATAAAGGAAAATAAACAATGGCAGATCGTTCTAAGAGCACTAATTGTAAATAGCAACCGTGAACTTTTAATACTATATTGTGGGGTTATCAAACCAAATTAGTGAGTTCAAGGAAGGCACGCATGTGAAACTTGCACGAAAGTAATGGGATAAACACTCAGTCTTGATGGAGATAGACAGAGCAGAGTTTTCCGTTCATGGTGAACATATCGTTCACGCCACTTACACCATCTTATCTTTTTATTGCTCGTGGCAGAAAAGTTGTTAAGATTTCATGACTGGATAAAGTTGGATCTTTTGTTTCAAGTGTGAGGACTGTGGTCCGATTAATACTTCCACTTTATAAAACTCTAACAAAAATCTTTCACGTGAAATGATAGAATATGCAGTTCAAACTACTTTTAATCTCTGAATAGATTGTGGAATACAAGAATATGATAAGATTGATTTTTTTTTTTTTGAGGGTGCAATTAATCACTGAATAGATTGTGGAATACAAGAATATGATAAGATTGAATTTTCTTTTTTTGAGGGTGCAGTTACGGAGTGCTGGAAGGATGTAGAAGGGAGGTTCTTTCAAAAATTCATTTTTATTTTATTTATAATTTTATAATTTCATTTAAAAGTATTTATCTATAATTAATTTTCTCAATTAAAAAACAGATTCTTTAATTTATTTTTGATACTTTATTTTTTCTTAATTTGCAGTCTAAATGTTCAGCAATTATATATATTTATGTAATTATTTGCAATATATAATATACTATTATAAAATAAATTAAATTAAAAAAATAGGTTTTATAAAAAAGACAATCAACTAAACTTAACAAAGGCTAGGATAGATAATGTAACATAACTTTAGAATTGGAATCCAAAAATAATAGAAATAAATATATTTAGTTGATTTTAATTGGCAAACGATAATTGTATGTTGTTTTGATCATAAAATTTTAAACTACAACTCAAAATTATAATTTATTTTATGCATTGGAAGTAGAACAATGCAATTTGTGTTAGGAATAAAGTGTCTCAACCTTTGATTTCCTAGCATTGATTATTTAATGTTGAAATAATATTTGATAGTTATCTCATGTTGCATTGTGAGTCACAACTTACAATTTCTATTTCCAAGGAGGAGTCAAGTTTGGAAGTTGCAATTTACAAGTGGAGTTATGTATGAAGACATTTTCTATTTTATGTTGAGTTTGTATGGACTATGGGCACCATGGATGTTTAATTATATTTAGGTAGGTGCAGGTTAAGTGACAATTGACAGTTGCAATATTACAAGTGTTGACAAGTGAAATCTTACCACTATGCATGTGTAGTGTGTTTGGCACTCAGTTTTTCCATCTTTAGACTTGGATGTTGGATTTTGGGAATGTCTAATTAATGCATTGTAACCTCCTATATATAATGAGCACTTAAATTTTGGAGTTAGTAATTGTTGCTTGTTGAAGTACCAATATGTTGTCGAAATTACTCTAAAATCTTGAAGAAATGTGAAAGTTCATGTTACTGAGCATGGTGTTGATATTGCATTATACTCTATTTTGATTACTAATAATAGTACTATACTTTTGGAGTCGGGTTTTTCTCTCAAAATGGTTTTCCCTACGTAAATTCTATGTTATGATTTTATTGTTTATTTTCTTATGATATGTATGTGCATTTACATCTGTAACTATTTAAGGTTTTAAAAGAAATTTTTACAAACCTTCTTTCACTTAGATTGGTGTAGTAAGTTGCTTATTCACACTTCACTTCCTTTTAGTTTGTATCATAGCCTATCCAACTTTGTTTCCATTGTCAAACTGAAGGGTATTTTGTACTAATCTTAGTTTTAGTGGGAGTTTTGTGGAAGAATATTTTATGGTCCCTTGTTGCAAACAAAAGATGGAAACCACGTCTGATAGGATCATAATGGATAAGTTTAATGACAATAACTTCAAGTTATGGAAGTTAAAAATGGAGGATATGCTCATGGATAAAGATTTGTGGGCAGCAATATCTAGTACAAAATCAAATAGCATGACTTAGGATGATAGGGATATGATGGATAAAAAAGATAAGGGTTTGATACGAATTTGTTTGGCTAATTTCATGCTCCTGAATGTCCATGAAGAGAAGAATGTGAAATATCTTTGGAAGAAACTTGGAGATGTTTCTCAAGCTTAACCTTGGGGAACAAGTTATTCCTATAGAAAAAATTGTATACTCTGAAGATGGAAGATGAAGGGTCCATTGTAGATCACCTAAATGCATTTAATATGCTTGTAGCTAAGTTGGGTTTTGTTGGTGACAAAATAGACAAGGAGGATTGTTGCATACTTTTTTTAATGTTCTTTGCTAGACTCATGGGATCACCTAGTGATAGTTATTGGGAGTATCACCACCAAGTTCAAAATAGATGAGGTGGTTCCACTATTATTGTCTAAAGAGATGTGGAGGAAATCTTCTAAGATGGCTAAGGAGGCCCTTTCCGTTCGTGGTAGATCTAAAGAGAAAGTCAAGAAAAAAGACAAGAAGTCTAAATCCAAATCTCCGGGAAGATATAAGTCTTCTGGTAAGTCTAAGGTGAAATGTTGGAACTACAAAAAACTGGTCATTTTCACAAAGAGTGCGAGGAGAAGGAAAACGAAAGGTAATTTTTTATTTTTATTTTAATTTTGACTATGATAAATCATCTTAGGGTGATGCAAATTCTTTTTATGCAACCTTGAAAATACATGCATGCACAAGACGTGTGGTTGATAGACTCTGGTGCTTCTTTCCACCTGAGCTTGCACAAGGTTTGGTCCTTGAAGTATGAAAAATATGATGGTGGGATGGTGTATCTGGGTGATGATTCTCAATTGAAGATTGTTGTTCGTGGAAGAGTCAAGATTAGATTCCTTGATGGTAGAGTGAAGTGGATTGATGGTGTCCTACATATCTCGAGTTCGACATGAAACCTACTTTATGTAGGTAAATTGAATTATTCAAGTGTGCAGGTTGTTTTCTTGAGTGGGGGATTTAAGATAACTAGAGGAGTTATGGTTTTGGTGAAGGGTGTTTTTATTGACACCTTGTACAAGTTGGATGCATTCATAGTTTAGTGCAATAGTTCTTCTGACAAACCAAATAAGAGACCTTTATATTCTTCATCCTCACCATCAGATTGAGTAGAGAAGACGTAATACTACTTTTTCCCAAGCATAAAATGGATAGATTTAATACATAATAGAGTTAAATTTATATGGTAGCGGCTTTATTAGTGTACTGTGTTATTATCTATGTTTTAAATATTGTAAATTATACACTGTAATTAAAAAAAATGTTTATTTATCAATGTTAACTAACTAAATACTTGAGTGCATTAAAATTGTCATCATTAATATATAAATTGACATCTAACAATATGAGTATGATCAAAATAAAGACATAACATCATAAAATAACTTAACTGAATCAACTCCACCTCATTCATAATAAATCATAGCACTTGGAAAGCTCATTCTCACTGTAGGAAGATTTCAGTGGTATTGGTCCTCATAGCTTTGGAACACAACATAGAACATGTGTAAAAATACAAAGTGTGCTTATGCACCATGCAAATGCATCAAAGCCCTAGCCAAGACAATCCCGAGTGTACCTTGTACTATGAATTGGAAACACTCTATGTGCCCCCTCCTCTAGTGCCCATAACCCACCAAACCACCTTATTCTTCCTAGAATGATCTTTTTCCTTCTCTCCAAGTCTCACATAAATGAGTCTTAAGGGTTGGTTTTCAAACCATCACACCCTTTCATAAATATTGCATCCTATTATTATTTATTAATATAACCATTCCTCTCTTTTATAAGAGTTTTAATAAATATTCTTCATTAATATTTATTTTAACCAAAGAAGCATACTATCCTTTATTTTTATATCTCCTGAGTTAATGCTTTCATAACTTTCTTTCCACTTTGGGGAAAAAGTTTCATAACGTTTCTCCCCTTGTAATTTAGTTGGTGTCCTCAATAGCTTAAGTTAAATCTACATCACAACTCACCAAAAAAAATATAGTAATAGTAAATCTATCATTTTAATATCATATATATAGTTTTGTTTCACCAATTCTAAATATTATCCCTATATTTTTTTATATTTTAGTTTTATTCAAAATTAGATCAAATAGAAGTACTTTGCTAATAAATAACATGATTAAAATTTTAGATGCACTTTTACATGAAGCAAATCATGATTTTATAAGGAGTTAGTGCAAGTTTATATACTTAATCTTTCATCTTGTAAATTTTATAGTTTTCTTGTTCATGTAAATTCTTATTGTAAAAGATTTCTTCAATAAAAATTGAATAAAAGCATTATCATATTATTGAATAAAATGATATGCATAACATATGGCATGAATTTTCCTATTGCTAAAACTTAAAATACATCTCAAAATGACAATCATGCATCATTTAATATCTTATATTCCAACTTATTAATTTATATCCCTTGACAGGATTAGGGTCACCTATATTTTAATTTATATTCAATTTAATTGGATCTTTTACTTTATCATATGTGATAGATGCTCCTTTAAATTTTCTTTAGAACAAGTAAACCCCCATGACCTTCCTTTCTAATCATTATATTTTTCTTTTTAACTTTGTGACATTACTAGATAAAGGTTATGTGGAATTTATAAAATATATATATATTTTTTAAGACTAAGTATATTCTTTTTAAGAGAAAATACAATTTAAGGGAGATTAAGAAAATGGCACGTCCCTTAGAAGCAAAATATTACCTTTCATTGGTCTATAAGTGATAATTCCCAATAGGCATATGTATTTGCCTTATGGTCATATAAAAAGGTCCCTTGTGTGTTGGGAAATTTATAAAATTATAATAGAATGATAGAGGATTACGATAGTATATATATAATGATTAAATATTTGAAATATTTATAAAGAGTCTATGAATATCAAAATATAATTTTAAATTATAGCATATATAATAATTAGTTTTAGAATTTGTAAGAGTATATGAACATTTAAAATATAATTTATTTTTAATCAAGAATTTTATAAAATGATATATGAAAGTTGTCTTTTTATGGAGAAACTTGAAAGGTTATATCTAAACAATTTATTGAAAAATATTTTACGAGTATAAATATTAAAAAATATTCATTGTCTTAGTGAACATGAAATTTTAAAGCACATAAAGAAATTAGAGATAGAAAGTCATGCTATCTTGGCTCTAATATCAAAATATAACACTACTTTTCCTTAAGTATAAAATTGTATTAGAGTTTTTGATAAAGGGTAAAACGGGTTTTACAGGGACCTAAAACCACAAAGTTTACAGAAATAAAGAAAGGAAACAAAAGTCCAACAAAAAACACCAGCTGCCCAAAAGGTAAAGGAAGGAGCAAGCAGCAGCCAACTGTCACAGACTAGAAAGGTTAAGCAAAAAGGGCCAGCAAAGCAAACAACAAAAAAACTGGCCGCAATTAACCCAGAGTCTTGAGGATAGACTCTGTCTCCGCTTCCAAGTTTTGCATGTCATGCACGCCCTTTTTAAAAATTTGAATCATCTTCGGAGTATGGGGAGCCTTTCTCTTCAGATTGGCTCTGGTTCTCTTTGATATGCCAACATCTATATCCTGGCTTTTATCGTCAGTTTCTTCCAGATCCACCACCAGAGACCCCTGATGGGCTCTGTCTAACTTCTCAATCATAGCATTAATTATAATGGCATTGTGTCTGGCCATTCAATTATTTTGCTCTACAGTAATTTTGATGGTGTTCCTCATATTCTCAACCTCAATTTCAATATTTTTGTTTTTGTCGGTGTGGTTCAAAGTTTCTTTGCTGAGACCATGATCTCTACAATCCACATCTTTCTTTTCAATCACAGCAATCTTGGCTCCCAGCTCTTCCAACTTTCTTTGAAGGGCCCATTTTTTAATCTTTAACTCATTAATTTCATTGAAAGTCCATTTCAAAAGTTTGAAATGGGAATCAGCATTAGTTTTGGCTAAATTCAGAACATCCATAGAGGGATCCCTTCCAATATTAAAACAGGTTTTTTCAGGGTCAGGAGTACCAGGGGAACCATCTCTAGCAGGTCTTTCTAGCAACGGGTCAGCACATGACTCAATATTGTTGGCACTAGACTCCTCAGATTCAGGGGAATCTTCGGAATAGGACACAAGGTTTTTAGTCTAGGGGTTCTTATCAACATGACTGGTCTTAAGGGAGGGGCTTCCCAGCTCAAACTCAGCATGAGCTTTATCAGTAAAAGGGATAGGGTTTTTTTTGCTAGAAGGGACAGCATGCGGGCTAAGGACAGTTCTAGCCAGACATAAATTGGGAAAAAACTCTGAGCAACTGGGCTCAGTATCATCCTCCTCAGAATCAGGAAGAGTTTCCAGATTTGTGGGGACAGGTATATTTTGATAATGTTCAATAATCAATCTAATTAGCCCAATATGTAGGATAGGGAATCTTCTAGGGTTTTTCTTATGATCATCCAAGCTTTTCCTCAGAGAACAGAAAATATAATAGGGGAAAGAAACCCTAACCTTGTAGCGGAAGTGATTGAGCAGAGAAAAGTGATAGCCATAGACCCTGGTGAAGCGCCCATCCACTGTAATGTACTCCATGATGACCCATAGGACCTTTCTCCAAAGGGATTTTATGGTGTCGGATTCAAAGTAGCTGTTAGCTATTTTCACAAGATTTAGCCTTTCTTTTTCTTTTTTAGGAAATCTGATCACGACATCATCAGAAAAAACCATATCCCTGAAGAACTTCTTCCCATCAGTAGACAAACCCGTCACTTCAGCTATCAAATTTTCATTGAGCTCCACATTCCTTCCAAACAGGGTAAGGTTTTCATTATTCCAATTTTTCACAAAAATTTCCGTAGCCGCCTAATTGGAACCATGGAGCTTCTCCAGGAAAGGAAGTAAGCCACCGCCTTTAACTTTATTCCAAACCTTAACATTTTTTGTGTGCATCTCATAGCTGTCCGACTCGATTCTTTTCCTTTCTCCACCCATCTTGACCAACACAGTGGGGCAATCTTGAGTTAACATTATATGATAATGATTTTATGAGTGTTATTATCTAAATTTTAAATATTGTAAATTATACCTATAATTTAAATACAAATATACATAAATGCTTATTTATCAATGTTAAAACTAACTTAATACTTGAGTACATTAAGATTGTCATCATTAATATATAAATTGGCATCTAACAATATGAGCATGATCAAAAGAAGAAAATAATATCATAAAATAACTTAATTGAATCAACTCCATCTCATGCATAATTAAAATATTTTAATAAGTTCAATACTTATCTAAATCATAACACTTAAAAAGCTTATTCTCACTCTAGGAAGATTTCAATGGTCTTGGCTCTCATAGCTATGGTCTTGTGCCCCCTCCTCTAATGTCCATAGCCCACCAAACCACCTTATTATTCCTAGAGTGATCTCCATCCCCCTCTCCAAGTCTCACATAATTGCTTTATATAATTTTTAAGAGTTAATTTTCAAACCATCACACCCTTTCATAAAGGTTGCATCTTATTGTTATTAATTAATATAATCATTCCTCTCTTCTATAAGATTTTTAATAAATATTCTTCATTAATATTTATTTTAACCAAAGGAACATATTAGATCCTTTATTTTTCTATCTCCATTTAATTCTTTCATAACTTTCTTTCCACTTTGCGGAAAAAATTTTATAATAGAAGAAGTCTATAACATCTGCATCCGATGGTCATGCATTTAGTGTACGTAAGGGTGCTCATTTCTTAGAAATGAAGCTTCATGTAGAAAAAACAATGTTATGGCACCAAAGACTCAATCACATTGGTGAGAAGGGTCTTAGAGCCTTAAAAATTAAAATCCATGTTGAAGGCCTTGATGATTGTAATCTCAAGTTTGACTCTTGTGAACATTGTGTACATGGAAAAAAAGTTGTGTTTATTTTTATTCCATTTCTCATAAGTATTTTGGTGTTTTGGACTATGTTCATGTAGATGTGTTTGATCCTATGAATGTACCAAGTCAGTTTCTAAATTTGTATATTTTGTTTCATTCATAGATGACTATCATAGAAGGACATTTGTTTATTTCTTTAGGAGTAAATTTGAAGTGTTTGTTCAGTTTAAGGAGTCTAAATCCTTGGTTGAAAAGTAGATTGATGGAAATATTAAATGTTTGAGAAATGAAAACAATAGTGAGTTTTGTTTGGTAGAATTTGAAAAGTTATATAAAGATCATAAGATTGAAAGACACAAGAAAATATCCATAAAAATGATGTTGAGTTTTGTTCAATAGAATCCAACAAGTTCTATAAAGATCATAGATTGAAAGACACGAGAAAAATACATACACCTACAACAAAATGGATTTGTGGAGAGGATGAACATGACATTGATGGAGAGGGCTAGGAGTATGCTAAGTGGTGCTTTCCTTGAATTTTTCTTTTGAGCTAAAGCTATAACTACTGCATGTTATCTAATCAACAAATATCCTATATTGGCTCTTGTTGATAAAAAACCCATAGAGGCATGATCTAGTAATAATCCTTTGATGATACATCTTAGAGTATTTGGTTGTGAGCATACGCTCATGTGCTAAGTGAAAAGAAGTATAAGTTGGATAACAAGGTAGTAAAATGTATCTTCATCAACTAGGGTGTTAGTGTGAAGGGGTGCAAGCTTTGGGAAAAGTGTTATTTTTTTAGAGATGAAACCTTCCATTGAAGAGTTACAACTAGATAAAAAAGAGAAACAAAAAGAATGAGGTATTTCAAATTTCACCTATTTCAATGAAAGTTGAACTACGTACTCATGTTGGACCTGATGATGAGGAGAGCTATAAGGGTAAGTGCACCAAGATGGTTCCCAAAAAGGGGGCTTAAGTGGCCACTTTTTTCTAAAATCAGGAAATACTAACCTTGGACGTGAAATTGAGGATACTTACACTCAAAATTTTGAGATGGAACAAAAAGAAGGATTCAAGTGCTCCAAGTCTACTTTCTAAACTACTAATTTATTTTGAAAATGGTTGAGATTAAGGGGTTCAAATGAGGGACGTACACAAATTGGTGTTTTTTTTGTCAGAAAAACATAACATAGCAACTCTTGTACAACCCTCGTATAGTGAACTTTTCTTAGTGTTTTTAAAATTGCCACGGTTAGAAGTTAGCTAATAGTATGTAGTTGATGCACGATTTTTCTATTAATTTTTTAATGAATATTTTATTTTTTACTAATTTTTGAAGTGGACACTTCCTAAAAAATAGAATTTTGGCCATGCTACCCCTACAAATTTTGGAAACTAATTGATTTAAAAATAAAATAAAAAAATTGTAGAATGGAGTCTAGTTTCTAAAAATTTAATTTATTTGAAATTTTGATGAACGGTTAATTTATAACATAAAAAACACCAAACACTGCTTTTTACCAAAAAAGAGACATACAAACAAAAGAAATTATGGATGAATGGCTTAACATTGTCAGAAAGTGAAAAAAATTACATCGTTGGATAGCTAAGAGAGAACCTAACATTACCCAGATGTTCGATTTGTTTGATATTGAACCACGTGCAATCCTAATGGTGAGCACTAACCTGATTACGTGAAATATTGTAGAAATTGCAAAAACAAGTCTCTGGTCGTTGGGAATTCCCTCCAAGCCTTTGGGTTAGTATTTTGAGGCAAATACCAAACCCAAGGCTTGGGGATTCCCAAAGCAAGATATAACGCAAGTGCGTTATAACACGCTCACATTATATGTCAGTTTTGACATGGGTTTTTTCGTTTGTGGGGAGCATGTCTAGCAAGACATAATGTGAGCATGGTATAACATGCTCGCATTATGTCTTGATTTATGTTAAATGCATATTGAATGTATGTTAATATATTTGTATGTTTGTATTCACATTTATGCTTGTATTTCATGTATGTATGCATGTATGTATCAATGCATGTATATTGTATGTATGCCTACTTGTATGTAAGATTGTATATACGTGCATGTACATGTATGTTTGTATGTATGTAGGATTGTATGTACATATGTATTATGCTTGTATGTATGTATTTATGTATGTCTCTAGAGGTAGGGATAATTTTAAGAGGAGATCAGGGATTGATTGAGGGGGATTTTCAAAGGATCAGCATCAGGTCAAAATCAAACAGGATCAATCGTTTCTCCTCAATCAAAATCAGGCAGATCCATCCGCTCTTTGCGTCGATCTCAATCAAAGTCCAGCATCAAATCTCAAAAATCCGAGATCCAGAAGTCAATGAACCAATCAAATCAGAATCAATCGGAATCGCGTCGAAATCAAATCAAGAGATCATCCGATCCAGAAATCAAAGGCTCGCGACATAAAATCAAGAAATCCAGGCAAATCAAAAGATCCAGGATCAGAATCAATCACGCGGTTTCTCAATCCAGGTCAGGACAATCAAGATCATCCGGATCAGGATCGACAATCAAAATCATCAAAATCAGATCCGGACATCGTCGAGATCAATCGAATCCGTCAAAGTCAGATCCTTGCGCATCAAGATCAATCGTCCATCAACAGATCTTTCAATCAAATCCGCATCAAAATCGATCAAACTTTTTATCAACAGATCGACAATCAAAATCCGCATCAAAATCCGTCACGATCAATCAAAATGTCAGATCGGCATCAATCAGGATCAAAATCCGGCAATCGAAATCCGTCAATCATCGGATCAGTCGATCAAAATCAGTCAGACTCAAAATCGTCGATCAGCGTTTTCATCACTTTAAATCAGCGTCAAAATCAGGATCGCGTCAGATCGGATCCGGTCAGTCGGATCGAGCGATCGATCGATAAATCAAATTGATCACGGACGTCCGTCATCAAAAGGAGGAGGAGGGAGAGAAGTGAGATAGAGATAATTAGATGGAAAAGGAGAGAGAGAGAGAGAGAGAGAGAGAGAGAGCTCTTGAGATCAAGGGAGAGAATCGGATAAAGGGATGGAGATAGTGAGAGAGAGGTACAGAGTGTAAGGGATAAAAAATGAGTGAGACAGAGAGATCATACAATTTGTTGATTACTGAAATTTGACCTCCTGATTACTAAAATTTGACATGTTGATTACTAAAATTTGGCTGTCTAAAATTTGTGAGATCTTCCAAAAACTAGAATTTATATTATAACTCATAGAGATCCAAAACCACTCTCAAACATCCTGACACTATATACATGAAATATAATTTAAAGTATAAGAAATTAAATGTCCATATGTAAATTTCATGTATATAGTTTCCATGAAAGATAACAAGAAGAAAGAAAAAAAAGAAGAAAAAAAAATTCAATGTAGACCAAAACGCGAGCGTGTTATAATGTACTCATGTTTTCTCAATGCATTCAAATAACATGAGCTCATTTATATCTTATTTTGGGAATCCCCAAGCCTTAGGCTTAGTATTTTCCTTGGAATACCAACCCAAAGGATTGGAGGGCCTTACCAACAACCAAAGATGTGGTTTTGCTAATTCTACAATATTTCACATAATCAGGTTCGTGCTCACCTTCAAAATTGCATGTGTTTCAATTTTGAACAAATCGAACACCTAGGTAATGTTAGGCTCTCTCTTAGCTATCCAATGATGTAATTTTTTTCACTTTTTGACAATGTTAAGTCTTTGATCTATAATTTCTCTTGTTTATGTGTCTTTTTTTTGGCAAAAAGTAGTCTTTGGTGTTTTTTTCATTATAAAGTAACCGTTCATCGAAATTTCAAATAAATTACATTTTTAGAAACTAGACCCCATTCTACAAATATTAAAAAAAATTCAATTAGTTTCCAAAATTTGTAGGGGTAGCACGGCCAAAATTCTATTTTTCAGGAAGTGTCCACTTTGAAAATTAGTAAAAAATAAAATATTCATTTAAAAAATATTAGATTTAAATCATGCATCAACTACATGTTAGCTAATTTCTCACCGAAGTGATTTTAAAAATACTAAAAAAAAGTTCACCGTGCTCCGTTCCCACAAAAGTTGCTATGTTATGTTTTTATGAAAAAAACAACACCAATTTCTATGGGTCCCTCTTTTGAACCCCTTAATCTCAACCATTTTTGAAATAAATTAGTATTTTAGAAAGTAGACTTGTAGCACTACGATCCTTGTTTTTGTTGCATCTCAAAATTTTGAGTGTAACTATCCTCAATTTCACATCCACGGTCAATATTTCTTGATTTCAAAAAAAAAAAAAAAAAAGTGGTCACTTAAGCCCCCTTTTTAGCCCCCCATATTTTTGCACTTACCTTGGTCATATGTTGATATTCCTGGATTGGACCTTGAGCTTTTTTTACATCACCTTCCACTGTTACCAAATGCCAAACCATATAAACATAAGCTAAGGAAAATGCACCCCCAGATTGCACTCCTAGTCAAAATGGAATTAAAGAAACTCTTGGATGTTAGATTCATATGCTCTATTGATTATGCAGATTGGATATCTAATCTTGTTCTAGTCACAATACTGAATGGTAAAATTAGAGTATGCACGGATTTCAAAGATCTTAACAAGGCTTGTCCTAAAGATGATTTCCCCTTACCAAATATTGGCATCATAGCGAACCTCATTGCTAGATACAAAATGTTATCACTTATGGATGGATTCTTGGGTTATAATTAGATAAGGATTGGTCCTAAAGATCAACCAAATACAACCTTTACATGCGCTTGGGGAAATTTTTGTTGGAATGTTATGCATTTTGGATTAAAGAATACTAGAGTTGCATATCAGAGAGCCATGACTACTATTTTTCATGATTATATGCACATATTTATGGAGGATTATGTTGATCTTCTCTCAAAATATCTAGAACAAATTGGTCACCTAGCAGTCTTGGATAAGATTTTCACATGACTTGAAAAGTACAAACTCAAGTTAAATCCAAAGAAATGTGTTTTTCAAGGTCTAATCAAGAAAAATCTTGGGATACATTGTCTCTCGTATAAGAATAGAGGTTGATCCCATAAAATTAAAAGCTATCTTGGAAATGCCACCACCAACTAATATTAGCTAGTTAAGGAATTTACAAGGAAGATTGCAATCAATCTGTAGGTTCATTGCCCAACTAGCAGACAAGATCCATCTATTTTAGAATTTGTTATGAAAAGGAATTCCCTTCATTTGGACAGAGAAATTTCAAGAAGAATTTGATCAAATCAAGCATTATCTATTGACTCCACCAATTCTTATGGCTTCTAAATTGATGGTAGACATTTGATATTATATGTGACAACAACTACATTAGCACTGGGGGCATTATTAGCACAAAAGGACAATGATGGAAAAGAACGGTCAATCTACTACATCAGTCGTACCTTGGTTGGATATGAGTTAAACTATAGCCCTATTGAATGAGCATGCCTAGTATTTGTATTTGCAACCCATAAATTGAGACATTGCATAATAAACCACAAAACAAACTTTATAGCCAAAATTGATCCTCTAAAGTATCTTCTGAGTAAATCAACCCTAACAGGAAGATTAGCTAAGTGGGTTATGATCTTAAGTGAGTATGAAATTGAATATGTTGATTGAAAAGTAGTAAAAGGACAAGTGATAGTTGATCAACTCATAGATGCAACAGTGAAGGCAGACCATCCTTTAATATTTGACTTCCTAGATGAATCAATCTTTGTCATATAAACTCCAACAACATTGAAACTATACTTCAATGGGTCCTACGTAAGTCATGGTTTAGGAGTTGGTATTTTATTCATCACACCTCCAGGGTATTCCATTTCTAAGTCATTTTTAATAGCATTTTCATGCACTAATAACATAATTGAGTATGAAGCATTAATGACAAGACTTTGAATGGAAATAAAATGGAAAATCAAGGATCTTCAAGTTTATGGTGATTCCCAATTAGTGATCAAGCAGGTCAATGATGATTATGATACCAAGGATGAGAAGCTACTGCCCTACAAGCGCATGGTTGATAGTTTTAGACTATACTTTGAAGCTATTACCTTTGAGCAAATACCAAGAACCCAAAACAAGGCAACTGATGCAATAGCAACAATTGGATCTCTCTTGGACATTCTTAACAATGCATTGCAATATGAGTTCTTGGTAGAATAGTTGTTGGTCCTTGTGTTCGATGTCCCCGAAACTAAATTTGTGTGTGAACTTGTTGGTCTCGAATCTCCCTAGTATAAAGACATTTACAACTATTTGCATGACCAAATTATCCCTCTTGACTTTTCTTCCAACCAACGCAAAACCTTTATCTGAAAAGCCTCTAAATATGTCATCATTGGAGATACCCTTTACCGTCATTTCCTAGATAGCAACCTCCTTCAATGTATCAAATCAGATGAAGCACAAGCATCCTTACAAGAGGTT
This sequence comes from Sequoia sempervirens, assembly GCA_007258455.2. NCBI lineage: Eukaryota > Viridiplantae > Streptophyta > Pinopsida > Cupressales > Cupressaceae > Sequoia > Sequoia sempervirens. The sequence goes on along the minus strand of VDFB02000003.1, from coordinate 174,215,714 downwards.
TATCATGGTATATGTGGAGCTCACTCTGATGGTCCTACCTTAGCTATAAAACTTATGAGGATGGGAAATTATTGGCCTACAATGGTACATGATGCCTATTACTTTGTGAAAAGATGTCACTAGTGTCAAATTCATGGAGATATTATACATGTGCTAGCTCAGGAATTACAGTTTCTCACATCACTATGGCCATTCTCTCAATGAGGGCTCAAGCTCGTAGGAAATATCCATCCCACTTCTGAAAATGGACATAAGTTTATCCTTGTTGCTACAGAATACTTTACCAAGTGGATTGAAGCCATCCCGATGACCTACATTATTGGAAAGAAAATATCCAACTTCATCCTAAATTACATTATATGCCGCTATGGTATCCCATAGTCCATCATTACAGACAATGGTTTCCCTTTTAAGAATCAATATTTCCATGAACTTGTGAAAAAATTCATATCCAACACCATTTCACTACCCCATATTACCCCCAGGGTAATGGTCAAGCTGAGGCATCTAATAATATTATCCTTAAAATCTTAAAGAAGACTATCAATGATGTTGGCCATGACTGTCACCTCCAACTCAATCCTGCTTTATGGGCCTATTGTACCGGTGTTTGCATCCCTACAGGAGCCACTCCATATTACCTTATCTTTAGATTTGAGTTCATACCTCCTATCGAGGTCGAGTTACCATCCCTAAGAGTATCCATGCAAGGATTGATTGATCAAGAAGAATACCGTGTATCCCATCAACATGAGCTAGAGTTACTGGATGAAAAGAGACAGAGTTCCTTAACGCATTTGCAAGCATATCAGAACTGCCTTCAACATAGCTACAATAAGAAGGTCGGACCGAGAAGCTTTGACATTGGTGACTTAGTCCTAAAAGAAAATATAAAGAATTAGAAAATTCGAGAAAAGCCCTTATATCATCACAAAAACATATGGATCGAGTGCTCATAAGCTCTCTACTCCTAAACATGAACTATTTCCTAAGCCCATCAACAACATGCACCTTTGCACGTACTACATTTAATTGAAATTGGTTGGGCCCTTATATCATCACAAAAACATATGGATCAGGTGCTCATAAGCTCTCTACTCCTGAAGGTGAGCTATTTCCTGAGCCCATCAACAACATGCACCTTTGCACGTACTACATTTAATTCTTAGAGTATCCCTTCAAAAAGTCAAAAAGTACAAAATATCAAAAAAATAGTCACCCTGACGAAAACCTAGAAAAAGGCATCTTGGTGACAATAAAAAAAATTAAAAAAAAGATTTTTTTTTTTTAAATAGTAAAGAGAAATAATTCGTCCAAAAGTGAAAATCACTTTGGTGGTGCTTTGGATAAGTAGCATGGTGAAAACCTAGAAAACAGGGACCATGTGTAGTTACTCCTCCATCTATTATCACTCTACCTGATCTTCCATCCCTTACTCATCCATTCACCCATATCATCCACAATAAAGCTTCGCATCTTTTCCATGTCCTGAGAACCACCAACATTTATTATCCTTTGCTTCATAATCATCCTTAGCATTCATCTATTGATTCCCCTTACACAAAATAAGTTGGTCCTACATCTGATTGGGGGAAAATCCTTGACTTATGCCTTCATGGGATCTGATACATGGTACCAGCCTTTTAAAACATCAGAATCCAAAAAAATCATAAAACATCAAAATCCAAAAAAAATCATAAATCATCAAAATCCAAAAAAATCATAAAATATATCCAAATCCAAAAAAATCATAAAAAATCAAAATCCAAAAAGCTCATAAAACATCAAAATCCAAACAAAATCATAAAACATCAAAATCCAAAAAAATATATAAAACATCATCCAAAAAAAATATAAAACATCAAAATCCAAAAAAATCATAAAACATCAAAAATCCAAAAAAAAATCACAAAACCTTCAAAATCCAAAAAACATTAGAAAACTTCAAAACTTCCAAAAATAGAGTCGAAGTCAAAGTCAAAGTCATACTATGTTAGTGTGGTTGAACTACGTTGTCTCTGCACATTTTCTATGTAGGCAAGGCCCTCAATCGATGGGCCCTCAAGACATTAGGTATGTCCTTAGGATTTTGTTGAGTCATATCACTTTTGGTTTGCATCATGTCGAACTACAAGGTCTCTTCATGTATAATGTAGGCAAGGCCATCAATCGATGAGCCCCCAAGGCCCTAGGTTGGTCCTTTGTACAATTTGTCAAGGTTGTTTTTTTCCTTTGTCCGCAAGCAATCATTATTCAAACCAAATCATGAGTTAACAGAAAAACATATCCAACAAATCTTTAATCTTCAATCAATCTTAAATCAATCAATTACCTTATCATTAGTCACTATTAGGTCATTGGTCTTATATCAGAATGGGGAATTACATCACTTGTCTCATTCGGTCTTATCGTTTGTCTTCTATCAGGACGCATCTTCCCTAAGATTAGGAAATGTCTTTGGTCAATCTTGTCATTCACCTTGAGCAAGATATGTCTCTCTTGTAGCTAGGTGTTTATCAAAATGGTCAATTAGTCAACTTTATCAGATGTGTTCCTTGCCTTAAGCATGATATGTCTTTCCTGAAATTAGGCATTGTCACATCGATCAATCATATCAATCACACTTTATCAAATCAATTCACGTTCATCACTTGGTCAATCAATCTTGTCATCTTGGTCAATTAACCCTACCTTATTTAGGAAGTGTCTTTCCTGAAATTGGGCATAATCAATCACATTAGTTAATCAACCTTTGTCAGCCTATCAATCAACTTTGGTCAAGCAATCAATCAATTGGTCATCTCAGTAATCTTGGTCAACCTAATCAATCAATCTTATCAATACTATCAGAAAACATTATCTCTTTGGCAAACACATTGTTGGTCTGAGTTTGTCTTATCTTTTTTGGTTTTTGGTCATGTTACTAGCTACCTCAAGGATTTCCTATCATGGAATTAGAGGGGTGATGATGGATCACGATCTCTTTTCTTTGCTTGTTGTCTATGGTTTGTATTTGCAAAAATAATGGGATAATTGGGTCCTTAGTATGAGTTGAGGCATTCCTTGTATTTTTCCTTTGTCTTTTGACTACTTGTCTCTCACAAATGGTCATCTTGCACACTTTGGTCTATGTCATACCATGGTGTTTTTTCTCCATTTGCAACAATTTTGATGCCTGATGATGATAAACATAAAAGCATGAAAGTCTATCCTTTGTCATTTCCCATTTGACATCTCATTTTCTTTCCCATTCTCCATGCTAACATCCATCCCTTTCAAGCTAACATTTCTTCTCTCCACATCTTAACAGAGTCTTGTGACACACAAAAAATATCTAGAATACAAGATCATGTTAGGAAACATTATAGAAAGCATCACTATCATAGAGATCATCATCATAATAGGACACACATATTTGCATGAGAAAATACAAAAACATAGAGTGCATCCATATCGCATTATCATTTCATCACATAACCAATCATGACATTGCATTTTACATTATGATCACAGTTCATTTCCATTTATTACATTTTATATATATTGCATGTTACTTTTCATATACATCGCATAACATTAATCACATTATTGTATACCATGTTTTGCATTCACATTACACAATTCTAAATCATCATATGCATATCCTATAGGAATCACAATACATCAACATTAATTGCATTCACATCTCACATCACATCATAAAATAAAGTCATCCATATTGCATTTATAATCCATACATATCATAAAGGCATGAACATCCATAACATAATCATAAATGCATAACCATCTATCATATCCAACCATCACATGATCATATAGAATGCATACACATCATAAAAACATGAACATAAATAGCATAACATAATCATAAACATAAGGCATAATCACATAGGACTGCATATCATAAATTTCCACCAAAACTAATATCATATATCGCTCAAAAATATGTATCATAATACAATGTCAAGATGTATCATATCTAACAAAATGGAGCTCGTAGGCTTGATAATCAAAATATAGTGTCATAACATAGATGTCAAAATAGGCTCTAGCCTGAGTTTCCTTGCTCCCCTAACCCTGATGCATCCCTGTCCTCTCGTCATGGTGAACCTAGAGACCAATGCTATGAGGTAGATGACCTATCATATGGCATGGATCATCTTGGACTTGATATCTCCCCACTCTATGACCTGCTATGGGAGTGCTTGTTATGAGACCTACTATGTGATATACTCTGGGATCCACCTGAAATCTGTGAGAAGCTCGACTCTCTCCTCTCTAGCGGTACTACCCTCTCATATAGGTCCCTATAGTATTGCATCCCCCTACTAGCCCTAGCTTACTCCCATGCAACATCTACTAGTGACCCACTGCATTTCACTATAAAATATAGCATCCTCTAGTCTGTCTATTGCTAACTAATGATGGCTAAGTCCCTCTTTGTCTAGAGAGTGTCTCTCTCAGCCTTTAGACCAACCCACACTACTGTAAGTGCCCTCATCTCTACCCCTAATGACTAAACCGGTGCCTATAGGGCAGCCATCCTCTAATCCACTATCTCATCCTCAGCTCTGACCCTAACCTCCTCTAACCCCTCCTTGACATCTACCCCCATAACAATCCTCTCTTGGAGGAATCTCTCCACCTCTCCCATCATTAGATCATTCACATGCTCCTCTCACCTCTCCTCTGCATGCTTCTCAACCTCCATCATCTCCACCTCTTGGTGACCTACCTCAAGAGCTGGCATCTCTACCTATCGCTCTCCCTCCTCCATCATCACTTCCCTAATCACCCTCTCCTCATGCTGCTCTCCCTCATCCACTAAATTCTCCCCCTCCTCCTCATGGATTGGTGGCAACATTTTTTCCTCCCATTGTCTCCCATCTCTCCACCTCCTATGTCGGTATCCTCCTCGACCCCCCTGACCATCCCCTCTAGCATCTCCTCTGTCTCCCCATCCTTCGTCTCCTTTCCCTCCACCCCTATGTTCCCTATCTCCTCTCTAGCCTTGCAAGCCCCTCCCTCTATGCTCTATCCACACTGGCTACTCTAGATCTATATATGGACTGTGCGTATGAACCAACCACTAGGCATCATACTCTGGCGTTGTGCCTGCATTTGCATCACCCCCTGTCCATCCCCACTATACTAGTTGTAGACCATCAATATCCTACTTGGCATTAGTCACCGATATCATCTATCCCCATGGATGCACCTCTCAAGATGACCATGCAACCTAGGATGTACCTACAGGAATTCCCTGTCTCTCTCTGAACTGTCATTTGACATGCTCTAGCAAATACATCTCTGTGATGTGTTGTGATTGTACTATCCTACCAATCAGATACCTGGGTTGCTAGCACCATGGAAGATGCCCATCCTCACCCACCCACAGATCACAATCCTTGTAAGGCCTCCAGACGAACCTCACTAAGGTGTCAATCCCATGTCTCTAGTATCCATTGTCTCCCACATGTGTCTGTGTGATGGCACCCCGACATAGAAATACCTATGGAGAACCAACTCCTAACTATCATGCCACTGACAGTCAGAACACTGCTATATACTCCCATGCCCATATCATGAGTAATGTAACCCCACAAATCATGCTCTGACCACCTTTGTATGCAATTTCATGAAGCTATTAGTAAAGCATGCCCAATAAATATTTCCCCTAGGCATAAACTATCTCATCTTGTACCATCCTGGCTAGTACCTCTCTCCATCTCACTAGAAACTTGTGACTCCTACAATCTGGAATCATCACACTAGTAATCAATGTACACATCACACAATCAAATCTATTGTATCACTCTGCTAGGGTCTACTATCTGATCTTGTACCCATGGATACTAAGCTCTTACTCGTCCACATAACCATAGAAGGCATAAATGGCCTGTAGTCCTTGCACGGGGTCATATCATACTCGCTATTCATGAATAGGTAGTCACAAAATCTTGCAAACATCCTCTAATGTCACAATGTCCTCTCTAGTTGGAAAATGAAAAGTACATGTCTCAAAGTGCCACCGCTCTCCCAACACTATCAACATGCCCTTATTTTCCCTGATAATGCCCGCATATAGGTCACATAGAATAACCCCAGATCTAGAAGAGCCTACCTCTCGACATCATCCAGTTGATCCCACAATCAAAATGTCTTTGGTCATTACTCCCGAGTGTAAATAGGAGGTATTACAACCTGAAGTCATCACAAAAGTCATCAAATCAATCTAAAGTCTTCATTTGACCTATTGGACCTAAATTGTATAGGTCACTTTATCCTAAACTAGGGAAAAAAATTCATCAATCAATTGCATCATTCTGCTTGTCAATTGCATCACAAAAATTCTTAGCATCACTAATCTTGCACATGCATCACTCCATTGCAATCGTGTCATTTATTTGCACATGCATCATTTCCAATCACACTTGCATCACTAAATCTTGATTATGTCATTCCCATTCGCATATGCGACTCATAAATCAAATGTGGTGCACCCTTCAGATGTGTCACACCGCAACCATCCTTGTCCTAAACCTATGCAATTGTGTAATGATGATGCAATTGCGGTGAACAGCTTCACCTACGCCACTTGCGCATGCAATTTCATCACACGTCATGCGACGTAATTTCTTGCTAAATTTTTCCCTAGCTAAAATGCACAAAAATCAAAAAAATCACAAGGCGGGTTTCAAGTACTTATAGGGGCAAGCACTCCCTTAGAACAAAAAAACTTTGTGGATGTGGTATCCTCTATGTGCAACATTTGGAACCGGTGACATCTCCTCAACTTTCTTCACCCAAAGCTCCTAAGATTTCTAAATTTGGAATGCACAAATGACTCATTTTCTTAATCAAGTTCCTATTTATAGCCTAAAAATTAGGGTTTCCACTTGGCATGTGTATTGGGCGCACTCTTGGACAAATTTGAACCTATTTTTGATCCCCTTCATGACCTTGAAAATTATTTTTCGTTTGCACCATCAAACTTGTGGCTATCAAACTGACTTATCAAGACAATTTCCCAATTTTTTTGAAAATTTTCAAAATTCTCTCAAGGGGGCACACGTCTACCCTGCTTTCACCAGGGCATATTTTGACTGAATTTCTTTAACACAACATGATAAACTGCATTATTTCAAAGAGGGGAAAAATGTAGACAGTAAAATGTCTTGATCTACGAGCTTCATTTTTCTTGGTCTTCTTCTTTGCATAATTTAATAATTTCAATTATTTAATTATCTTTGATCATGTTCCTCTATTAATTAAATAATTTTAATTTTAATTATTTAATTAATTCACCTCCTAACCTCTACTATGATCAATTAAATAAATTTAATTACGTCACTAATCTCCTTTTCTTCAATAATTAAATAAATTGTTATGTATTTAATTATTTACCTTTTACTATTCATATATAGTAAAGTAATTATTATTAATTATTTGTCTATTCATTAATCTTTTAATTCTTCTATAGTCAAATAAATTTTAAATTATTTGACTATCTTTTGACATTTCTTCCCCATTAAATAATTAATCCAAATTAATTATTTAATTCAATTTCTCTATTTCCTCCTATTTAATCAAAATGGTTGCATAGATCATTTTAATTAAATTCCCACTTTCTTTTTCCTCAAATAAATAATTTAAATAAATTATTAATGCCTCCACTTGGTCAAAGATTCCTTCTCATCAATTAAATGATTTAAATTTTTTATTTCTCCATGTTATCTCCCTCCACTATCTCATTTTCAAATATCAATCATCGATTGACTTTGGTCTCTTCTTGATCTCAACCCTTCATTTTGTAACCTCCACTTCTCTATGTTGCATGTCCTCTCAACCATCGATCTTGGAATCTTTCTAGATGCTCGATCTCATCTATCCATTCAAATGGTTGTCTATAAAAGAAGCCTTCCTCCATTTTTGATTTAACCACTTATCTCTGACTTGCATACTTATTGTTTACATGTATTTTCATATGCAATTCATGATCTAAGGGAAACTTGCAAAGGTAGCTTGAGGAGAGACAAGAGAAGTGATTCAACTTCAATATGGGGAGTGCATTGTTTGTTTACTTTGATTTTACTCCTTTATTTTGATTATTTTCTCTTTTTTCGATTAGATTTCTAGCTTAGATAGTGGTGTGGTTGTCACTTAATCTATGCTAGTAGAGATTTCCCATCTTACAGTAGCAACAAAGGACCCTTGTTAAAAAAATCACATTTACCACTTAGTTGTTCAAACCCATTCAAGACTTGGATAAAAAGGAACCTTGGATTTGATTCCTACAAGGATATCTCGTCATTTCTAGATAAGTGGAGTATCTAGAATTTTAATTGAAGTTGGTTGTGCTAAAATCATCATTAACAAGTTTGAGGGCCATGGATTTGGTCACAAATTTGTATAGAATATTGCATAGTGTGATGGGATTAAATTGATAAAATCCCTTCAAATTGTATAAATTAGGGGCAAGAGTGAGGAAGGTATAATTCATGCCCCTCAACATTAAATTTTGTTCTTTGCATTCCTCAATCACTTGTCACACAATCAACCCTACTACATCCTAGAATATTTGGAAAAACTTAGCTTAGCGGTCATTTGAGCAATGAGCCTTCCTAGGCCCAAAGGAAAAGGTAGCATTCCAAATTTTATCAATAGAAAAAAGGTTTCATAAGTACTAGGTTAATTTACCAAATTTGAGTTGAGATTAAGCATATTGCTTTCAACTACCTCACAACTTAAATGCCTAACCCCTACCAAATATTTGAAAAATAGAACCTAGAACTTGTGTTTGTAGATAGATGGGAGCATTTAGTATTCTTCTCCCCTTTCTTAAGACCACTTCACCATGCACTTCTACATTTAGAAGGTCTATTCTACTTTGTTCCAAGCATTGAGGAAGTCCACCAATTTCCTTTCCTTCTTCTTGAGCCCCATCAATGAACCCAACTAAGTGAGGTTTAGCTCCACATCCTCTAATTCATCTTCACATTTATGGTTTTCCTCAAAGATATCTCCCATAACCCTATGGTTCTAGTCTTTTTCTCTTCAATCAAATTCAATTTCTTCTATAAGATGAACCTTTTGCACCTCTTAACATATATCTACCATTTTCTAGATTAAGGAGAACTACTACGTATGTAAACTCTAAATAAATTAATAATGATATTTTTTAATATAAAAATGACAAACTTAACTATATTAACCCAAATTTTGTAGAGAGATTAGTATGGACAAATTATTAAAATTAATTTTTTTTCTATGTTTAAACTTTGAAAGTGCATTAGGGTACATACATAGTTCAACAACCTATTTTTAATTTTAAAGTAGGCTTCTATAGTTCCCACTTCATTATGGATGTTGATACAATGGAAATAATTACACTTATTTAATCAATTGCTTAATATTTTTAGCAAATTTATCAATATGTAGGTAAATCATTTGAAGGTACAAAGTGGTGATTGTGAGGTGGAGGGTAGATTAATGGAAATTAGTGTAAGAAAGGGTAAAATAGAGATGAATAGGAATAAGATTGTAAGGAAAGTCTAACATAGGAGTATGCCACTTGTTAACATTATCTAACAAATCTATTCATATTTAACTTAAGGATAATAAGATCATAATAAGTAACACACTCTTATGTTAGGCTTGGATCACAACCTTTTCCTATCCATCTCTAGTCTTCCCCCATTTTAACCAATTTTTATGTATTCATTCCCTACCTCTAGATCGCCACCTTATCCCTTCATATTATTTCTATAATATGTGGAATTAATCTAGGTCAATCCTAAGGAGAGTGTAAATGATCCCTAAATCCCATGACACTAAAATTAAATTTAAAATTTATTGTTCCCTTTTATTAGTCATGGTGAGTCAAACTAGTACATGTTTTATGCAATATGTTGTCATGGTTTTATAAATATTCATTGTGCACCTAAACTTATGCCAAATATGTGAGGATAAATAAATAAAAATAATTATAGAACACTTCAATTTTAAATGCCAACAAAGGAATCAAATTTGCATCATCATATAGCTCATTTAATGTTTCCAAATGTTATCTTTGATCTTTATCATTGTGATTAATTTAGTCTACCAAGGGGTTTGGCATAGTAAAATCCATTAACCTATTGAGTTGCCAAGCTCCTTAATAGTGTCTCTAGATACCACATTGACTTCTCAATTATCTAGTAGGAAAAGGTGAATACATTCTCAATTACCCTTTCTATTAGATTAATTCCATGCAATGTATATTAGTTTCATGTGTTAAATCAAATTCACAACAATTAGGAACAATCATATAGGACACAACATTGATCCATAAACTTGTACTTGTATTAATTTAGACTGTCTAATATTTATTAGATTGAGATAAACAATTTTATAATATTAGTGAATAATTTCAAAATAAAATTCACATCATTTATCCATCATTTATTCTATCTATTTAACTATCACATTTATTTTAACTCTATTATCTATCTATTTTTATTATCTAAATGAATTATGTAATGATTACATTTATTTAATGAATAAGTGTAATGAAAACTTACAAATGAATATACTAATTTAAGTGCTTAACAAATTAAGGGATTTGTAGTAATAAAAAAAATCAAGTAATATATTGGCATACCATGTTGATATCTAAAAAAATATAGACATAAATCTTTTTTTTTCCAAAAGATATTCCATAAAAGATAATGGAGTATTCATTAATTTTCACATAGTAATCTAAAATGGATTATTGATTATCTCTTAAGTTTCTTATATTTCAATTATGGACATTTTGAAATCAATTAACTAGTTAGATTTGAACCAATAGAGGACATAGAAAATGATCAAAGAAATTCAAGAAATTTATTTATTCTGATCTGGTCACGTGAGTAGTTTATATGGTTTTTAGGTTAATCACAAGTGAGAAATTTATAAATATTATAATTATTTTGTTCATCTAACATAATTTGTTAATAATTATTCTGATTGATTTGATATTTTAATGTCAATATGCCAGCAAAAACCTTTACCACTTACACAAAGAAAAAAGTTGGAGACTTTAATTTTTATTTAAGATAAATACTTTTGACCAAAATTATGACTGAAAGAAGACAAACCTTAACTCATTTATCCTAGCCCAAGTTTTTAAAGTAACAAATTAATGGTATTTTAAATCTGTAACATCTAAATACTGTTTGAACATAGATATGTGCTTGTAAAGAATACATATTAGGAGTTCAAAACTTAAAAACAGGGTACATCCGATAATTTTAAGATTAAAATTCAAAAAAGTGGGCAAATAACTAAAATTTAAATAATGGGGCACACCCTGGTAATTTCTTTGAAAATCGGAAAAACGGTGAAAATGACGTTGTATTGAATTTCCAGACAGATCTAACGTCTCACGTGAACCATGTATACTGGGTAAAGAAAAACATACTGTTTGCATGAAAGAACACATATTACAACTCAATCTTGGTATAACTCTACTCATTTAATAAACTATTAACTAATTCCGATTTCTAAAAGTTAAATCCCCTGCAACCAGCCAGATAGCAGTCATGGGTTACTATGGAGAAGCTGAGGTAAGGTTTTGTTGGGATACATTCAAACTAGACTCATTAACTGCAACTGCGTTAGGCCAGCACTGGTTATTGCAGTCCTCTGAGAAATCTGTTGTACCAGGCCCGTTGTACAGACTGCAGTTGCACAAAAAGTTTCCAGGTGGACACTGTAACAGGTCTCCCTTCAGCTTCACCAGAATGACCATTGACACCAACAAGATATAAAATGCCAATCTCAATCTGCTCTCTGTCATTTCTTCTCTCTCTGCAATAACAAGATTATCATACTGCGGTTAATTAAATAATTGGAAAAGGAAAAAACGTGTATGGTAATATCTGCAATAACAAGAATATCATACTGCGGTTGATTAAATAATTGTAGAAAAGAGAAAACTTGTATTGTAATATATGTGTATCAAAATCAGGCGAGCAGAGACTCACACACTTGTTTGACAAGAGGTCTGCTTAAAAAAATCAAGAATGGAAGAGGTGCAGAGGAATTTAATGATTTGGTTTGGTCGAAAACTGACTTACCGACTTCAATCGACAGTTGTGGCGTTGGCCACGTTGGTAGATTCTGATGGCAAAGTGTATATTTGAGCGTGTTGTATTGTGGCCAAGTTCGTTATAATATGTAGGTGATAATTGTCTAATCTGTTAGTGCCTCTTTTTATATTCCTCGAAACAATATTTTAATCGCTTTATTTTTGTTTCTTTTTCAAATGAAATCTTTTATTCGCTTCAGAATAAGTAGTTGTGGAGGACACGTCAATTTTATTCCATTTTTCTGCCGGTGGCTTTCCACGGATGCAAATTTGACAAAAATAATTCATTACAAAATGGCTTAAAAGCAACTTTATTTAAACTGTGGGTTCCATTTTTTATTGTTTTTTCTATTAACTATATATATTTTTAATGTGGGTCCCATTTTTATTGTGAGATTAACTGATTTGAGAGGACTATGAAATCTTCTCATTAAAGAAAATAATAAAAATGGATGTGAAGTCTGCTCTCTTGAATGGAGAACTAGAAGAAGTATACATGGAACAAACAGAAGGATTTCACTTGTCAGATAAACCAAACATGGTCTGCATATTGAAGAAGACATTATATGGATTGGAGCAAGCTCTCAGAGCTTCGTATGCAAGGTTGGATAAGTATTTGATACAACAAGGATTCAATAAAGGTACCGTAGATAGTAATCTTTACTTCAAAGTTGAAAAAGATCAAAGCTTGATTGTAGTTGTGTATATTGATGACATAATTTTTAGAGGAAATGAAGCTATGTGCAAGAATTTTGTAGAAGAGATGCAAAAAGAGTTTGAGATGTCTATGTTTGGGAGATGAATTTCTTCCTTGGGCAACAAATCAATCAAACAAACAAAGGTATATTCATTTCACAATTAAAATATGTCAAAGAAATGTTGAAGAAGCTTGGAATGGAAGACTCCAAAACGGTATGTACCCCTATGGTTACTGCTTGCAAGTTGAGCAATAATAATGAATCTCCTAAGGTTGATCAAAGCAAGTACACATCAATGATTGGTAGATACTAAGTTTGAAGCTCAGCAATCCCGTGAAACATGGAAACACCTTCGAGCCTGTGGGTTGCTCATGTTGAAGGTGAATCTCCAAATTGTGGGTTGGTTCCCCTTTTGATCTCCTAGAATCAATTGACTTGTGTGGGAAAAGGGAGAAAGATTAATATATGAAATTGAAGGAAACTTAAATGGTAAATTATTTCTAGGAAGTGATGCACCAAAGAATACTACTATGTAGACTTATTCACAACTCAACTTGGGCACCTTGATCACAAAAATATTTCACTAAAAGGCTTTGTTTAATCTTTCCTTACTAAAGAAAATAGGGTTTTCACAAATTAAGAGAAGAAATAAACTTAAGAGCACAATCAATGACCTGTGATAAACTGCTATTGTGTACATCCACCAGCAAATGAGACAAAAATTTAAAAGTTTCTAATTTAAAATACCTTAAACTTGCATCAAGTCATTTAAAAGAGACAAAACACCAAAAATTGTGAAGGTAAACTCTTTTTCTATTGAATATCCTGAAGGAAACTCTATAAAACTAAAGGGTATGTGCAGGATCATGATGGGCTAAAAAGTGGCAACATGAAAAAAGTAGTGTTTTTCAATCACCAAAAAAGGCAAAAATCTCGAGTTGACTTTTTTTTGGGTTGGTGTCAGTACATTGCTCCATAGCAATGCCCAAGCCAAAGTTCTACAAATCGGATATCCGATTCAAAATGGATATCCAATTGAAATCGGATATCCAATTTGTATTGGATATCTAATTCGTGTCTAATATCTAATTTAAAAAACATTTTAAAATGTAATATTTTGGTGTTCTAAATCGGATATCCGATTTTTGCACACATAGACCCAAGAGTAATTAGAAGGTGGAGGGTGTACAAGAGAGAGAGAGGGAAAGGGAGAGACAGACAGAGAGACAGAGATACAAAGAGATAGAGAGACAAAGACAGAGACAGAGAGATAGAGACAATGACAAAGAGAGGGGGAGAGAGAGAGAGGGAGGGAAAATGAGAGAGAGAGAGAGAATTAGGAAGGGGAGAGGTAGAGAGAGAGAATTAGGAGG
>VDFB02000003.1:174149555-174200532 GCA_007258455.2 Sequoia sempervirens | reverse complement strand
AGAGAGAGAGAGAAAGAGATAATATTTAAATATTTTATATGTTAGTAATATTAATTAGTTATATAATATTAATATATACAATAATATATATATACATTAACTATAATATAGAAATAATATTTAAATATAAATAATAATATAATATAATATATATTATATAATTAGCGAAGACTATCACAAATTATATATTATATATTGCATTATAAACTATATTGTATATTCTAAACTAGATATATTAAAATAAAACTATAAAATATTTATTGCATTTCAATCATATTATAAAGTGTATAACATTTTTTTTTTTAAATCATATTAAACCAAATCGGATATCAGTTCCAACAGATTCATTAGTTCTGACACAAAATTTATTGCCTAGGTATTAGCCTTGGGCTTGCTTTAGAATTTGGCTAGGACATGCCAATCCTAAGAAGTCAACACAAAAAATGTGTTTAACAACTTACCTTGTTTTCTAGACTTCGCCCATGTGGCTAACAACTTTTTTTTTAGCCAAAATTGATGAAGCGAAAAGGGTTTGAGAGGAACTCTTAGCTTTCCACCAATATAAATGTTTTACTTTGAATTTAATAAATAATTATTATTCATTTTCTATTAGAATTACAACTAAAGTCTTAATTGATAGGTTGATTGAAAAACATCTATAACTTTCAAATGGTATCATATTTTTGAATCAAAACATGTCACATTCTATAACGCATACTATAGGATTAAAAAAAAATGAATTTCATGAAGTTTTGACCAAGTTAAGGTGGTCAGACATACGAGTTTTTATATTTTCTAAAAGTTGTAATAAGAAGATCATAATTAATTATTTACTTGGAAAAAAATTACAAAGAAATATGCATCACATCCAAACATGAGTCCTCTACTTATATCTAAAATATTATAAAAAAATATTATCATTTTAGTGTGGTTAGGGTGGTCAGACATATAGCTACTTCTTATTTTTTCCCTAAAATTTAAGTACTACTGCATTGAAATTTCAAATTTTCACCAAATAGTCTTTTGTTTTTTTTTTTTAAAACCTAGTAGTTTAGAAACTACATTCAATTTTTCATAGATTCTATTCTTACATATTTTTGAAATAATATAGATAACTTATTCAAATTTTTATGTCAAGTTGCCTAACTCTGATTTTTCTGAATTTTCATTGCCACTTAAGGGCCTATTTTTTCCATGATGATCCTGCACATACCCTAAAAGAACAAACTGTTGGAAATGAAGTACTACTGTATATAATCTAAAAATAATGAATGTTGAGTTACAAGTCTTTCCAATCTCTCTGCTGTGTAAAAGAGTAATGGAAGCAAGAATTGAGAAAAAGACAATCTTTTCTCAATATATACAAAAAGTAACTCCAAGAGCTAGGGAGGTGGATGAAGCAACTAACTGGAAGTGAAAAGTATCTTCAAAAACCCTCTCATGAGCAAAGATGAAAATCCATGAAAGGGGGCCCACAACTGGTGTAAACTGTACTCAAACAGTAGCAAACTCCTCCTACATGATAATCGACCCTAAAAGGCTCCTCAAAATGCTCCAACTGAAAATGATTCTTTGAAACCACAGTTGAACTCCACTTGTGCTTCTTGCATGATTTTTGGGAAAAGTGAACTGCTTGATTAAATATTAAAGATAATCAGTTGTGATTGTTTTATTATTTAACATGTAAAATATCTCCTTTTTATGCATCACATGGTAAATATTAAGGTAATTAATAAAATATTACCTTTAATATTTAATTACATAGTTTATTTTATCTAAAATCGTGCAAAACCACAAGTGAAGTACTCCACTAGAACATGCAATAATATCACATTCTAAATGATAACCTTAAAAGCAATACTATCCATATTCAAACTCACGGGCTCCCTAATAGTGATTAGGTCTATTGACTTAAGAGTCAAGGCCATGAAATCTTTGAAATGTAATGATTTATCTAAAATCATGGTCAAAAATACCCATCAGAGAGTAAAAAGCCTCTAATCCTAAAATCTCCCTCATTCTTCACTTTGCATCGTTTTGGAAAAGAAACTCTGCTATGTCGCCATGGTGGATAGCTAGGGTTTTGATGGCTCGAATCTCTTTATTTTCTATTGCTTATGGGTGATTTCCTGAGATATTCCTGCAAAAAATAACATGGTAAGTATTTCATTATTACAAAACTAATTATTGAAACACTTTTTTGGCCTTTACAGCTGCGAATTTTGCTTAATTTTTTGATGTATTTTTCCATGTCTTTACTTCCTATTGATACTTCTCCTATTTGAGCCGCCATTGGAGAGCCTTTGAAGCTTTCTTTATTCTTCTCAAGGATTTTTCTACTACAGACTGGTCACGCCCACAAAAGGATATAAAAGTCACAGCATAACTAAATCTAGGAATAGGACATTCCAACAGGCGACTAACATCTTCTCATGGTCGTTCATTTACTTTGTCAAACCAGGGGACGCATACTTGAAATGGAGCAGCACGGTATGTGCACTAAGAACTAGTTTCCAGTCACCATCTATAGAAAACAAATACTTAAAAGTAGTGCAACGTAAAGCTTTTTATCTTAAACACAACTCGGCTAAAACAGAAATCATAGCAGCTATTATTAAAGGGAAAACTATGAACTGGCCTTATGCTGCAGGAACAGACACAAGGATGGATTCTTGATGCTGCAGGAACAATACAAGGCTGAGTTTGCGTTGAAATCTACAGAAATAGATTCTAACTAGTAATCAACATGAAATGAATAGTTAACTACAACAACTTGCTACATAATACTTACTAAGTGGGCCCCCTTAGCAAGCATCAACTAAATTACACAAGAAGTTGACTCAAAGCTTCATCGAATTTTATTCATACTCAGAACCAAGATACATCAATTACTCTGTTTGAGATAAAAATTAACATAGAACTATATTGCTTATTCAACTTAATTTTAACACATAGTGTTTCATCCTCGTTCACTCACGTAGGAGGAACGATTATTTAAATGAAAAAGGCAACTAACTAACTAACAGAGGGAGTCGTGATCATAAATACATTCTAAATCCACAGAACAGATATTCATAAATGAAAGTCTATCTGCTCAACGCGACCCAGAGAGAATATAGCATTACAAACTCCCTAGATCAAAGGACCGTTTAAGCTTCCTCCCAAAGATTCGGTCAAAGAGTTATTACTGGAACAACTTCTTCAATAGAGCCAAGATTCTTTGCGCTTGATCAGCTCCTGCTCCCTCCAACAACCTGCAATAAGTGACAGAGGAGAAATAAAACATACACACAAGTGACACGACATCCATTCATTAATCACACGTTAATCCTATTCCATTATCCAAAATCATAAGCATACATCAGCCATGGGGGAGGTCAAAAAGGTAATTAATAAAGTTGTCAAGCTACAGGAATATGGAATTCGTTGCTACAGGATACCACCCGAAAAGTCTTTAATCAACAGGTTTAAACAACTATTAATAACAAAAGTAAGAGTATCAAAAGTTTCAAACTATGAGCATATTTAAGGCTCATCATTCTGCCCCCTACTTATCGTAATGTTGGTCCTCCAGCATTGACTTTCCTTGTTGTTTCCCTAAAATTTGTTGGAGCAACATGACCCTGCAGTGAAGTTCCAAACTTGAAGTAAAAACCTCGAGTAAACTGCCATCTTTCAAATATGCGGTTTTCTATTTCTTCATTGATTTCCTTGGCTTGGTAGGGATAGAGCGGCCACATTAAAACTGGGGGTTGGAAGGTCAGTGGAATCCATAATTCAAATCTGCTTTGCAAACCCAGTTGCATGTACCTTTTTGTTCTCCTGAGTGCTGCTGTGAAGTTCAAAGGGTTGTGAGGCTCTGTCTTTCTTAGACCAACCGTCAATCTCTCCCACCTTGTCTCAATCCTGGAAGAGGCGAGTTTCCAAAATGTATATTTCTGCTCTTTGAACTCACTGTATACATGTTGTCTAATGTCAAAAATTTTCTCTCTTTCCTTAGTGTGATTCCATCCATAAGTAACTTCAAGCCAGGTTCTTAAAACTGTGCGTGGGTCTGAACTCTCAGCTCTTAGAAGAATAGGTTCATCTCTTTCTGCTTCTTCATATGTTTCCAATTGTCTCCCATAATTGACCTCATTTGCAACCCAAGACATAAGTGCTCTTAGATGGATATCACCTATATAAAGGAGTGGGTTCCATTCAGTTTCTGCAGGAATTAAATAATCATGTAAATAAAGTTCACACATGGAGTTTTTCAACCAATTAGGGGCCACTTCATAGGCATCATAGAATTCCTTGGCTGTTTTAATATCGAGATCCAAATTTCTGGAGATCCTCATTAGTTTGAACCAAAGAAACTGTTCCTTGAGGCACATTGCATATACTTTGGGTGGTGGCCTACACTCCATTATCTTTCCAGTTATTTTCATCATTTTATCCATTTTCTTCTGCATATCTTGAATTTCTTTCTTTTGCCTTTCAATTTCCCTTTGCAGCTTTTTTTTTCCTCTTCCCATAAACTTTGTTGGACTTCAGTTTTGGCGAGATGGAAAAAACATAAAGTCTGAAATGACACAGGCTTCCACTTAATTCTCAGAAATTCCAAGTATGCAATCAGTAGAGTCCTTTTATACACAACTAAATCTGTGCAAACTTTAGTGGGCAATGGATTATCATAGGGTATTTCAAGCAGTTCAAGCACACCTTCTTCTTGTTGTAGGACAAAATCCTCTTGCTGCAAGATGAAGCCCTATTGCTGCATGGGAGAAGATTGTTCTTCCTCAGAAATTTTCTCAGCCGCACAAGCCAAGTCATCCAGACTCAGCATTTTCCCCTTATCAACATTACTGGGTTGTGCTGCCTTAGGAATAGTAGAGGAGCTTTGTGGAATATTTGCAGACATATCCAAGGATTTATCATGACCTGATTTAGCAGAGTCCTCCAATATTATGATAATTTCTATTTGAATGGAGGTTGTAGTAGGCTTAGACTGTTTTCTCAATGAACTCCTTTTTGGTAGTTTTTCAGAAGGAGCAGCAGCAAAGGATGCTTCCTTAGCAGTTCTCTTCCTAGCTAGTCTTAAAGATCTAGACTCGGCAAGGGAAGAAGATATTGAAATTGGAGTATTAATGGGTGTTGCTGCAGGAGAGACAGAGACAGGGGAAGACTCCGTAGGAGAGGATGAGGTAAAAAGTTTTTGTCTTTGAGTATGTGGGTCCGACTCAGGAGTCTACCCTACCCCAGATGACTCACCTACAATTGTCTTTCCTTTTTCTCTCCTAGCGGTAGACCTTGTTTGCACACCGGTAGAGGACGTTGGTATAGAAGCTGCAGGACTAGGCGTTGCAGGAGCAACAGATTTTTGCTCTGTTTCTGTACTTATGGACTCAATTCTCATTTTCTTTCTTCTAGGTTGTGTAGGTACTTCCCTAGGGGGTTCAGGTGGTTGAAGACCTTTTCAAGCAACAAACTCATGCTAGGAAAGAGGTGAAACATCCCTTAAAGATCGCTCAGTCAAAAGTTTTATTAGGGCATGATGTGTGATAGAGTTTTCTTTACCCTTTTGGGTTTCGTGTGCACTACTTTGCAAAAGGTTTAACAAAAAATTTGGAACATTCACTACTAATCCATGTCTCATATGACTTAACAATTTGAAATGATATGAATGTAGGTAAGAGAAGCGCCCTTCACAAGTTAAATACCTGATAACAAAGATGGTGTATTCGGAGTATGGATAAGGCAGGGGAATTCTTTTGCACCCTTGCTTTGAGATTTCCAAAGGCCCATCAGTTGGTAGGGTAAACTCTGCCCTAGGATAGATAGCATCCCTTCCAACAGGGAAATTTTCACCAACTGCCGGTAATCTAGTAACTTCTGCAATTCTTTTCTCTGTCACAGCCACTGCCAAGCCCCATACCGTAGCCTCATTTTCTAAAAATATTCTTAAGAATTTGCCTGCAGCCTCTTCATCAAAAGAATCAATTCTCAAGAAATAATTTAACCATCCACAATTGGTGAATGCTTGCATTAACTGAGGATCCTGTATCAACACCTCATGAGCCATAGGCTCGTGCCTCACCAGTTGGCCACCCATGATAAAAAATCCTTAAAACAAAAACTCAGACTAATGCTGAAAGCTTGAAAAAGACTCTTCTTCCTTACTACACTTCCTTTTCCTTACCAAGAATAACAACTAGACATTTGCATAAAATAATTTTAATAACTACTTAAACTAAGTAGTTAGCCTATTCTTAGGATATGGCTTCACAATCGTACTTTAGAAAGTACAAGAACATAACTATTTTGGCAAACGTAAATTTGGTAGAGGAAAATTTAAAATTAGAATACCCCCGCCCCCTACTTAGCATTTGACATGTGTCCTCACATGTGCAGGGTGATAAGATTAAAGCATGCAATTGTGGCTGATATATACATTACAATTAATGAATAAATAGAAAGAATAAATTATGCGATAATGAAAATATTTCACGTACCTTGAATTCAGTTCTCGGGCATGCCGTAAAGGACAACAGCGTATCATGAAATGATAGCTAGGAGATTGAATGCATGAATGAGGTAGAGTGGCAATATGGATGACATGGAAGATAAAGGAATGAATGAAGTGATAGATAAAAAAAAATGAGAAAAGTGGTTTTCTTTAAAAAAAGAAAACTTTATTATGGGCGGTCAACACAATACTTAAATAGAAGCTGCAAGAAAAAGGCCTAAGCCTTTTGCTGTAGAAAGACCAGTTGAAACAAACTTTTTTAGGAACTCTTCCTTTGATGTCATCTTATGATATAATCGTAGTCGGTGTCCATTAACTAGCAATTTGAAACAGACTAGATCAATTGTGGCCAGCTGTACTGATCCGTTGTCAAACACATTCTCAACTTCATAGGGACCGAGCCAGTGTGTTGTGAGCTTACCTTGGTTTTCTTGATATCTGGAATCATATAGCAGAGCCCAATCACCAACAAAGAATTGCTTGGTTTTGATGTGTTGATTGTGCCATTTCTTCCTTTGTTGTTGGATAGCTTATGTATGCTACAGGGTAGCTTTTCTCATTTCATCCAAGGCATTCAGCTGCAGGAGATGTTCCTTCCGTGCTTCAGAAATTTCTATATTGAGTTCGAGAGCTGTCCTCAAAGTTTTATGTTCAAATTCAATGGGCAACATGGTTGTTTTCCCATAAAGCAGTTCAAAAGGTGTAAACTTAGTTGTTGTCTCCAATGCAGTTCTGTAGGCCTAGACTGCTTCAAGAAGTCTACTACTCCAATCTTTCCTATGGAGCTGCACTGTCTTTGTTAGGATTGCCTCAATTTCCCTATTTGTAACCTCTGCCTGACCATTGGCTTGAGGGTGATAGGAGTTGGACTTCCTATGCTTGATTTTTTAGTCATTCATTAGTGCAGTGATCAAATTGGATGTGAACTGAACTCCCTGATCAGTTACAAGCTCTCTGGGAACTCCAAATCTAGTAAAAATTTGCTCATACAGAAATTCAGCAACCTTGTTATCACGAGCATGAGTCATTGCCTTTACTTCAACCCACTTTATTACATAATCCATGCAAACCAGAATGTATGACTTGCCATTTGATGGTGGATCAATTGGTCCAACAAAATCCATTCCCCATTTATCAAAGAGGGTGACTATTACCTGTGGATATAGTGGCGTTTCATCTGACCTGGTTGGTCTTCCCATATGTTGGCATCTGTCACATTTCCTTGTATAAGCTACAACATCTTTGTGTAATGTTGGCCAATAATATCCTGTTGTAAGAACCTTCATTGATGTTCTCTTGGCTGCAAAATGTCCCCCACATGGTTCATCATGGCAAGCATGCAATATATCATAAGTCTCATCTTCTCTTACACATCTTCACATAACTTGATCAGGTCCAGTGTAAAACAAACAATTTGCAATCCATAAAAAGTTAAAACTTTTCTTAATTAACAGTTTCTTTTCTTTTGGGGAGAAGTGAGCTGGTATTATGTTTGCTGCTAGATAATTGGCAATGTCTGCATACCATGGAGTGTGTGCAACAATGGAAAACAGGTGTTCATCAGGGAACCTATCATCAATGACTTCCTATTCAACAGGTGCAGTTGTTTGAAGCCTTGATAAAAAATCAGCCACAACATTAGCTCTTCCTGGTTTATCAATGATTGTAATGTCAAATTCTTGCAACAACAGGAGCCATCTTGCCAACCTACCAGAGATGGCAGGCTTGTTCATCGGATACCCAATTGCTGCATGGTCGGTGTGGACAAATATCTGATAACCTGTGACATAATGCCTAAATTTATTCAAAGCATACACTACTGCTAGCAACTCCTTTTCTGTAACAGTGTAGTTTAGCTCAGGACCTTGAAGGTTTTTCTTGATAAAATAGATAGCATGCTCAATTGAATTTTCTTTTTGTCTTAAGACTGCCCCTATGCCAAAATCAAAAGCATCTGCATGTATGTGAAAAGGCAGAGTCCGTTTTGGACCTTGAAGAATAGGGGCTTTAGTAAGCAAGTCCTTTAGTTGCAGGAAAAAAATTTCACAGGCCTCTGTCCAATCGAATTCAGAATCCTTAGTTAATAAGGCATATAGTGGACTGGCAATTTTGCTAAAATCTTTTATAAACCTTCTATAATACCCTGCGTGGCCAAGGAAGCTTTTGACATCCTTTTTTTTTGCAAGAGTTTGTAAATTCAGAATAACTTCAATTTTAGCAGGGTCAACCTAAATTCCATCCTTGGAGAGATGATGGCCTAGAACAATACCTTCTTGCATCATCATAAAGTACTTTTCATTGTTCAGAGACAAATTTTTCTCTCTGCACCTTTCCAACACTTTTTCTAAATTCACCAGTGCTTCTTCAAATGTAACCCCATAGGTAGTGAATTCATCCATATAAATTTTCATATAGTCATGAGATATATCAGCAAAAATACTAATTACTGCTATTTGAAATGTTGTTGGCACATTGCATAGACCAAAAGGAAAGAATGAGTAAGCAAATGTTCCCCATGGACAGGTAAAAGTGGTCTTATCTTGATCTTCATGAGAAATTTTTATCTGATTGTACCCACTGTAACCATCCAAGAAGGAAAAATATCTTTTACCAGACAATGAGTCTAGCACTTGGTCTGCAAACGGCAGTGGAAAGTGATTTTTTTTAGTGGCAATGTTCAACTCTTTGTAATCTACACACACTCCATTTTCCACCTTTCTTAGGGACAATAACTAACGGAGAGACCCACTGACTGACAGAGATTGGGTAGATAAAACCAGCATGAAGCAACTTTTGAAGCTCATTCTTAACTATTTCTCTGAGTGCTGGATTTATTCTTCTTTGAGGCTACCTAACTAGTAAACAGTCTTCTTTCATATAGATCCTATGAGTACAAATTTGAGGATCTATTCCTTGCATGTCCCCATATTCCCATGCAAAAGCTTTATGCTGATCTTGTAGCATTTTGAGTAGGATAGCCTATTGAAATTGTGACAGCTTGCTATTGATATTCAAATAGTGTCCTAGAGACAATTCTATCTGCTTAGTGAGATCACTCATAGAATCTACAGGTGATGTTTGTACCTCTTGTGGAAGCAAGTTATGAAAAATTGTAGGAAATTTAGGCAGCAAACTCTCAGAATTTAGTTGTTGCAGGAAACATTGTAGATGACTGCTATTTGGATTAGATGAACTACCTGTATCAAAGTTAGACTACAGAATTTGAAAAAGCAAGGCATCCTCATTCTAAAGTTGTGAGAATGGATCAGTTTGAAGCATCATTAATTGAACCAATGAATTGGCTTCTTCAGTTTCTTCCCCCACATCTGGCCAAATGGGTTGGGACAAATCTGGTTGAGGTCTAGCAAGCGAATACAAAGCCAATTTTTTTGTAGACTGTCCATCAAAAATAGTCATATCTCTAGAACGGCATCCTATAAAAGCATCAGCAGTTGCTAACCATGGTCTACCTAGGATAACATGGTATCCTCCTAAAGTTGCCTTAATAGATAATATTGTAAAATTAGCTGGATACTCCCAAGATTCAAGAGTGACAATTACATCTTCCACCATTCCAGCAGGTGTGATTGTGGAGCTATCAACAAGCTACAGGACTGTAGGTGTAGACTGAATGTTTAGAATGTTCAAGTAGTCCATAGTATGCTTGGTCATGACATTGATGGCAGCACCAAGGTCAATCAAAACATTTTTTACAATTTGGCCATTTATATGTATTTGCACTGCAGGACTTCCAGGGTCAATGTACTTTGAAATGACTACATTTTCCAACATTATATCAGCCAATTTCCCTAAGACATAAATTGTTTAGGGATTATTTTTCTTCCATCCAGGTTTTTTCAAACATGCCTCTTTAATAGCTTTTCCATAAATTGGAACATCTTTAATGGCCTGAAATAAAGGAATTTGAATTTGTACATTCTTTAGCTGATCCAGAATGTCAAAAGTGGGTTCTTCCATGTATTTAGGTGCGGTACTTTGTAACCTCTGAGGAAAAGGTGGTTTGTCTTGACTTTGCAAAACAGACTCCTTAGAAACCGTATCAGTTATAGGCATATGCTCAGTAGGAACAATAGGTGTAGTAGGTTCTTCAGGGGGAGAATCTAGTATCTCAGTAATTAGAGGCAGTTGTAGAGCAGGAAGATTGGTTCCAGACCTCAAATGGATATCATTAATGTTTAAGGCATAAGCTGGATATTGGATGGCTTCAGCAAAATACATCGACTGTTGTGGCTGTTGCTGTTGCTTATGATTGGGATTTGACAATGGCTGAGCAAGCATAGGCATTTGTTTTGGAGGGCCAGTATTTGTGGCAATTGTTGCAGGAGGTGGCATGAGGGCCTGAGGTTGTGGTTGTGGAAGCTGCAGGAACCTAGGGGACTGGTTCTGCCATTGCTAAGAACCTCTCCATTAAGGATTCTATTGCCAATTACCTTGGGGTGGGGTCCATTGTCCTTGTGGCTGCTGCCAACCTCCTTAAGGAGATTTCCATTGAGGGGTCTGATAGTTAGGCCAATGTGGTTGAGATGTATTCCAAGGTGGTGGTGGTCCATATGTAGGTTGCCATTGGTTATTATAGCTAGAATAAGGATTACCAAAAGTCAAAGGGTCTTGAGGCATACTTTGTCTTTGAGCCCATGGTCTCCTTTGTGCAATGAAGAACACTTGATCATCATCACCTTCTACTGGCTTAAAGTCAGTAGGTAATTGCTTAACTTTCAGATTAGCCACTATCTTGCATCTGCAGTCACGTTTCTTCTGTCTGCAATGTGGACAAAACTCAGCCAAGATTGCTTCAGCTTCCTCATGTTTCTTCCGAGCTTGCATAGTGTCTAGTTGTGTAGCCATATTGTTAATGATATCCTGCTTAAAATCAAACAACAAATTTGTTATCTCCATCCGGGAGACTCCACTAGAAGAAGACTTTCCCACTATAGCGTGATGACCTCGACCCTTCTTCACATTTGCTTGGGAGTAATTGACACATATCTACTTGATATCATCCCAAGATGCTTGGGTTATATCACCTCCTCCCATTAGGTCTAGGGCATCTATATAGGTATCATTGATTCCCCTTAGAAAAAGTAGTTTTTGAGATTCTTCATTGAGAGTATGGTTTGAATTCTTTTTCAAGGAAAACAAGAATCTTGAGATATAATCCTCCAGACTTTCATCCTCCTTCTGTTGAATTATGAATATGTCATCACCTTTACTACCACTCTTACAATATTCCTTGTATTTGTCAAGAAACTTTGTTTGCATGGATGCCCAACTATCAACAACACCTCTTCCCAAACTCATAAACCATCTGAGATCTCCCTCCTTCATGGTCGCAGGAAACAATTTCAATTTTTGAGCATCTGAAGTGTAATCATAACTGCCATAGAGGATATCAAACTCAAACAGGAAATTTTTTGGGTCCTCCGTAACTAGGCCGTAGAACTTGGGAAGTAATGAAGAAGGAATATTTTTAAGGTTATCAGTATCTTGCTGGGCAACAATGGGAAACTAAAAAGCAGGAGGTGGATTAGGTTGATTACGTGCCATGTTCACTTGATGAAATATCAGAGCAAATGGATTTTCCTCAGGTTCTTCGTTAGCTGGGTCAAATGGCAATTCAACAAACAGGTTTTCAGTGAGGAACCTTCCCAGTGCATCTCTTCTTCTATGCATGCAATAAAAGTGGATGGTATTTGAAAAGAATTTGAAAATACTTAAACAACTGACTAAACTACTGCTAACAATGACTATAGCAGGTTCTTAGATTGACACCATCCCCGGCAACTGCGCCAAAAATGGCCACGCCCACAAAAGGATATAAAAGTCACAGCAGAACTAAACCTGGGAATTGGACATTCCAACAGGTGACTAACATCTTCTCATGGTCGTTCATTTACTTTGTCAAACCAGGGGACGTATACTTGAAATGGAGCAGCACGGTATGTGCACTAAGAACTAGTTTCCATTCACCATCTATAGAAAACAAATGCTTAAAAGTAGTGCAACGTAAAGCTTTTTATCTTAAACACAACTCAGCTAAAACAGAAATCATAGCAGCTATTATTAAAGGACAAACTATGAATTGGCCTTATGCTGCAGGAATAGACACAGGGATGGATTCCCGATGCTGCAGGAACAATACAAGGCTGAGTTTGCGTTGAAATCTACAGAAATAGATTCTAACTAGTAATCAACATGAAATGAACAATTAACTACAACAACTTGCTACATAATACTTACTAAGTGGGCCCCCTTAGCAAGCATCAACTAAATTACACAAGAAGTTGACTCAAAGCTTCATCGAATTTTATTCATACTTAGAACCAGGATACATTGATTGTCTCTATTTGAGATAAAAATTAATACATAACTCTATTGCTTATTCAACTTAATTTTAACACATACTATTTCATCCTCGTTCACTCATGTAGGAGGAACGATTATTTAAATGAAAAAGGAAACTAACTAACTAATAGAGGGAGTCATTATCATAAATACATTCTGAATCCGCGGAAAAAATATTCATAAATGAAAGTCTATCTGCTTGACGCGACCCAGAGAGAATATAGCATTACACACTCCCTAGATCAAAGGACTGTTTAAGCTTCCTCCCAAAGATTCGGTCAAAGAGTTATTACTGGAACAACTTCTTCAACAGAGCCGAGATTCTTTGCGCTTGATCAGCTCCTGCTCCCTCCAACAACCTGCAATAAGTGACAGAGGCGAAGGAAAGCATACACACAAGTGACACGACATCCATTCATTAATCACACGTTAATCCTATTCCATTATCCAAAATCATAAGCATACATCAGCCATGCGGGAGGTCAAAAAGGTAATTAATAAAGTTGTCAAGCTACAGGAAACCACCCGAAAAGTCTTTAATCAATAGGTTTAAACAACTATTAATAACAAAAGTAAGAGTATCAAAAGTTTCAAACTATGAGCATATTTAAGGCTCATCATAGACCATGCGGTAAGGCTTATTTCCTTTGAACATTTAACATTCTATTTATTCCTTCCTATGTGAAAGAAAACGCTCTCTGTATCCAGGCCATGGTTATATTTTTTGCATTCTTTGGAAAAATAAAAATAAAAAAAACTTGATCTCTTCACTCGGCCCTTCTTGGAAATTCTATGAAGAAAAATTCATTGTGAAATAAAAGAATTCTTCTCTTATATTTGCATATTCAAGGGTTTTTTTCTTTGCAAGTCGTGGCTATATTTTTGCATCTTGAGGGTTTGAAAACCCTAGGCCATTCTCCTCCATTGTTGTATTTGTGGTTTTTAGTTTCTTATCATTCCACGAGATGGTATCATTGAGGCACTTCGTATATATAGCTCGTGTGCCTACTATGTGCTTCCAATTTGGCATAGGAAGTGATGATGCAGACAAAAGTTGTGGAGTATGGCCTTCCACCCACCAGCATGTTTGCATAAAAGTTTCTAAAGCCTCTTTAACAAATCCAGTTCGCTTGTATCCTGCAATTACTACAGTCGATGAGACCACATTTCTTCAAACATTCTGTCAAATAGTTTACATGTTTTTTCTATGCATCCACAGGTGTAAGAGAGTCCACTTCAGATGGGTGATATACTGCCATTGTGTGATCCCCAACAACCACAACATACAGAAGCTACCAACCTTCTCTTTGCACATAAGACATAAGCACTGGATCATGTTGCACTTTTCCAATAGTTCTACCAAGTTGGTTTTGCTCTCCATCTTTATATAAAACTCATTATCAAAGCTCCTCTTCAATGGTACATTATTTGATTTAATTCCTTATCACTATGATTGTCATGCATTTCATAGGTATACCTCAAAACACTGCCATTTAGATCTTGATGTCCCCACTGACAGTCCTCTTCATTGCCAAGGACTGTGTTTATTATGAATGCTCATGATCTATGCATTTTTCCTGACTCCTGGTTTACTTTATTTACATAGTTCTTCATTGCTATGCTACTTCACCACTTTACTGTCAATGCTAAAGGGACTGCCCTTCATAAGCAAAGAGATATTTCAAGGCTTTACTTATAAGGACTATCCTATCTTAATCTATGGGCAATGTCTTCATGTATCAGGTTTGACCTTCTTTATCCTTAAGATTGCCCTTTTTACTTTGTCCCAGGTTAATCCTTTATAACTTCTAAGACTACTCCTATCCTTTGCATTGGTATTGCACTTGGTGTTTTATGACTAGCTACTACCTTTTCCCTATTATCATTTATTCATGAATCTATATCAATCCTTGATCAACTTCCTGCAAATATTTTTAGATCATCTTGTACCAAGTCAGCTTCATGCATTGAATCTTCAAATACTAAAAAAAATGCAACTGTTGACTTTTAAATTTCAAAGGTCTCAAAATTCATTTCAACATTAAGTTGTAGTATTTCCCACCAATTAGTAGCCTCAAATAAGATAATTACTCTTATTAGCTTTGATCAAAATTAAAACCTGGATAATTTAAAACAATCATGCAACCTGTAAAACTTTTGGGGTTGTATTGCCATATGAAGATTCCTACAAATATTGCTCAGTGAGGAACTCAGAAAACCAGGGGTAGTTCTCAACCATCAACATGTTTGACAAGAGGTCTGCTTAAAAAAATCAAGAATCGCAGAGGTGCAGAGGCTTTTATTGATTTGGTTTGGTCGGAAACCGACTTACCGACTTCAATCGATAGTTGTGGCGTTGGCCATGTTGGTAGATTTTGACAGCAAAGTGTATATTTGAGCGTGCTCTATTGTGGCCAAGTTCATTATAATAGCTAGGTGATAATTGGATAAATCTGTTAGCGCCTCTTTCTTCATTCCTCGAAACAATATTTTAATCACTTTCTTTTGTCTCTTTTTCAAACGAAATCTTTTATTCGCTCAAGAAGTAGTCATGGAGGACACGTCAATTTTATGCCAGTTTCCTGCCGGTGGCTTTCCACGGATGCAAATTTGACCAAAATAAGGGTGGCTTTCCATTGTATCATTTTCTAAAGGGATTCCTTTTATACAATTGAAATCCACCCTTATTCATAATTTAATAAAATATAATATATGCGGTATCCTGTTGTCACACGGCAATCCCCTTCGTCCACAGTAATTGTTTCTTAAATTTTAAAATATGTTGCTTTTAAGCCATTTCTTAATGAATTATTTTGGTCAAATTTGCATCCATGGATACCCACACTGAAAAATGGAATAAAATTGAAGTGTCCTCCACGATTACTTGGTTTGTAGTGAATAAAAGATTTTGTTTGAAAAAGAGACAAAAGAAAGCGGTTAAAATATTATTTCGAGGAATGAAAAAAGAGGTCCTAAAAGATGAGCCAACTATCACCTAGGTATTAACAAACATGGCCACATACATATTTAAATATTTCAAAAAATGAAATTTTACCATACCTTAAAATGAATGTTGGGGTTATGTTTTTATTGGATTTATTAACACTTGAAGAGAAAAATTAATGTTCTTTTTTATTTTTTAAATAATGTTGAAGTATAGTAAAATAAGTAATTATGAGAATTTTTAATTTTATTTTGTAATTATGAAGTTGTAATCAAAATAATGTTTCTTAAAATAAAAAATTTATGATTATTTTTAACTTCTTATTGGTATGATTATTTTTAACTTATTTAGCTCTACACTTAAAAGAAGAAGAATTTTGACATGGCATTAAAATCTAGATGTCTCAAAATTGGAAGTGGTAATTCTATTCTTATAGTTCGCCTTAGATATGGAAGAGTTTTTGTGCACTATGAAGGTAAATTCCATTAGTCTAGGTCACTTACATGGATGTAAATTTGATTTGGTATTATGCATTTTATAGTTCTTGGTTTCTCTAATTCTTTGTTGTCTACTCTACTTTGAGGACTGATAATATTTAAAAATACCTATAGAGGGTTATCGGATTTCTAGGGAACACATTATCCTAGGTCAACCCTTGGAAAATATAGGCTTTATGGTCATGTAAATAATTGAGGACACCAAGCTTCAATCATGCATGTTGGGATAGGTTTCATACATCTTGCAATTCTAGTGTTTGAAATTATTTATTTAATAATTTGTAATCATTATTTATGAACTCACATGAAAAAGGTCATCCCACTTATGACTTAGTCATTATGCCATGTGAGTGCCTTATTATGAAAGATTAATGGTGTGTAATAAAATATCTCTATCTCTCCCCTCTCTATTTCTCTCTTTATAACAAGCCCAATGTTTTTTCCTTTTATTTTCACCTAAGTTTTAACCCTTATATAAATAGTTTAAGTTAACCAACACATAGAAATAAAAAATTCCCAAGTTCAAGAGGCATATTCGAAATAAACTCATTTAAAATTCTGGTTGCATAAATAAATTTAACATTACAAAAGCCTAAATAATGATTTTATTTTTCAAATGCATTTTCCATAAAGATACAAGATCATGATTACATACATAGCTTTCAAGAGCTCAATGAAACAAATTAGAAATGGTCCAGATGCCTCCTACTAGAGCATACATCCTCAAATCTCAATTACCAACTGTATGAGGGAGAGTATCACCCAAGTGATTTTCCTCCAACTATGGACTTACGACAGTCCCCTACACATGTACCTAACTAGTAAGATAGCCCTCTCTTCAACAAAGAGATTGGTCTAGTAATGCTCATAATATAGCCTACCTGAACATGGTGTTGTGTCCTACATAAGTAGTGTTGGGCCATACAGTATGCAATACTGGTTCACAGTGAATTGGCAAGTGTACGCAGTTGAAAACTACACTTAATTTGGCCAAATATTTTGATAATATATCAAACTCACTTTATAAGAAGTGGAGTCTCACTTTCTATAAAGTGGTAGTCATATGTTCACCCACCCCCTTGCTCAATTTGAAAATAACAGGACCATAATCTCTCTTGACGAGATTATTCTACATACATCATAACATGATTCCATCCCAAAAGGTAATATACATTCAAGTGATCTACCTAACCAACTAGATTATTCCCAACCTCAATTTATCCTAATCCCAGGAAAAAACCTCATTACATACATAGGTTTACATAACATCATTTAAACTGACAATCTCAACATAGTACTTTTATATCATACCTTTTCCCAAGATTACAATTCATGCAAACATACATTTGGCTTATGATATCCTAGATATTATAATAATACCCTCTAGTTATCTTTGATTAAAAAATGCAATCACATGCTTCTAATATAATAGATATATCCATACTTAAACTAATAAGATTCCTCCAATAATCATACAAGAAAGATCTATACAAAATATAATCATCAATTCCTTAAGCACTTGAAAACACATTGTTGTGTGGTCTCACAACACACCCCAAGACTATAAGACTTAGGGACCCCAAGTGAAAACTAATGCTTATGGTAGTGCTGGCTAGTTGGAAAGATCATCAGAAGTGGGAATTAAAATAAATTTTCTTTAAAAAAGAGTACTTCGTAATTCAAGTGTTCCATGTATCGAGTATCGGGAACCAGGAAAGCCAGAAGTGTAAAAGGTAACACAAGGTGTTGAGCAAAGTGTTTTGGTTCGGGAGTAGACATCCGGTAAATATGGAGGTTTTGGTAAAATTTGAGGCTTGAGAAAATTATGGCAAAAGCTGAAGTAGTAGGTACCAAGTACAGGTTAACAATGCAAAGTAAATTTTAAAAGTTAAATGTTATCCAAAAGATTTGATGGTCTGGAACCCAACTAAAAGAAATAACTACATGAGAATATATGTTTTTTTTGAAAGCGTGTTATTTATGATGGATTTAAAGTGATGACTAATTAATGATGGTTTTATTTACATGATATTTTTTATGAATGTTTTAAAAGGGATTTAATAGTTGGAATTTGTGATTGAAAGAGAAGCATCTATTGTAATGCAAAGTTCAGGTATGGATTGTCAAGAAAACTTGGGTTACAAGTAGATCTGATGGTTTTATCAGGTTCATTCATACACTCTAAAAGTTCATGCAGGAATAGAGCTCATTGCAAGGAGGGACCAGATACCGAGATATTGAGAATCTTGGTTATATGCATGTGAAGGAGGAGTGTGTTCAGTCTCAAGATGATTAGCCTATGGGAATGTTTAATCCGAGTCTAAACCTAGATGTGGGAACAAAATGTCCACTTGATCATTCAGAATTTGTGGAAAGCTCCCACATTTTGTTTGGCAGATGTGTTTTATCCAAGTTGATACCCTGATTATATTAGAGAATAGAAACCCGAAGGATATCAATGTGTTGGTGATAGTCAACATTCATTAACTTTGTTTACAATTCTCTTGCTAGTTGTCATATTCCATGTGCCTTGATGTGATTCATCCCTTGGATTTCCTCTCATGTATTTGTCTTACTCTCCCTGTGTCTTTCTTCTATAAAAGGCCAGGAGATATTTCTTTTTAAGTTAAGTTCATAATTTGTGGATGTCAGAAGAGACAAAACTTCTTTAAGTTTTGTTCTTCTTTACTATTTTCTGAATCATTCTGGATTAAAAACTTGTATACACATAGAACTTGATCAATATTAAAGCCAATTTGAAATCCACCTAGCTCATGAATCTTTTATAGTTGGTTTGTTCACTCAGTTAGACAAGAGTGTATGTTGTGTCGTTTAAGGGTGCATACAACACCTACTCGGTGTCTAAACTAAACCCCATTCCTTAAAAGCTTGCACTATTTTATGCCTAGTTGTGAAGCATTCTGGTGAAGTATAGAGTGGTTTTCTTTGATTTGATTAAATCTTGGGGCATGTGTGGATAATACCCAAGAGCAATTTTATTTTTCAAGTATTTTTTATGCTTTATTTTAGATTAGATGCAAAATTTTAGAAAATGTACCAAAAAATAGATGAATGAAAGGAAATTTTATTGCAAATCTTTCATTTTTCATGAAATTGTTGAATGCTTAATGCTAAATATACTTAAGTGATAGAAAAGTTGTTTGATATTCATGAAATATTATTGCAAATTTAATGATTTCATGAAATTGTCTAATGATTGTATTGAAAATCTTCCATTTGATGCTTATTCAATTCCTTTAAAAATTTGGAGATAACCATATACCCCTTGAGATTAACAACAATAACATCATAACCTGAAGCAAACCTAGTATGGTCAAGACTTGACTATCAAAGCCTTGGGATTAAGCTGAGACAACCTTTCCCCTTTCCTTGTACTCTTAGGTTGCCCTAGTTTAGTCTTTCAAGTAAATATAGGTTCTTCGTGATTTTCCTATGAGGATTTTATCTACATTGTTGTTGCGACTAACATTGTTATCAATAGGAGCTGGTGCTAGAAGGAGGGCCAATATATTTCCCTCCGGGCTTTGTTTGGGAATCTGTATCAGTTCTGAGTTTGAAAGTAGCTTGTAAGACGAAATTCTATGAAAGTTGATAGCTTGAAAATGGAAGTTGAGAAACTCAGGGGAATCCTTAACCAGAGATTACATCCTTTGAGTTTTTTCACCTTCGGTAGAGTCACCGAGTGTAGAATCCATGATACAATTGATCATGGTGAACTTGATTATGAAATTTTACTAAAGTTAGGGTAAGTTTGGCCACGTTTATAGTGATTTCATTAATGGAAGAGATTTTAACTACTAAAAGAAAGGAACTATTAATAAGAAAAAATTTGAATTTTGAAAAGGAGTATAACCCTAGTAGAACTTAAAATGTTAAAAAATTAATTGATACAACAAAATGGTTTGTTAATTGTGCAATTGTTATGAAGAAAATCCTAGGGTTTTGCAAGAAGATAGGCAAGAACATTGAGACTCATAAATATTGCACTGAAAATGAGGAAACAACAATCATGAGTCATCATTCTTTTCACATGTGGAAAATGTTAGTGAAAGGAAATAGCAAGAAAGTCGAGCAGAAGACACGTGTTTTTCATTCCAAACTGAAAATTCACAAATTAAAAAGGGAAATTTTCGTGATTTCATGAGAGATACAAAGTATCAAGTTTTTACTTTCTCTTTCTCTAATAATAATATAAATTGTGCTAGTTGCTTGGTCTAACAAAGTTCAAAGTGAAGACAAGGCCGAAAACTCGAAAACTTTTGGAGGAGAGGAAACTCAAGAATTGGACATAGTCGTTCATGGATTCAAATAGATTACAACGAAGCAAACCATGAACTAGGGATAGAAGAAGGTAGAGTATTTGAGAATCAATAAAAGTGTGTGCAATCAACCTTTAATGAGGTTTTTTTCATACATGTGATGATCCAATTTATTAGTCAATACGCATTTGAATTTACATTTGTTAAATGCAGAGAATTTAAGATAATTCATTATTACAGTAGGAGGTTTGGAATTTAACCCAATGAATTTAAAGATAAACCTATTGTAATTAATACAAAAACAACAATAGATAGTTATCGAGCTTAAAATAAATTGCTTAGTTAGGGTTAGTAGTTTGTTAGGGTTAGTTTTCTTTCGTAGGGTTTGTTTTTGTTTGTTTTTGTTTCAATTTTTTTCTTTTCTAGTTTTCCTTCTGCGTTAGAAAATTTTGTTTAACTTATCATACATGTGAGATTAAATTGAAATATTTTGCAACATTACGTTGTGAAATGTAAAAACAATAAAACCATACATAGTAATTACACATTTTAAAAGGTACGATAAGGCTATATATATGTGTGTGTGTGTGTGTGTGTATTACGTATATACATGGAAGTACCAAAATTCTCGATGTAAAAGGGAAAAAGTGCAAAAGGTGCAAAAAGAGGGAGATAAGCTACAGAAGGGTGGTTGGTCAGTCAATCTGGGATGCCTTATCTACCAGGGCCAAATTTCCTAAGTAGGAATTTTCCTGGCAAACTTCAAAGTTAGGGGTATGGAGGTCAGTTAGGAATGACTAGAGTGGAACTACTTCTCCATGTTCCAAGAACCAAGGAATATCATTTTTAGAAGGGATTCTGATGGTTGGGTGTGCAACAAATAGAAAAATATCCAAATTCCCCAAATAGTCAAGCCGCACTATCATATTTGTAGCCGAGCAAACATCTTCAACAGAAATCCCAAGGTCCAGGAGTGACCTCCAAATCATGAAGCTAAGTTTGAATTCAGCCAATGGCATGCTCTAGATTCTACGAAATTTTCCCCAAGGACTAAGCATAAATTTGACACAGTGAAGCTGGGAGTCCAAATCAAGAAAACCTTTTCAAGCCTCTAAACCATGATACGACCCATGAAGCCATTCTGGCAGTGAACGCAGGTCAAGCAAAGTGGAGTGTCCATGACCTGGAAGCAAGCAAGCACTAGCAAAGTGGAAATTATGCAAAATGATAATTGAAAGAGAAAAGAAAAGTTGTGAGAAATTTGAGAGAAGTGTGAAATTTATAGAGTCATGAGAAAGTTGTGGTACATAGTTTCCTTGATCGAAGTCTTGGAAAGCACAAGTTGAGGTGGCAACTAGACAAATTTCTCCATAGTAGAATGTTAAATCAAATTAATTCTCATAGAATTGGTGGCAATTTGCTTCAAAATTTGTCAATACGAAGATTACGAATCAAGCAAATTGAAGATTTCAAAATTAATGGTGGTCATTTCATTATGTTTTATTGAGTCATATTAATCATGAAGGTGCCCATGTGTGCAATGTAGAAAGGAAAATGGAGTCAGTAAGGCAGCACACATCATCACCTAGAGAATTTGAAGGCAATGATACGTGTGCATTGAGGTGTGTGAATTTAATGCAAAATATATTATGATCGGATTTAAGTGTCATCATGACAAATTCTAATGCATTAATGTGGTATAGCGTCATCAAATTAGAGTTGCTAGCTGAGTTTTAAGTAGTTGCCATAAAATCAAAATGGAAGGGTGGTAACCAATGGTTCTAAATGTAGATTTAAATTTGGTGATTAAATTTTTTGTTGCTAAATTTTAATTTATGCATATCTTCTAACATATAGCAAGTTACAGTTAGCTGGGATTTGGCATAAGAGTGGTAAAATTTAACCAAAAATACACATCAACAGGGAATAATTAAATGAGTTTCTGGGAAATAGTGAAACGATGAAGGAATTTTCATTAAATGAAAAATCAAAAGGTAACCTTATCTACCACTATAATTACCAACCTAATAGCGAGCTTCATTTCCTACAAGTTGAAATGAGCTATCAATGAAATATCAAAAGTGATATATATATATATTAAAAAATATCAACTCTTTAGACTATCCAAATATCTCTACTAGGGCTATGGACACCTAGCTGGCAGTAGAGCTATGTTAGGGGGAATTACAAAGATAACATTGCTGGGGCTATGGATGTTTGACTAGCAGCAAGGCTCTATCCATAGTTGGCTTCGGATGATTACCAAATTATGTAGTTCAATGTCAATGAACTAATTTTTTTTTATTGAGTTCTAGAAACTAGAATTAATAAAAGCACACACTAATATTTTCCAAATAAATTTTACTAAATTTTTATGTTAGAATCTAGGTAAAGGTAAAGAGTTATTGTTTTAAAATATGCATAAATTATAATTTACGACTGGTGATTTAATCCAAAGTTTTGGTTTAAATTTGGTTTTATTGGTTGCAATTTGTTGTGTTGTCTCACAACACACCCCAAGACTGTAAGAATTGGGGACTCCAAGTGAAAACTAACACTTATGGTAGGTGTTGGCTAGTTGGAAAGATCACCGAAAGTGGGAAGCAAAAGAAATTTTCTTTAAAAAAGAGTACTTTGTAATTCAAGTGTTGTGGGTATCAGGTATTGAGAACCAGGAAAGCTAGAAGTGTAAAAGATAACACAAGGTGTTGAGCAAACTGTTCTAGTCTAGGAGAAGAGGCTCAGTAAATATGGAGGTTTCGATAAAATCTGAGGTCTAAGAAAATTATGGTAAAAGCTGAAGTAGCGAGCACCACATACTAGGTAACAATGCAAAGTAAAGTTTAAAATTTAAATGTTATCCAAAATATTTGATGGTTCGGTAACCCGACTAAAAGAAATAATTACGCGAGAATATATGTTTTCTTTCTGAAAGCATGTTATGTATGATGGATTTAAAGTGATGACTAATTAATGATGGTTTTATTTACATGAGATTTTTTATGAATGTTTTAAAAAGGGATTTAATAGGAATTTGTGAATGCAGGAGAAGTAGATTGTAATGCAAAGTTCGAGTATGGACGATCAAGAAAACTTGGGTTACTAGTAGATCTAATGGTTTTATCAGGTTTAGTCGCACACTCTAAAATTTCATGCGAGAATAGAGCTTGTTGTAGAGAAGCACTAGATACTGAGATACTAGGAATCTTGGTTATACGCATGCAAAGGAGGAGTGTGTTTAGTCTCAGGGTGATTAGCCTATGGTAATGTTCAATCCGAGTCTGAACTTGGATGTGGGAACAATATGCCCACTTGACCATTCTGAATGTGTGGAAAGTTCCTACATTTTGTTTGGCAGATGTGCTTTATCCAAATTGATACCCTGATTATATTAAAGAAAAGAAACCCGAAGGATATTAATGTGTTGGTGATA
The DNA here is from genome assembly GCA_007258455.2 of Sequoia sempervirens. NCBI lineage: Eukaryota > Viridiplantae > Streptophyta > Pinopsida > Cupressales > Cupressaceae > Sequoia > Sequoia sempervirens. The sequence goes on along the minus strand of VDFB02000003.1, from coordinate 174,176,507 downwards.
GTCAACATTCATTGACTTCATTTGCAATTCTCTTGCTAGTTGTCATATTCCACGTGCCTTGATGTGATTTTTCCCTTGTATTTCCTCTCATGTATTTTTCTTATCCTCCCTGTGTCTTGCTTCTATGTTGGAAGAGCCAAAAATTCTTTAAGTTTAGTTCTTCTTTCCTATTTTCTAAATCATTCTAGATTAAAAACTTGTGTGCACATAGAACTTGATCAATATCAAAGCCAATTTGAAATCTATCTTTCTCATGAATTTTTTGTAGTTGGTTTGTCTGTTTAGCTAGACAAGACTATATGCCACGTTGTTTAAGGGTGCATACAGAACCTACTTGGTGTCTAAACTAAACCCCCTTCTTTAAAAACTTGCACCATTTTATGCCTAGCTATGAAGCAATCTAGTGAAGTATAGAGCTTGGTTTGCTTTGATTTGATTAAATATTGGAGCATGCATGGATAATACTCAAGAGAAATTTTATTTTTCAAGTATTTTTCATGTTTTATTTTAGATTAGATGCAAAATTTTAGAAAATGAACCAAAAAATAGATGAATGAATGGAAATTTTATTGAAAATCTTTCATTTTTATGAAATTGTTGAATACTTAATGCTAAATCTACTTAAGTGATAGAAAATTTATTTGATATTCATGAAATATTATTGCAAATTTAATGATTTCACCAAATTTTCTAATGATTGGATTGAAGATCTTCCATTTGATGCTTATGATTCCTTTAAAAAATTAGAGATAACCATATATGCCTCAAGATTAACAACAATATCACACCATACCCTGAAGTGAACCTAGTATGGTCAAGACCTGACTATCGGAGCCTTGGGATTAAGCTGAGACAACCTTTCCCCTTTCCTCATACTCTTAGGTTGCCCTAGTTCAGTCTTTCAAGTAAAGATAGGTTCTTCGTGGTTTTCCTGTGATGATTTTATCTGCACTATTGTTGCGACTAACATCATGATCAACACACATGAAATTCAATAGGAGAGAATAATGAATAAGAAAGACTAGCACATGCCTGGAAATTTAGCTTCCAATTTGAAGAAATTGCCATCCAAGCTTAATCCTAAAGACTCTGCCTATTGCTCCTACTTTCAGGTTATCTCCAACTCTAACCTCTTTCCCAGCACTCATAAACTCACAAAAAAATAGTTCTCAAACTCTCAAATAAATCTGTCTAAATTCTCACAGCTTGCATTCAAACACTACTTTGCACAAAGAAAAACTACAATAGAATAATAAAAATGGAAACAAATGAATTCCTAGAACGAATACCAAAAACTAAGTGGTTGCCCACTATCTATAAGAAATTATGAGAAACTTAATGCTACATATTAACTCCCACATTTTCCACCTTATTCATCCTATTGCCACCTCTAAAATTGAAATCACAAATCCAAAACCAACTCCACCTCTGAACAGGTTGACTAAGAAAAATTGGGTGAAATATGGAAGCTAAGAGAAACAAAATTTTAACACATATATAGTCCAAGTAAAATAAGTTTCTAATACATGATTAAGTTGCCTCTTTTCAGCTAGCTCATGGTAATTTTACTAAGTCAAAACATTTGTTATGGTTTCCTTATAGCTTTCTACTACTCAATGTGGCTCTTTTAGGGCAATTTTCTACTCATGGCACCTAGAATGGGGGTTGCCAATCTAATACAAAACAAACTCTATACATATGCTCCTCTGCCAACTCATGGAAGTTTGGCTCTTTCAACTTCTTCTAGCTATTGTTTATTCGTGGTATGTTACTCGACTTTATATGCCAACAAATACATGGTTACTATAGACACCTAAATTTGGACACTTGGTTTATCCAAATTTATCCCTTTTCATCTAAACATTCCCTTATCCACATTAATTAAGTAATATCACTATTATTTAATTAATACCTCTAAAGTTCTTCTATTCCCTAAGGTATCTAGTTAAATAATTAAATACCTTCCCCCTTTCATCAAATGAATTAAATAATTATGACATTTATTTAATTCCTCACATGTCACATCCCTTTCTTAATCCTAATTATTCTCCTAATCTCATCATTAGGGATGTGCACATTCCTAATCCTTGATTAGGATGTTTCACATCCTCCAAATTTTGCAAGTTGGCCTCTAATCTCTCTTAGCCACCTAACCCTCCTCTAATCCTTCATTAACTAGCATAATCAATCTCCCAAGGAATTTTTAATTCCTTTTATCCAAGTCCAAGGAATATTAAATTATTTTTTCTCTTCCCCATGTGATCTTTGACATGCCACTTCAAGCCACATGTGAACTCTTCCTAATTTCCTCTTGCCTCTAATATGTCATTAATTTGTCTAATCAAGTACTTGCACAACCTTAATCACTTAATTAGGTCTCCATGTCATTTATGGAATATGTCATAAGTCAACCCTATTAAATGTTTTCTCCTTTTGGAGAAGGCACCCCTTTCCCCATGTGAATTTTTAATTCACATTTAATCCCCCAATGCATCCCTTGGAATTTAAAATTCCTTTTCTCATCCCCATGTGGATATTTGAGGAATTTTTAATTCCCCACATGTCCTCTCACCCACATCGGGACAAGGGCCTCCTTTATGAGGAGATCTTGTCCCAATCGTAAGGTACTATATAGTACCTCCATATCATGTACTCTCCTTCCAAATCATGTACGCATCATCCCTTACAAGCCACTTCACATGCCACATGTCAAGATGTGAGGGCTTGTGAGTTCTCAACTCACCTTAGCCCTACATCTTGATCTTGGTGGCTCAATATTCACCATCCATTTCCCTAGAGAATCCAAAATTCTCTATAAATACCCCCTCTTTTCTCTCATTTTAGGAGAGATCATTCATGCTAGCCAAACTCTTGCAAAAAAATTCCTTGAGCCATACTTAGCCAATTTTTCATACTTGCATCCATTTTCACTCATCTCTCCATCTTCATCCCATCTTATAGCTTGCATCTCTTGCCATCCAAGGAGCATACAACATCGAAGATCAAAGGGCAAACCAAGGGACAACTCAATAAGGTGAAATCTTTCATTTTGCTTGGTTTAGTTAATCTTTAGGCCAATCTTGAGGTGTAGGTTGTTTTTAGTGTTGTTTTGTACTCTTTTGTTTGCTTCTCATTTTCTAACACTCATTTTTTCCCTATCACATTTCTGGCACGCCCAGTAGGACCCACAAATGGGTCTCTTGCTTTCACATTTGCTATTTTTTGACTTTTTGCAGGTGCAGGTTATAGAGGGGTGGACCTGACCTACAAAGGGGTGGACTTGACCTTCTTAGGGTGGACTCGACCTTGAGGGGTAGACCTAACCTTGCCTAGGGGTGGACCTACCCTCCATAGACTCAGAAATTGACTTTTTGGAAAATTTTCACATAGAGGTGAACTTGCCCTCTAGACAGGCCAATTTTCCCTCTGGATAGGTGAACTTTCCCTTTGGACAAGTGAAATTTCCCTCCATATAGGTGAATATGCCCTCTAGATAGGCGAATTTTCCCTAGACAACTTTTTCTAGAAGGTGAAATTTTAGTTTTCAACACTTTTTTGGCTATTTTGATTGTTTCTAATGCCCCTAACGTATCTTATTTGTGTTTGTGCAAGCATCTAATCAACATTCTCACGAGAAATAAGATAAAAAGATCACTAACGAAGTTTCCTTGCAAGATTAGTTATCTATCACTTTCTACTTATTGTCTTGCATACTTTAAGCACATAGTTTAACTAGGTGTGTCAATTAATATTGTTTGTCATGCTTGCGAGTAAGCTCTTTGATGTATCTAATCCCCTTGCGCCATTTGGCGATCCTGGGCGATGAGAAATCATAGCTTACCAAGTCCTTTGAGTCACCCTCTTTTTCTTTTCTTAGCGAGACCTACTTGGGGATTTTATCACCCCAAGAGACGATTCCAACCACACGTACCAGCGGGGTATATAAAGGAGGGAGAGCAAAAATTGTACCTCAATCCAACCACATTGTAATTAGTGAAGCATCGGGATGATGTGAAGATTTGGTCTGAGCCTTTAGTATCTCGCTAAGGTTCCTGACTCACACTTGTAACGGGTTGGTGTTCATGGTTTGAGCCTCACATACCGAGTGTATATCGAGGACTCCTTAGCAACCATGTTCATCCTAGAATAGAAGACTTTTTTGGCCATACCCTTTCTACTAGACTTAGGTTTGTGTTGTCTGAATTGTCTTCTTTGTGCAAAACTAGTGATTGTCTGATTAATTGACTCAGCCATATCCTTTTTATTGATGATTATTGTGTTTTGGGTCCTTTGTCTTAGTCATCTTGTCAAAAGTCAAGTTTAAACCTATCTAGGGATGAACCTAACCTCTGAACAGGTGAACCTGACCCACCCAGGGGTGCACTTGACCTTGAACTAGCCTTTTCCAACCTCTTTTAGCCAACTTTGACCAAATTTTGCTCCATAGGTGAACTTGCCCCCCAGACAGGTGAACTTGCCCTCCAAATAGGTGAACTTGCCCTCTAGACAAGGGAATCTGCCCTCCAGATAGGCGAATCTGCCCTCTAGATAGGTGAATTTGACCTCTGGATAGGCGAATTTGACCTCTGGACAGGCGAATTTGACCTCTAGATAGGCAAATTTTCCCTTAGACAGGTGAATTTGACCTCTAGACAGGCAAATTTGACCTCTAGATAGGCGAATTTGACCCTTAGACAGTCGAATTTGACAGATGGATAGGCGAATTTGACCTCTAGACAGGTGAATTTTCCCTCAGATAGGTGAATTTGACCTCTGAACAGGCGAATTTTCCCTCAAACAGGCGAATTTGACCTTTGGACAGGAGAATTTTCCCTCAAACAGGCGAATTTGACCTTTGGATAGGAGAATTTGACCTCTGGACAAGTGAAGTTTCCCTCAAACAAGCGAATTTGACCTCTGGATAGGCGAATTTGACCTCTGTACAGGCGAAGTTGCCCTCAGACAAGCGAATTTGACCTTTGGATAGGTGAATTTGACCTCTGGATAGGCGAATTTTCCCTCAGACAGGAGAATTTGACCTCTAGACAGGAGAATTTGCCCTCAAATGGGCGAATTTTCCCTCTAGACAGGCGAACTTACCCTCTAGACAGGTGAATTTTCCCTCTAGATAGGCGAACCTAACCTCTGGACAGGCGAACCTGACCCTTGACTAGTCAACTTTATCATCCATTTCATCATTTCACCCTTCGCTCAGTCATTCTGAGCACCCATTTTCCTGTCATCAACACTATTCTGTAAGTCATCCTTTCATCACCAAAATCACATAAGTGCTACTTAGAACATCATTAGAGTCCATATCCATCATCAAGTCATCCATCCCAATCACCTAGACTTCGTTTCGAGAGTTTTGATTTTTATGCCGAAACTTCTAGAGGCCATAACTTTTGACTCAGGTGTCCGTTTGAGCTAAAATTTTATGGGTGTTTGCATGATGAGGTGGCATGTGAATTTCCATCTATCTTTGACCCCGTTTTGCCACATTTTCGAGGCCTTGAACTTTCATCTTGACCCTCAAAATTGTAATTTAGTGTTTTTTTTCAGTTTTTGAAAAATCATTTTCGTTAATAACTCAGAATGCATGTCTCAGATTTGGGATGTTAGTTGGCAATTCATCCTATCTTAGTTTTGGCTATTTTTTGGGAAAAAACTAAACGCTCAAACGTATGACCGTGAAGTTTCCTAAAATGGAAAAAATTGATAGTTTTTGAAAATTACCAAATCTAAAAAAATCTTATTGTCAACACCTTACATCCTTTCAACCCTAGAACTTGGTGTAGAATCGATCCCATCACATCCTCCAATCATTCTAGGCTTCAATCCAATCCTAATCTGAGCTTTAATCTAATCCCAATCTGAGCTTAACCAAAACCCTAATTTGAGCTTTAGTCCATCTGCAGTCAAGATCTTTGGATATCGAAACAAATCTTAAGATCCCTCTCTCCATCTCCTTCAATTTCATCCTATTCAACTATTCATTCATTCCACAAGTCAACCTCCTAATCCGAGCATTTGTTCATTCATTCTGATCAATCATTTTCTCATTTCAACCTTTCATCCATCCATTCTGAACATTCGTTCCCTCTTTTTTGATCATCCGTTTACTCATTCCGAGTAAACATTCATCCATTTGACACTCCCTTTCATCATTTTGAACTCTCATTTAGCCATTCTGATCATCCGTTTACTCGTTCCGAGTAAACATTCATCTATTTCACACCTCCTATCATTTCAAACTTTCGTTTAGTCATTCTGATCATCCATTTACTCGTTCCGAGTAAACATTCATCCATTTCAAACCTTCTTCTATCATTTCGAACTCTTGTTCTGCCGTTCTGATCATTCATTTACCTGTTTTGTGTAAACGATCATCCATTTCAAACCTTCTTCTATCATTTTGAACTCTCATATAGTCGTTTCGATCAATCATCTACTCATTTCGAGTAATCTATCATTCATTCTGAGCTTTCATATTCTTGTTTCAAGAGTCATTCATCTATTCCTAGCAATCGTTTTCTCGTTTTGAGTAGTCGTTCATCCCTCTCGATCATTTGTTTACTCATTCTGAGTAATCTTTCATCTATCCCCCCCTTTCACCATTTTGAACTCTCGTTCTATCGTTCCGATCATTCGTTTACTCGTTTCACCCCTCCTTTCATCATTTTGAAATCTCGTTCTGTCGTTCTGATCATTTGTTTACTCATTCCAAATAAACATTCATCCATTTCAAATCTCCTTCTATCATTTCAAACTCTCGTCCAACAGTCCTAAACAATCATTTACTCGTTCCAAGTAATATTTCATCTATTTCGAACCTCCTTCTCTCATTCCGAGTAGTCATTTGTCCATTTCTATCATCCATTTCTCCAATCAAATCATCATTTTCCCCATCCAAATCCTTTGAATTTCATTTCAAGTGATTATCCAAATTGACCTAAGTGTCTGATCTGATTGTCATCCATCCTAAGTTAATCATCATTTCTGGCCCAATCAATCCATTTTCAATCTCAAAGTGGATTCGGTGCCGCAATCATCCTTTTATCCTTTAATTCGATCAATCAACATCCTACATCACCTAGGGTAATCTCTGAACGAGGTTTACAATCCCTTCCGTCATCCTATCCAATCCATCAGTCGATCTTATCAATCATCAATCAATCTTATCCAATCCAATCACATCCCTATCCAATTACCTTCGACCCAATCAATCTACTTCCATCTCAAAGCAGATTCAATGTCATAATAATCCTTTGATAATCAAATCCGATCATTAGAATCAATCCCATTGCATCATCCGATCATCCCAATCTGAGCTTAGCCTAAATCCCAATTTGAGCTTTAGTCCATTCCCATCCAAAATCTTTGATCCATCCTCTTTATCCTATCATTATCATGAATCCTTATCCTCCATCAATAGTAGTCAAGGGAAACCCTAATTATATCGATACCGATAACGAAAGTCTTCTCGATCAAGAGGTATACGACATAGATCCCCTTGACACTATCATTGCTAGTAAGTCTTTTGCACCCTCTTTCCAAAATCCAATCATCCCTTTGAGTTATCCTGTTATGTCTTCATCCATGCCTAATCATGCTCCCTATGCTACCTTTGACAAGGGATACCCATCATATCCTTCATCTACATCATCCTCTTATCCTAGTTTGCCATCACAATACCCCTATCCTAATCCCCCGTCCACATCCTCCTATCTTAATCCTTCATCCGCATATACCCCCTACCCTAATCTTCCCTACCAATCTCCTCACCCTAATCCTACATTTGCACCTTCCTATCCTAGTCCAACATCCACATCAACCTATCCTAATCTAACATCCACATCTTCTTATCCTAATCTGACATCCACATTTCCCTATCTTAATCCACCATCTCAATCTTCCCATTCTAATCCACCATCCCAATACTCTTACTACAATCCACCACCTGCATCCTCGTCTCCTAATTCACCATTCCAATACCCCTATCTTAACCCTTCATCTAATCTTAATCCCCCATCTATTCACAGTCCTACATCCAATCCCATTACCCCATCTAATCCTAGTCCACCAATCCCTAGTCCTAATCCCCCGCCAATCCATAATCCTTCATCCACTCCTACCACGCCATGTCAACATAGAGTATTCAAGTTTCTCACTCTAGAAGTTCTCCAAGGACTTATAACAAAGAAGACATCTCCCACTCCACACCTTGAAGTTTTGGAATCATGCCATCCCAACCCATCATCCACGGTCATTGGTGATGAGACCCTTCTCCACCCAACACCTATCATTGATGATACCACCCCTAGCACCACTCAAACCATTGAAACCATCACATCCTCTAAATCCACTGAGCCCCCATCTCTTACCATCACATCCTCTGAATCCACTAAGCCCCCATCTCCTACATCTAATCTACCGAATCCATCGAACACCCACTTTCTACTCCGAGAGCCGCCAAACCCATCAATGACACCCTAATCCAATCCACTTCTTCCACTCCTAGTGTCACTAAAATCCATTCCCATGAACGTTTTGAATCCTCCATCCCTCCATCTTCCCCACTTGAAGAGTCCCACGAAGACTCCATTATCATGCCTCTTGCACACGATGAGTCATGCCAAGAGTCTAATCCAAAGCATGCCAACATATCCCCTTCTCCAGATCAAGATCCTACCATCCCATCTAGTCCACCTCAAGATCACAGTCCCCCATCCATTCCATCCCATGATCCCCTTTTCATTCAAGCTTCCACCGCTCCATCTCCATCTCCATCGCATGAGCCTGCTACCACAAATCCATATCCTATCATGTCCCCTAACCCCTCTCCTAATACTACCCCTCCAAATGCTACTATCCCATCATCTCCCTCTCATGATCCCCCATCATTGCCTAAAACTACTATCCCCATGCCGCTTACATATCCCCTTGGTACGCTCACATTCTTCCATGGTGGCCTCCTCATAGAAGAAAAACACAATGTATATACCACCCATCATCCTCCACCTAATAATGGACTTGCATCATTTTTTCAAAATAACACAAATCCTATCATGGATCACATGCTCAAGAACATGAACTATCAAGGAAAAGGTTTAGGCCTTCATGAGCAAGGTATTTTAGAGCCCATCCAAGTCAAAGAACAAATTTGTATGCAAGGTCTTGGACCTATTTCCCAAGACTCACAATCTAAAGATGTTGGTACAACCTCTAGACGTCCTCAACGAGCCTTTTCCAAAAGAAATGTCGGCTCTTCCCATCGCTCCACTAGATCATATGTTGCCATCCCTCCTCCATCATATCACCTCAAAACAACCATCCATATTCCTCCTTCATCTGCTCCATCCATTTTGGTTCCTTACATCCCTCCATCCACCATCTCCCATCCTTCATCTACTCCATCCATCTTGGGTTCTTATGTCCCTCCACCCACTTTGTCTGCTTTGGGTCCATATATCCCAAAATTGACTCCTCCATCTCATCTTATTCATCATTTCATCCATCCAACACCTATCCATTTCATCCATCATAAAAATCCCTCTCGCATGTCCCCTAATCGGGATCAACAAAGGAACATACCTACACATTCTCCTTCTACACGTAATCCTCATAATCCTACCTCCATCGCTCCACATAATCCATCTCCTCACACCCATCTCATTGCTACTAAAAGAAATTTGGATGTTAAAGAAAAAATGCATAAATCCAAACATCCACATGAATCTAAATCTCCCCATGTCCCCTCTAAAAGACATGGTGAAGAGAAGAAAAATCTAAATCGAAATCAAATCTGTAGGCCATAGAGGCCCACCAAAGCAAAGATCAAAACCATGTGGATCCCAAAGAAAAAAGATGTAATACCATCAAATGAAAAATCTATAACAACATCCAACATTGCTCATCCAAAAGCTAATTATTTTTATCCATCCTCTCCTAAATCTATTTTAGGTCCCTATGTCCCAAAATTCACTATTCCATATCCTCCATTATCCCCACATTCTCCATCCATTAATCCTCCTATCTTTTTACGTCCACCACCACATGTGCCAATGTTGGTCCTGAACACATCTCCCCATCACATATCCACCCCATCATTCCATCCATACACTTTCCAACATCCCACCCATTATCCCATGTATCTCCCCTCTCAAATCCCTCTAATTCATCCTCTTGCATAATCCATTTCTCCTAATAAGGTTGTACCAACATCCAACAGTCACTTTGAACATGGGCTTTTAATACCTCATATAGAACTTGATGCTTGAGTTCTTCATCCATATCCTTATCACATGTCTTCTAAATCCCCTTATCCACATCCCAACCCTTATCCATTTCATCCCCCTACTATCCAAAAATCCAAAAAAGTAAAAAAATCCAAAAAAAATTATAAAAAATAAAAATAAAAATAGTAAAGAGAAATTAGCCATCCAATGGTGAAAACTTGGCAAAAAAGCACCTTGGATAAGTACCATGATGAAAAACTGGGAAATAGGCATCATGCGTAAATCCCCATTTGCACTTGGGGGCAACCTGATATGCATTTCCCTCCATCCTGCTATGCTTTGAGTTGTGCACCCATCTTCTTGCTAGATATCATTTTCATTCATCCCCTCCATCCTACCTATCTTACACATCCTGCTTGGCATATCGTATTTATCCCAATCCTTCCATCCTCCTTGTGATCTGGATAACAATAGGGGCAAACATATAAACATGCTTTGGACGCCTCTTAGCATACATTCCCCTCATCCGCACACTATCTTAACCCTCATTCGCACTCGTCTACCTTCCTTATCCACCCGTCATGCTACCTTCAATCTCCCTTCCTTATCCACGAATCCTATCTTCATCCATCTCACTCCTTTATTTGCCTATCCTTCTCTATTGTATCCTTCATGCCTCCGCGCACATGACATATCTAGAGTGGGGGCATCTATCTTCCTTTGTGATATAGTCCTTGGAGACATCATTCATTCCATCAAAGCAATCCCTTCCATTTCCCTCTCCTCATCTCCTTATCCTTATATCCATCTCCCCATCCTTATCTTCCTATCCTTCCATCATAGCATCCCTCTCCATCTATCCATCTGGTCACCTTTTCCTCATCCAAATCCTTATCTTCCTATCCATCAATCAGACCAATCCTTTTCATCTCCCAATCTTCATCTCCTTCTCCTCATCCCATCTTATAATCCCATGTCATTCATCTCTAGCTATAGGCTACTCCCCACGCAATCCAATGCCATCTACCTCATCATCACTTTGGCTTCTTTTGCACATCTTTTCAATCTCCTCTCCTTTTTCATCCCTCATCTCTCCATCTTGTCATCCTCCTGCTTCATCTTTGTTGATTTGACTAACTGTCCCATCCCTGAGCTTTGTGTAGTCACCATCCTCCGATCTTATCCAACAAGTCTATCATATCCCATCATGTCGGTTCCATCATCTTATCCCCTTATCTAGGGTTATCTCATCATCTTTTATCCATCATTTGTCTTTAGTCCTTTTATTGAACTACGTTTCCCCTGCGCTTTCACGTGGGTAAGGTCGATCATTTGATCCTCCCTCAGGACTTTTTATGTCTCCTCCTTTACCATCTATCATCAGTCTTTCTTCTTTTTCCATCCTGTCATCCATCGAGGTCTCCATCATGGTCTATCGTCAGCCTTTTATCGAACTACGAGGGCTCTACACTTCCACGTAGGCAAGGCTAATCTTTGATTAGCTCCCGAGCCCCTAGGTCACTAGGATGTGTCAGTCTCCTATCTTGTGTCATGTCTCTTATGTCACGTCATCGAGTTTTGCCCTTATCTAGTTGGTTCTTAACAAACGATATCCAAATGTATCAGCAGATCCAATTGGTTTTGAATATCCTGCATCATATCAATCTTTTAGTTTAGTATCCATCATCGATCTCAATAGGATGCATCCTTCCTAGCATACCTCATCAATCCCATCCATCTCCTTGATCCTATGGCAAAGGATGTTTGCAATTGATTGCAATTTTTTGATGCTTTTGGCTTTTGTTTCACATTTGAGCTCCCTATCATCACTTGTCATGGTCACCTTGATCCATCATATCATGGTGTACTTTGACTAGTCAACATAGGGGCGTATCTTGATCTTTTCTTTGTTGTTGTCTTCTCGGTTGTCACATTTAGTACCCACCAAGATCCCTGAGGTCTTGTGTTACGCTGGGGCATCCTTGTGTGCTTGTGGTTATTCCAATACTTGGCCCGACCAAGGCCATCATGACTTTGGGGTGTTGGGATAGCCTTCTTGTTTTATGTGTTTCTTTCATGCATTAGACACTAATCTGCCTTGGTCCTTTATACCTTGGTGTATCATGTCTTCTGCTATAGCAAAAATCAGTGTTCCTAAAGATGGAAAATTACATTTGGATTGCATTTCATCTTCATCCTCTCATACTATCAAAATCCCCCCCATCCCTTCATCCTTCATCACTCTCCCCTCCCAATCTCCTGCCGCCTTTTCATCTTTTTTTACCCATCACTTCGCAACATCTTCCTCATATACCCTTGCATCATCTCCTCCATTTCGAGAGCACACCCATGTTCTCTTGAACCCACATGTCCTCTCAAGGGGGCATCCTTCATCTCTAATTTTCATCATCAGCTTCCTTCCTAGTCAATCATTGGATGACTGGGGTATCTTTCCCAATCTAACCATCTTCTTCTAGGTTCTATATTTTAATATTTTTTGAAATGATGCTACTTCATAGCACCATCTCAAAGAGGGGAAAAATGTAGACACCTAAATTTGGAAACTTGATTTATCCAAATTTATCCCTTTTCATCTAAAAATTCCCTTATCCGCATTAATTAAGTAATATCACTATTATTTAATTAATACATCTAAAGTTCTTCTAATCCCTAAGGTATCTAGTTAAATAATTAAATACCTTCCCCCTTTCATCAAATGAATTAAATAAATACTACATTTATTTAATTCCTCACATGTCACATCCCTTTTTTAATCCTAATTATTCTCCTAATCTTATCATTAGGGATGTGCACATTCATAATCCTTGATTAGGATGTGTCACATCCTCCAACTTTTGGATGTTGGCCTCTAATCTCTCTTAGCCACCTAACCCTCCTCTAATCCTTTATTAACTAGCCTAATCAATCTCCCAAGAAATTTTTAATTTCTTTTATCCTTCCAAGGAATATTTAATTCCTTTTTCTCTTCCCCATGTGATCTTTGACTTGTCACATCAAGCCACATGTGAACTCTTCCTAATTTCCCACTTGCCTCTAATCTATCATTAATTTGTCTAATCAAGTACTTGCACAACCTTAATCACTTAATTAGGTCTCCATGTCATTTATGGAATGTGTTCTAAGTCAACCCTATTAAATGTTTTCTCCTTTTGGAGAAGGCACCCCTTTCCCCATGTGAATTTTTAATTCATATTTAATCCCCCAATGCATCCCTTGGAATTTAAAATTCCTTTTCTCATCCCCATGTGGATATTTGAGGAATTTTTAATTCCCCACATGTCCTCTCACCCACATCGGGACAAGGGCCTCCTTTATGAGGAGATCTTGTCCCAATCGCAAGGTACTATATAGTACCTCCATGTCATGTACTCTCCTTCCAACTCATGTACACATCATCCCTTACAAGCCACTTCACATGCCACATGTCAAGATGTGAGGGCTTGTGAGTTCTCAACTCACCTTAGCCCTACATTTTGATCTTGGTGGCTCAATATTGATCGTCCATTTCCCAAGAGAATCCAAAATTCTCTATAAATACCCCCTTTTTTCTCTCATTTTAGGAGAGATCATTCATGCTAGCCAAACTCTTGCAAAAATTCTTTGAGCCATACTTAGCCAATTTTTCATACTTGCATCCATTTTCACTCATTTCTCCATCCTCATCCCATCTTATAGCTTGAATCTCTTGCCATCCAAGGAGCATACAATATCAAAGATCGAAGGGCCAACCAAGGGACAACTCAACAAGGTGAAATCTTTCATTTTGCTTGGTTTAGTTAATCTTTAGGCCAATCTTGAGGTGTAGGGTGTTTTTAGTGTTGTTTTGTACTCTTTTGTTTGCTGCTCATTTTCTAACACTCATTTTCGCCCTATCACAGTTACTACTTTATTATTGTGCTGCATTTTATCCGATCACTCAAGTTTCAATATATGTGCATGGCTTATGCATTATACAAGGCATAAACTATGTTTACAACATCACATACCATATGTGTATCATTCGGTTAAAACATTGTTTACTTTATTTGCATGATATATGTGTAGATTTAGTTTAAACCCACATTACATATGTGTTGATATATTTTCATATCATTCATTATATATAAATATATATATTATAATGCTTTACAATTATAATATATATGTATTTTAATGCATATATTAAAATCATTCAGTTTCCAATTTTATTTATATATATATGTGTGTGTGTGTGTGTATTAATATATACGTATGTACATGTATATCATCAAATACGTACATATATATATATACATACATACATATATATCATTATTTTAACATCTTATAATAAATACATATATATATTTATCAATAAGTATATATACAAAGTGTATGTATATATATCCAATTGATTTCCCATGTATATGAACAATGGAAACTATCAAAGATCCATTTATAGTTTCCTCGAAGGGGAGGAGAAACTCCAATGTTGCCAGAATGGATATGGTAAAGAAAGGCTCTCGACTCCCTATGGGGTGGTCAGCATGCACATTATGAAATACCTCACATAGGAAGGAAGGTACACTTCTGTTCATGGTTATCACTTCCCCTTTCTCAATCACATTAGGAGGAATGAGAAGATAAATATTCCATTTTTTTTGCTCTCTTCTCTTAAGAAGTGTAAGGCAAAAGGGGCTAAACACTGCCCCTTCACTAGGGCCTTATTCAATTTCTTTACAATTATGTTTCTACTACTATGCCCCTACCTAGCCCCCCTTTGGAAAGTAATCCCCATGTAAACAAAGCCCAAATTAACCAATCCAACCCTCACCCACACCCTAATCCTAAGAAAATTCACAGTGAGGGTTCCTCTTTGGCTAAGTCTCCCCCCTAAAAAATCTTGGGTGAACCCTCTATGTTGAAACAGTCTTCCATTAAAGGCCTCAATAAAATGGGACCTTGTTGTCTCAATTGTGAAAGGCAAGAAGAGTACTAGTAACCATCATGGTAATCCTATGGGTGTTAAGAGAAAAATCCATGACAAATATAAACCTAAAATGATGAAAAAAGTCACAATTGAAATATTGGATGAGGAAGAACAGGGCAATATGGATTATTCAAGTAGTGGAAAAGGTGGGAGGAGGTCAACAAGGTTGGTGGGTCAATCTGTCAAAGGAAAAAAAAAAGCTTTGAAGAACCTGATGGTGAATCCTTAGATGAAGAGGCTCCCCTAGACCTAAGCAAGAAGGAGCTTTATGTGGTTCTAGGTGAAGAGCTAGAGGAGGACTCCATTAGCGGAAAATAAGAAGAAGAGGATGAGGGTGTCAGTCAAGAGGTGGCATAGGATTCAAAGGATACCAAGGATGAAGGTGAAAAATAGATAGAACAAGAAGTCGAAGAGGTGATAATGAAAGCCACATAAGATGTGGATGGGCATGCAACGGATTATCATAATGAGGAAATTTAGTCGAATAATAGGTCCTTTGAGTTTTATGTGACTCAATTCCATGCACTTCAAGAAAAAGTTAACAGAATGTCCACAAGGCATTTAATAGGCTGACTTCTATCACTCTGGGTATTGTGAAAAGGAAAATATTTGGAACAATTAATGGTATGGATAAAGTCAAGAAAGGTCACAAGAGGAAGAATTCCTCACAAGAAGCAAAGATGCAACCGGAGGACTAAAAAACCAAAGAGATGGAGTGAGGAGCTGGAGCAATTGATCATGAAGTGGGATGATCTATGGTCCCATAAAGTAGTTAGGGTTTTTTGTTTCTCTAGTTTTTGGCCCGCGTGCCTTGGTTCTTTTCGGGTTTGCGAGCCCTTATGTTTATCATAGTTAACTTTTTTGTTGTGTTATCAGACTCTTAATTCTCTCGTGATGATGTTGGTTTCTCAATAGTTATTCCTTTTGTTGTTTTTGGCCAATGTTGGGTCTTAGTTATGGCATTTGGTGTTAATCCTTTTTTTGGTCTATTGTTTTGTTGGTGTTGTTCTATTGGCCATGTAGCCTGTTCTTTGTTTATGTCTGGGTTTAGGGGCCCTTTCCCTTGCTTTTTTAATTAAAAACTAATGAATGCATATTATCTAATTGAAGTTATATTTTGAGGCATAAATTCAATAAGGTGACCTTGGTGGAAGAAGTCTCAAAATAATCCATCAACATTAGACTTGTCCATATCAATGGTTGAGACATTTTGAAATCTATTTAGATATATTTCCTATGAACATCATTCACTTTCACATCTAATATAAATATTAAATAATGTTAGAGTTTAATTTTTAATGTCACCATGAATTTAATTATTTTTGTTTCCTTGTATTATTATAATTGTCCTTACACTTATTAGTTTCCACTTACCACTATTAGATGAACAATGATTGACAACTAATGTTTAAGTTTGGAACATAAAGTTGACAAAGTATTGGTAACATAAATTCTAAAATAATCTAGAAGCTATTAGATTTATTTAGATAAATGATTGAGATTAATTTTGGAAGTCTTATCATTCCAAAAATCATTTTATTTCTAATTCATGATGAGCATTTAATTTAAAACAAATTCCAATTCTAATGTGCATGTACAAACCTTTTACTAAATATCATCATTATTCCATTACTTGATAATTTTATGTTTTAATGAACATGGTACTCATTACTAGTGCTCAACCATAAGACTTTTTGAGGTCTTTTATTGTATTCTTGAATATTATGAAACTTATTTAAAATAAACTACATGACTTGTTTTTGAAAGAGGAAAAAGCGGGTTTTACAGGGACCCAAAACCACAAAGTTTACAAGCAAAAGATATAAACGATAAAGATATCAAAAAAGGAAAGGCTATAGAAAACAACAACAATAAAAGTCCACAACCACCAAAAAGGCCAACAAAGGCCGCAAAACCAAAAAGCTAGACAAAATGCTAGCAACAGCTAAATTTGGGTTTTTAATAAATTCGTTGTCTCTACTTCTAGCTCATTCATATCTTGAACCCCCCTCTTTAAGATCTGAGCCATCTGGGTAGTGGGAGGCACTTTCCTTTTGAGATTGGTATGGTTTCTTTTCAAAATACCTTGGTCTTCACTCTTTCTTTCCTTATTCTCTTCCAAATCAACCACTAGCGATCCCTATTGGGTTTTTTCCAGCTTTTCAAACATGGTGTTGATAATAATGGCATTGTGCCTAGCCATTTTATGGTTTTGATCAACAACAGTTTTCATGTAAATTTTAATTTTCATCATTTCTGCTTCCAGAGAATTGTACTTTTCCTCCATGTCACCTCCTTCCTTACCTATACTGTTCTTTTTCCATTTCCCATCTTCTTTGCTAAGAGCAGCCAACTTTTGTTCTAGCTCCTCTGACTTACTATACAGAGCCCTATTTCTTTGGTTTAGATCATTGATTTCTTGATAGGCCCATTTCAGGACCTTGAAAATGTCACTTATATCATTTCTTGTAGAAACAAGAATGTCACCAGAGTGAACCCTGTTTGAGATGAGGTTAACATCACCTGAATTGGGGGAGCTAGGAAGTCTGGTTCCTTCAAATCTAAGAGAGGCCGGAGGGTCAGGCACAAAATTTCTACTAGCTTCAGGGTTCTCAACTTTGTCTTCCATGGAATCAGCAGAGTAGGAAACCAATTTATTGGCCAGGGAACCCTTGAGAGTAGGAATTTTTAAAGGGACAGAGTAGTCGGGGTAGGTTTCAAGGTTAGATTTAACAAGCTGGGGTTTTTTAGACTAGGTTTTCTTGCCAGACATCTCAGAGGATGGATGGGCTTCAACAATTTTGTCCTAGTTAGGCTGATTCTCCAAACCCTCACTATTCGTATCATAATCTTCAGATGCCGAGGAGGCCACAGGTTTAGATAAAGCTGTCATACTTTGATAGTGTTCGTATATTACCCTAATAAGACCAGGATGAAGAATAGGGTATCTCCTAAAAATTTTCTTATGGTCCTCAAGGCTATTACTCAATGAACATAATAGGTAGTGAGGCATAGAAATCCATACCTTATGGTGGAAGTGGTTTAGGATGGAAAAATGATGACCATACACTCTGGTAAATCTCCTGTCCAGGGTGATGTATTCCATAATAACACGAGGCACCTTTCTCCACAATGCCTTGATGGTATCAATTTTGAAATAGTTGTTAGAAATTTTAACCAATTTTAATTTCTCCTTGTCCTTCTTTGGAAATCTAATGACCGCCTCATCAGAAAATCTTCTGTCATGATAAAACTTCACTCCCTCAGTGGACATGCCAGTAACCTCCCCTATAATTTTCTCATCCAGCTTCACCTTTCTCCCAAAGAGAATTATCTCGTCATTGTTCCAGTTCTTTTAAAAGTATTCCATGGCCATGGAATCAGGCCCATGAATTTTTTTCAGAAATGGGACCAACCCACCTCTTTCAATATAGTTCCACACCTTTTCATTCTTAGTATGCATCTCATAGCTCTTAGGATCAACTCTTTTCCTATCCCCCCCATTTTTTTTGCTCCTTTTTTTTGACTCTACCAGTGTCAAGCTCATGTTATAGAATTATGCAGCTATTCCAATGCACCCACAAAGCATGCCACTTTTTCTTCTCGTCTGAGTGATATGATGCGGCCCCATAAAATCTCTTGATTTCGATGTACTTGGCCCCTTTCCATTTAATCAATAAATGTATTTTCCTCTTTTCCATGTGTAACATCATAATCTAATAAGGTCTTGACTTCAGTTCTCAAGTCCCTACAACTCTGCCACGTGTTCAAACCTTACTTCCTAACCCCTTCATTCGCAAAGTAATCTGCCACACTGTTAGCTTCCTTGTAGACATGTGAAACTTTAACTTTTTCAAACCTTTTTAAAATAGACTTTTCTTTGTCGATCCAATTCTTTATCGACCAAGAGGGAGGGGTACTTCCTGAGAGACAATCAATGATGTTTTTGGAATCCCCTTCAAGCCATAACTTTTTTGTTTTCAAATTATGAGCTAGCTTTAAAACTTGAAAGGCTCCTATAGCCTTCGTCACGTGGTTGGTTTGGTGACCTAGGGATATAGCCATAGCTACCACAAAATTCCCACTTGAATCCCTTAACACACCTCCACTTCCACCCAAACCCGGGTTTCCCTTCACGGCCCAATCAAAGTTGGCCTTATACCAACCGTGAGGAGGAAATGTCTAGCACACGCCCTCCCTATTTTTATTGGAAGGATTAGAAGCTAAAGAAATATCCAATTTAATATTCCAATCTTTTGCTATCCTTAAGTTGTATGGTGTGCACACCACAGCTTCTAGGTTTTGAGGAACCACATTAAAGTTTTCCTTTATGAGCCTAAATATTTTCTCAAAGACATTATTCTTCGAAAACTCCTTGTCCCTGAAAAGTCTATTATTATGTTCTTTCCACACTCCCCAAGAAACAAAAGGGAATAAGAAGGCCCATAACCTTCGAATGTAGGTATTTTGAGTCGGGGCTTGGGTATGTGCAGGATCATCATGGAAAAAACAAGCCCTTAAGTGGCAAATTTTTTAGAAAAATCAGAGTTAGGAAACTTGACGTAAAAATTTGAATAAGTTATCTATATTATTTCAAAAATATGTAAGAATAGAATCTCTAGCAAATTGAATGTAGTTTCTAAAAAATCTATTTGGTGAAAATTTGAAACTTCAATGTAGTAGTACTTAAATTTCATGGAAAAAATAAGTAGGTGTCTGTCTGACCACCCTAACCACAATAAAATTATAATATTTTAGATATAAGTAGAGGACTCATGTCCCAATGTGATGTATATTTTTTTGTAATTTTTTTCCAATTAAATAATTAATTATGATTTTTTTATTACAACTTTTAAAAAATATAAAAACTTGTATGTCTAACCACCTTAACTTGGTCAAAACTTCATGAAATTCAATTTTTCTTTTTTTAATCCCATAGTTTGCGAAGCATAGAATGTGACACATGTTTTAAATTCAAAAAATGTGATACTATTTGAAATCTATAGATGTTTTTCAATCAACCTATCAATCAAGACTTTAGTCGTATTTCGAGTAGAAAATGAATAATAATTACTTATTAAATTCAAAGTAAAGCATACTTTAAATTGGTTGAAAGTTGAGAATTTTCTTTAAAAACCCTTTTTGTTTCATCAATTTTGGGTAAAAAAAGAAGTCATCAGCCACATACCCATCATGATCTTGCACATACCCACTTTCCATTGTAAGAAAAATTCTTCAATGGTCTGGGGGAACACCCAAGAGATATTCCATAGAGCTGATAATTTTCCCCAAATTAGTGAAACAAACAGACAGTGAAGAAACAAGTGGTTGGCTGACTCCGCCTCACTCTTACAGAGGTAGCATCTATTGGGGATTTGAAATCCCCATTTAAAAAGATTTTCCACCATAAGAACCTTATTTTGAAGCTTGATCCAGAAGGAAATATTGACTTTAGGAGTTAGATGTTTAATCCAGGCTTTAGACTAGAAGGGAGGTGGTGCTTGAGAAAGGGACAACAAAGAGATAGCCGAAGAGATAGAATAGTTACCCAAGGGGTTGTCCATCCAGACAAGAATATTGTCATTTTGATTATGTCCCAAACAAATAGCCTTTAGGGAGGATTGGAGCGGAGCCAACTCCTAACTAATCACGCATAAGTTCACCCAATCTCCTTCCTACCAGTAATCTTTGAAAAATTCTCCAAATGAAACTTTACATTGCTCTGCCCATCTATTGAATCTTTCAATATTGCTAAGGGATTCCTTAAAGAGACATTTATCCTCCCAAAATCTAGCTTGATTGCCACTTCTTATGTGTCGTCCTATCCCCGATTTCAGAATTTTTCTTCTAGCAATCATATCATTCCAGCAAGCTGAGCCACGAGGAAGAATAGGAGAGTCCAACAAAGCATTGAGGGACATACAGTTAGCCATATATTTACTTCTTAATATTTCTTTCTATTCTCCACCAGACAAAAAAGACCTCCAAATTTGCTTGGCTAAGAGAGTATTATTCATAATTCTAATTTTTCTGAGACCTAAAACCCCAAAGGTTTTCGGTTTGTAGACCAAATACCACCCTATGAGAGACATTCTCCTTCTTTCCTCCACTCCTGACCAAAGGAATATTTTTTGGATCTTTTCAATAACCTCAACATATTTAGCGGGAATTTTGAAGAGGCTTAGAGCATAAACTGGGAGGTTCTGAAGAGAAGCTTTAAGAGGTTATATTTTTCCAGCTTGGCTCAAAAGGACTCCTTTCTAGCCAACCAACTTATTTATGAACCTATCAAACAAAGAACACCAAAAGGAGTCTAGAGGTTTAAGGCATAACAGAATTCCAAGATAGGAAGAAGGTAAGGAATCCACTCTGCAACTAAGGATTCTAGCAATCTTGATCTATCTATGCTCAGGGGTGTTGAAGAAGAAGATGGAGCTCTTCTCTCTGTTAACCATCTATTCAGTCGCCTTCTCATACTTGTCTAAATTTTTTTTAAAGTCTTAGCCTCATTCACTGTAGATCTTCCCATCAACATAGTATCATCAACAAACTATTGGTGAGAACAAATCATATTAATAAAAGAAGGGCTAAGACCTGCAAGAGACCTCTAGTCAATCAATCTCTTCAGGTTCCTTCCAAGGCTTTCAACCATTATAGTAAAAAGAATAGGTGAAATAGGTCACCCTATCTTAAGCCTCTTGAATTTTGGAAGAATCTAGATGGAGATCCATTCACAATAATTGATGTGGAAACCGTAGTAACCAACTGATTCACCAATTGAATGACTCTGCTACTAAAACCAAACCTCCTTAGAATTTTGAATAGGAACTCCCAGTCAACATGGTCATAAGCTTTGGATATGTCTAGCTTAAGGAGAAACCCTTCAGTTTTAGATTCCACAAGTGAATGAATATTCTCATGGAGAGTGACTATTGAGTCTAATATTTTCCTTCCTGGAACAAAACCATTCTGCTAAGGGGAAATCAACGAGGGAAGGATAAAAAGGATCCTTGAAGTCAAGATCTTAGATATGATTTTATAGAGAGTTGCAGAGACTAATGGGTCTGAAAGCCTTGAACTCCATAGCCCCTGGTTTCTTAGGAATAAGGACCACAAAAGTGGCATTTAGTTCCTTTAGGAGCCTTCTGGATCCAAAGAATTCCTTTACAACATTCGTAACATCATCTTCCACAATGTCCCAAAACCATTGAAAAAAGAACATAGGAAATCCATCAGGCCCAGGGGCCTTGTTTCTTCAAAAGAAAAGACAGCTTTCTTGATTTCTTCCTTAGAGGGAATGGTTGCAAGCTTTTCATTATCTTCCCTAGCAACAACATTAGGGATAGCCTATAAAAGAAAATCTTGGTCATTTTGATTGATTTCCGTATTCACCAATAGAAGGTTGTTAAAGAAGAGGACAACTTGCATTTTGATATCTTCCTCTTCCTCAAATCTAGTACCATTAACTTATATGGAGGAAATTCTATTGGCAGCCCTATGTTTAGAAGCAGATAAATGAAAGTACCTTGTATTTCTGTCTCTAGCTAAAAGCCACAAAACCCTTGATCTCTGCCTCCAGAACTCCTCGTCTTTTGCTATTATGTCATGCATTTTCACCAGCAACTCATTTTCTATATCATTGTGGTTTTCAATGTATCCTTCCTTCTAGATTTTGTCCTGAATCTCTGCTAGCTCCATTTGAATTTCAAATTTAATCCCAAAAATGTTTCCAAAGGATTCTTTTTTCCATCTTCTTAAATTATGTTTGACTTCTCTCAATTTTTTTGCAATTCTGAACATAGCAATACCCAGAACATAAATATTCCACCATTTCCTAATTTCATCAAAGATGAGGGGGTGGGATAACCACATTCTCTCAAATCTAAAGGGAGATTTTTTCTTCACTTTTATAGGGTCTACCACAAAACTTATGGGAAAGTGATCTGACCCAACTTTAGAGATAGCTTTAAGAGAGAGAAAATATCTTAAAAGCCACCGATGAGAAGTTAAGGTTCTATCTAACCTAACTTGAATCAGTTCCTTACCAATTCTTTTATTCAACCAGGTATACTAAGCTCCTTGCAAGTCCATATCAATTAGCTCCTTATTGTTGATGAAATCAAAAAGATCATATTTACTTTCTTGATTCACCTGAGAGCCTCCAAATTTCTCTTCATCCAGAAGGGGAGTATTAAAATCACCCATTACTATCCAGTGGTCATTATAAAAAATCCTATGGAAGGCAGAGAGCTCATTCCACAAAGACTTTCTAGCTCCTTTCCCATTGGGCGCATAGATGTTCGACTAAATCCAGCTAAAGTTGTCTTTGATATGTGCAAATTTAGTAGCTACATGGTTGCTACTTTCTAGCAAAGGTTCCCATTTAATGAGGTTTTGGTTCCAAAATGTAGCAATGCCACCTGACACTCCATTTGAACTATTACCTTGAATCCCGCAATTCTGAAACATTTTAATCTTCTGCACTTTTTCTTTGGACATTTTAGTTTCTTGGATGAGGAGATATCAGGTTTATGATCCCTTACAAAATTGTGCAAAACATCCCTCTTGTGAAGGCTATTGAGCCCTCTTATATTCCAAGACATAATCTTCATATTTTACTAGGGAATTGGAGAATATCTGGAGTGGTCTTTTGAACACCATCCGCTATATCCTGCAGGCTTTCATGCTCTCTCTGCCATTTTCCTGACCTTTTGCCTTGGCCAAACTTAGTAGCTCCATAATCTACCTTTGCTCTTGTTCTGGTAACAACTCCACTTGGAGTGTTCTGATGTTTGTTTTTCTCCTTCTTTTTCTTAGAGTGAGAGAGGACTTCTTCCTAGTTTGTGTCTTCTTGGCTCTCCGTCTCTCTGTCAAGTTCCCATTCCTTATCATACATTCTTATTTGCTCCCATGTGAGAGTATCCATTAGGCCATTCCTAAGTTGATTCAGGTTATCACTCAAAAGTTTAGTATTTTGGCTCATATCCTCAAAGGTGTCCTTAACAAAAGCTGGGGAAATATTTTCCTAGAGGTTAGGAGGGACATGCACAGGGGATCATTCAACAGAGGACGTGTTCAGGATAGGAATGCCTATATCCAGAGACAGTCCCTAGATAGGAATGTCCTCTAATCCAGGAAACCCATTTTCTTTTCCTTCTGATAAGATCTTGAGAGTGGAAGAAACAAAGTCCTCATCCCTATTACCTTCCTCCGCATTCTCCAAAGTTTTTTCATCATTTTTCTTATGATCCTCATTATTTTCTACGCTTTTTTAGTTACTATCCTACTTATTAGGATCTTTAGACTCTGTTTCTTTTAAAAAGTTTGAGGATTTCCTCTGAGTCTCAACTTTCCTTCCAGCCTCCTCACTAAGGGTGTTGGTATTACTTGCTTGTCCTTCCCTTGCTTGTCCTTCCCCATCAGATTTCTTTCCCCATACTATCTTTGGGTTGGATTGATGGTTTTCTTTTTCTTTACTGACATTTAATGGACATTTCTTAGCCCAATGCCCCATTTTTCTACATTTAAAGCAGGCAAAGGGAATGGAATCAAACTCTATAGTTTGCGTCCAGGTTCCCAACTTGGATTGAATATCTATTGAAGAAGGAAGGTCATCATTCTGTGAAAATCTCACATAGATTCGAGCAAACACCAACCACTTTCTAGTTGTTGTCATAGGGTAAATAGATAGAAATTCTCCAAAAGAACTAGCAATATCGTTGAAAATGGCCTCATTCTAGTATTCCAGAGGGAGACTCGGGAGTCTAGCCCAATCTGGAATGTTCTCAAAAATAGAATCTAAGAGATCTAGGCAAGAGGTCCATTTCTTAAGAGCCAAGGAATATTTTCCAATGACCCAAGGTCTGCCACTCCTCACAGCCAGAATATCCTCCTTGTAGGTGAACTCAAAGGCAAAGAAACCTTTGGGAAGAGCAACCACTATTACTTTATGATTGGTTCTTCACTTGTTCTTGAAAAACTACCTAACCACCTCAACATTTTGTCTAGAGCCCATGAACTTACCAACTAGGACTTTTTCCATCAAAGCAATACTATGATCAATAATCTAGGATCAGGCATAGAGATGGAAAACTTACCTTTCACTAGGTCAGATTGATTGCTCACTGGAGGGAAGATCGATTTACCATTTGGTTTGACCCTAAACAACGATGACCAGGGTTTGCGCTTTGCTAATTCCCTATCAGTGGTCCCTACCATTTCATTGGAATTTTTTCCTTTTTTACCTTTTTGTCCTTTAGGGGACCCCCCAAATTTCTTCCTGTCCACTGGATCTCGCTTTCGTATCCTTTTCATCTGATTCATCCTTACCTTTCTCTGCACTTGGAACATGTGTTGATTCAGCTTGAGATTCCTCAGATCTTGCTCCACAACCTGCTCCATTGTTCAGAGATTCAAAATTCTGCTTTTCCCGCCTATGCTCCACAGTCCCACCCATCACTGATAAAATTGTCCTTCAAACAACTAAATGACTATTGTTAAAATTTATTGTAATTTTTAATTTCAACTATTGTAAACCATAGTGTCCATTTAGAGAGAGACTACACACAAGTATCACTTGTTGGCCATGGAAAGTTGATCATTTCTTGGTTTTACAAAATCCTATATTCTTTTCTCAAAATTTTTAATTTTAAATTTTAAATGTCAACATGATGTTCTATTAGATAGAAGCATGTGTAAAATGGTGCACTGTGTTATATAATTATTAGCATACTATAGTGGTTGGGATTTGGCCCCTAAATTATGTGCTCACATCTGAATGTTATTCACAAATACCAATACAAGACTTGTTCTTAATGGCAATCTATTACCACAATTCCTCCTTTAGAATTTTGAACATCTATCAAGTTTTCCCCATAGCTTCTTTCCTTTCCATTCTTGCAAGTAATGTCCTTGACAATCTCTTCCAACATGCTTAATCCTACAACTTGATCCATGACATTTCTCTTCCTAGAAATGCTAAAAACCCTTAAATCTCACATTGTTGATAACAACATGCTATTAATAGAAAACTTATAAGGATGATGTGACTCACACCTTAGAAATTTTGACTTCTTTTATGTTGTTTCAATTCTAAACTTTCTATGCATAAAACTAAATTTATCATGACATGGCCTAATCATAGGGTCATCCCACAATAATGGGTTACACTTTTTGGCCAAACTTGACATTGAAATCAGCATTTTCAGAGAAAACTTCACTTTCTGACACTTATAGTATGTAAACTATTAGGAATTTGAAAATGATGTAAACTAGTGATTTGTGAGATTTTGTGTGTAGATGTTAAATGTATTTTTTTTTTAAAATTTGAAATTAAATTGTAATTTTTTTGCGTCTCCTTTGATAACTAGTTTTTAATATTAAACAACATTTTTAGAAAGTAGTGTGTACTTCGGCTCGCATAACTTTTTTTCTCCAAAGGATAAAATTATAATTCTTTTGAATTTAGGTTGGTAACACAAGTATCTAGTTCTTTCATTTTGTTTCATAGCATTTTGTTGAATATTTTTCTTTTAATTAAGTTTTGAAGTCAAAACATTTATAATTTAGACATAGGTGCACTTCGGCATGCATAACTTTTTTGGTATGTATTGAAATTCATTTTTTCTTTTTTTGTTAGAACAAGGACATCAATACCTATTGGATATATATTTTTCAAAAAAAAATTCCTCAAATTTACTATTTTTCCACAATGATTTTTCATCGAACTTGATGTTCGGTGAAAAA